>OY804594.1:80944273-81084709 GCA_963680895.1 Fragum sueziense | reverse complement strand
GTTCATAGAAATATCACAGTTGCGGATTTAAAAATATAGCAAGCGTTAAATCCAAAAAATTAATTTCGAAAGTGCTTCGTAAACACTTATGATAAGCATTTAATTAATCGTGAACGGTGACTGATCATTTAGGTTAAACTTCATAATTAAAGTTTCTGATCAAGTAGATCTTTCTTCTTCTTTTTTATTCAATTTTACGTCCCTTTTAAGATTATTTCAACCCGAATGAGACGGGACAGTCAGTAGGTGGTGCGAAAGCAGGAGAACCACAAGAAAAATCACCTGGTACACCCGCAAGCAGAACTTGGCTTCTCTCATATGTGCCTCGTATAGGTCTCAAACACACACAAGACACAGCGGTAACATGATCAAGTGATTGAGGGCGGTAATGAAATATCAGCGCTCTGAACTACTTCTTTGTGAAGGCTTTTGTATCTGGAATAAATAGAACAAAGATCATTCCAAAACACAGTTTGGTACATAAGATAAAATTCTTAAGCGTGTGATGCAAAGTAAATAACCGACTATAAAAGTCAACGGGATGCGGTTATAGCACGTTTACTTTATAAATATCAAGCATTTGTCATTGTATTTTAATTAGAAAACGTCATTTTAAGTGTTTTGCACTATTAAACCCGATTTTCGCATCCGAGTTTGTTTTACCCAAATTATGTGAATCATCCGTGGTGTGTGGTATCAACATCCGTGGTAAGTTGTACCTTGAAGCAAACTAGGCTAATTTTTAAACGTGGCTTTAGACACCCAAAATTTATTTTTCCAGTTTGATGAATGGTATAGATTTGTTCCATAGATGTCGAAAACCTATTTTAAAGAGATATTTGCTCGAAACCAGTTAAATAATTTCTGCAAATATAAAACAAAACGGGAAGTAGGCGAGAAAATAGTGATTTACGATTTAAAATCGCTTGTATCTATAGTTTACTCAAATCTTTTGTTATGAAACTGCAGCACCCTCAAGATAAACCATTTTGCATCAGCTCTGCACAAACACTTTTTATATTGCGGCAATTAAAAGACTATATGTTGATGTTTTCTTACCTTGTGTATTCCCACGCTGTTGATTTTCAAATCCGCGTTTGGAAGACCAATCCGTGTATTTTGTATCTGGATGAACGGTGTGGTGTGGTAATGGGATAAACCATACCCATTTACCAATTATAGGTTGAACTGATCAAAACGAAGTCATGTCAATAATTATCAGAATTGTTATGTAATTGTGACGAGATGATTTACATGTGCGTCTCTTTATTAACATGTTTCTATAGGTTTAGATTTTGTTTATACACATGATTTTATCTTACTACCATGGTGCTGATGATAACCAAGAATAAACATTGTCATGAAATTACTGAAAATTTATGAAAGCAAATTTAAACATAATAAGAACATTAAATTTGACATTTTGTTCTCCCTATTTGTTTACAGATGTTGTTGGAGATACGATGGACAAGACTCAGGGTACACTCGGCCTTGATGACATTCATGACGATTATAAAGAGGGAGCCAACAAAATATTTGGTCCTGACAAACGTCAATCATCCACCATGTCCAGCGCTAGTAACCGCGCACTGCTGCAGTACTTCGCGAAACTCGGACATTCCCAGAATGATGGGGAAGAGGTTGATCTGGATTTTGTGGAGACTCTGATCAAGAGTGGTGCAGATATAAACTGTACAGACAAACATGGACAGACATTGTTACATGAGGTATGTTCTACACTTACAATATAGCTAACTAAACACTGCCTTTTGTCAACTTAATGAACATACTTATGATAAAACAAGTGGGTAATTACATTATTGAAAGTGATTATGCTTTGGACTATTGATCCTGTTAATTTGACCCTCCTTTTCCTCCTGTAATCATATGAGAATTTATTTCAAAGATTTTACTGAGGACCCATTCTTACAAATTATCAGTTGAGCCAAGTGCATAACTGGACTTGTATGAATGCATTATCAAGCAGTGCTTAATTATCCTATATCTTCTGTAGGTTGCCAGCAAGTGGCACATAGATGTTGCCAAGTTTCTGATAGAGATGGGTGCGGACGTTAACAAATGTGACAACTTTGGTCGTTCTCCTCTACATGTGGCTTCAGCTGATGATTACCCAAACATGATCCTACTGCTGATTGAAAATGGAGGTTAGCTTTCTTAGTATGAATTTTGGAAAGGTTCCCCTTTGCAATGTAGATTGGTAGACTTCTAAAACAGGAAAAATTTCTTGTAAATATATCGACCCGTTTCCAGATGGCACTGTTTTAGGATGATCTTAAGTCAAAGATGTTGCAGACAACACTTTAAAATGAATGAGATTTAACAATTTTGCTCTTTTGGGGTAAAACAGTGGTAAATGAAGAAATTGCTTGTCACAAGCAATTTCTTAATTTTCCACAGTATTTTTTCAAAGTTCATATCTTTTAGGGAGTCACAAAAGAGTCAATTTTTTGAATAAGTTAATCTGTCTGTCTGTACCTTTTCAAAGTGCTATACTTCTCATTAATTATGACATGGATTTTATTACTTAGACCACAATATGACTTAGTAACAATCAGAGAATGTGCTTATATCTAATATTTGATATGTAGGGCCATAAGCTTTTACAAAAAATATTAATACAACAAACAATTTACAATATGATCCTTGTAGAAGAAAATATACTAACTATTATGACAACAAGAAAAAATACTCTGTTATCCTTACTATGAAATCATATGGGACGTTTTTTCTAAATTTTAGCTGACCGTGAGTGTAAGACAGTTGGAGAATTACAGACCCCGGTACATTACGCAGCCAAGAACGATGCCGTAGATGCAGTGAAGACACTTATCAAGTGTAACTGTGATTATAAACTGATCAAGGATTATAAAGGAAGGACGCCATTACATGTGGCCGCGGAGTTAGGTAGGTCATTTGATGGTATCACTCAGGATGTCATTAGTTCATTCTGCTGTTCATCAATCTGTCTGCCCTTTTGAGGATATACATTCAATTTTGTATTCTAGATACTGAATTACTGCATGCATGTATATACATATAATTATATGAATTCTTTTAATGTTCTACTTCTCAGATCGTAGTGAGACAGCAAGAGTTTTACTAGAACTAGAGGCTCCAGCTGGCATCAGTGATAAAGAAGGACAGACCATTATGACTTGGATGATCACGAAAATGCCTCCAGTGGTAAGGATTCTTAAGTTTACTAGGGAAATTTCTACAACATTTAACTTTCAAATTGTGTTTTGATCTTCTGTCTTGCATTTAGTATGATTTATTGCATTTTGACTTGACATATACATGTATATGACTTCATTTGGTAGGAATTGTGGTATAAAAGAGTGGCCATGTAATGTTCATGGATAAAGAATGATTTTTAGCGAGCACAGACTTTATGGCCGGAGAGCTGATGTCACAGCCCTAGTGTCTGTGTTGCGTTCCGTCCTGTCCTGTCTTCAAAAACTTTAACCTGGTCTATATTTAGGCACTTTTAGAGATAAAGCCTTCATACTTCACACATGGATACATCCTGTCAAGACCTTTCATTTGTTACCATGACCTAGTGATCTTGACCTTGGAGTTTGACCTTCTTTTAAAAATCTTTAACATGGCCTATATCTCATGCACTATTACAGATAGAGCCTTGATATTTCACATATGGATACCTCATGCCATTACCTTGACCTTGAGACCATGACCTTTGACGTAGTTACCTTGACTTTTGACCTTGGACTCCTTATTTGGGACAAGCTCTCATATAGGTGAGCTATATTGTCCACGGACACCTCATGTTAAAAAAGATTGTTTTGTAAAAATGTACTTTATTCTGTTTTATGATTGCAGGCCTTGGAAGCCCTGGAGCAGTTCCATGTGAGAGACAGACCCAACAGAAAACAACATTTCTACCTGAATCTGCTGGTACATGATAGAGGCAAGTTAGAAATATCATAAATTGTGGGCAAATCTTTCCATTTTTCATAAAGACAGAAAATGCATTTGATTATCTTCCATCTCATTGTTGGCTCAGCATTTATTCTGGATCAGTTTATTATCAATTAGTGTTGTTGACTGCTTTTAAAAATTATTATAAACAGTTTTCTCTAGTTGATTAAAGAAAAATAAATACCCATTCCAAAAATGCTACCATTTTCAATTTTGTTTTCATACATGATCAATTAATTTGGTATTTGTTTTTAATATTTCAGAAAAGGATCCCAATTTCTACTACAGGAATTCAGTAAGTAAATGAGAATTAGCCGAGATCTGTTTCCCAAAATTTTGTATACCCCAATAGTTTGTACACCCTTATTTATTAAAAAAAATGTTTTTCAGACATGTCATATAACAATAACACAATGACAAAGGAAGTAATTGCTCGATTTCAAGCCATGTACATTTCAAATGCATATGTAAGCAGTCTGATCCTTAAAACTTTTTTTAAAACAGATTGCATCTTTTGCCAAAAAATGAATAAAAAAAGTTCTGAAAAGGCAAATTGCCAGAGGACCATTGTTAACCAATTTAAAGGCTTTTAGAATAACTTTATTCTTAAGATTTCTTTAACCCTTTCTCAAACAAGACCTGGTTTTGATGTCCCTAATAGAAACAGCTTGGGAAAACATTGAGACAAAAGAAGAAACGGCTGATGACCAGCAGTTTCTCCATTTGTCTCAATATTTTCTATGACATATTTTACACAAATTCTATCTTTAATAACTTCAATTTTGTGATTTGTGGCAGTTTTTGAAGTTGATCACCCTAAAATTTTGTCGTTTGAGAAAGGGTTATCAAGTAACATATCTGATTGATTGCAGGGAGAAGATTTGACAGAAACCTGTGTAAGCCATGTTATATATAACATAACAAGTTTGTTCAGTAGTTTAGGCCTCCAGCCCTTTTAACAAAACTATTACGGACAAGATATTGACATATTACCACATGGCAAAATTCTAAACTGGTCCAAATTCAAAAATGTTGCAGACAATAATGTAAACTTTAAAGTGAATGTAATTGAGATTTTTTGGTCTTTCGGGATAGAAACATTGTGGGAAATGAAGAAATTGCTAAATTTTCCTCAATGTTTTTCAAGGACTATCTAATTGGACGTCAAAAGGTGTCATTCTTTGGTAGAGAATGATGGAACAAATGAAACTTAAGTTGGTCATTTGTGGAACAAAGGGCAGTTATAGTATCTTGCTGTGTAAGCTAGCTTTTATTTCAACATTGCAGAAAAATCAATCGAGGACAAAGAGGTCCTGGGTTTGAATTCCAGTGGATACCAATATTTTTATGTCGGTTACACATGTCATTACACTAATGTCAAAAACGAATAATGGCTTATGATTAATTATTTATTCTCAGACTACAACTTTGCTATAGCTTAATAGCATTTGAAGTAAGACTTTTAAGAAAAACATTTTTGTTTGAATTCTTCAAATACATAGCAAGTCTTTAAATCTTTATTAATGAACATAATCAAGGCTGAGCCACATAATACTACATATATCATGAACTAAAATAATTAACAGATTATAATATATTTTGTATTATGATATATTTATCACTGGTTATAGCTATATTCTTTCATAACAAAGCTTAAATATTGACTATTGTTTAGAAATAAGGTTTTAGCTAAAATCTTGAAATTTATCCTGAAATTTTGATTCTTTACAAAAATTGATAGGCATTCATCCTTTACAAAAGGAAAGCAGTTGCAATACTTTCCATTTGTTCACATTTTAAATGATAAGGGCCTGATTTGTAATTTACATAAGATTGTCTATGCTAGGTTTAAAAGGCAGAATGCCTGATTAGACTAGATATAATTACATTCCGTCAAGATCATTTTCATTCTTTGATGAGAAAGTTCTTGGTGGTCATGAATTGACAATTTGTATGACCATATACAGACATTTCGATGCCTGGAAAAAACAGTTTTATTTCAAAAGGAAAAAAGAACAAACAACCTTTCTCTATAGCCAAATTGGTCAGCATGACAAGTTCAAATGTCTATGAAATTTGCACCATATGTAGAGCTTGAAATGCCCTTTCCAAAAATGTATGCATCATAAAAGGTTGTAAGTACCACTTATGAACTTATTCTTCTAAGGCATCGATTTAGTTACATAACTTTGGAAATAGCCCAGAGGAATTCCTTGAAACAAAATAAACAAGTATGTTTACAAAATATAAATGAAATATAATGTATTTGAGAGAGTGTACTGTTTATTACCCTCCAAAAGTTATAATTTACAAGGGTAATAGTTATAATGATGAATGTATAAATATCTTTTAAAATTTGATAGTCTACTTCAGTTATTTCATTCATAATTAGATACAAAACACTTTGTGTAACTTCAGGTGTCATCCTTGGCAAAGGAAATTGACCAGGGATACCTAAAGTTGCACAAAATTGTTTTGTAGATCTATCTAATGATGGATAGATAGATAGATTTTTTTTTAGATTTATTTCGGCATAGTAAGCATGTACACAGATTAACAAAATACAAGATAAAAAATGTAAAATTCAATATCGTGTATATGAAAAACTATGACACGCCAACCAATACCAAGGATATCACAATAAAGAGCCAGCTCTTATTTCCATTGTGGTCCTTAGCATAGGTGGCGTGACACAGAGAGGCATAACTTAACTTTGAAACATATTATCACAGTTATTAGATTTTAAAGAGGAAAAATGAGATTAAATCCTACGCCGAATTGTGTTATAACTTAACATTAAAACATATTATCACAGCTTTTAGGTATTAAAGAGGAAAAGATAGGATTAAATCCTACGCCGAATTAATAAAACATAATATTAAATACTGTTCATAAAATGACTTTTGATGGCACTTTTAAAACTTTGTAGCTTATTCAATTCAGTAAGCCCAACAGGTAATCCATTCCATAATTTGATGCTGGAAAAAGAGAATGATTTGGCACCATTGCCTTTAACCTTAGGTAAACAATATCCACCATTTTGACTAAACCTAGTGCTATAACCATGGACAGAATCTTGGGAAACAAAATGCTCATTCAAGTAGTCTGGGGCCATACCATTTTTTATTTTAAATACATGGCATAACATTATCTGATCAACTCTCTTCTGGTAACCAATTAAGGGACTTAAAATGGGAATGATCAATATGAGCTCTTGAGTCAAGGTCAAAAACAAATCTAATTATTTTATTTTGACAGGTTTGTAACTTATTTTTAAGAACCTGTGTCAAACTATTATACCACACAGAACAGGCGTAATCAAAGTGACACTGAATCAAAGACATGACCAATAGTTTTTTGGTGTGCTGAGTAAGAAAATCTTTCTTACGGTAGAGGAACTTCAACCGGGAATTGGCCTTTTTAAGGACAGACTCAGCTTCCGAACAAAATGACAGATTTTGCTCTATATTGATCCCGAGGTACTTGACGGATGAGACAGATTCAATGGCAGTACCAGAGCAAGATATATCAAGATTAGATTTCGACTTAAGTTTTTGTCTGGACCCAAAAACAATGGACTCTGTTTTACCCAAATGTAGCGATAATTTGTTATCAATTAACCAATGGCTGACTTGCTCCATATCATCAGTCAGGGCTTTTTCAACATCAGATAGACTTTTGCCAGATACGAGGATACCAGAATCATCAGCATACAATAACAATTTGTTTTTTACCACTGCTGACATATCATTAACATAAATTAAAAAAAGGAGAGGGCCGAGGATTGAACCTTGAGGAACACCACATGATATCTTTGAATTAGATGAATAGGTACCTGATACATCTACAAGTTGTTGTCTATCAGAAAGATATGACTTAAACCAATTTAACACACCAACACTTAGTCCTGATGCTTCGAGTTTCATCAAAAGAATTGAATGGTCTACCGTATCAAAAGCTTTCTGTAAATCTAACAATACCATTCCAACAACATTACCTTTGTCCTTTTCGAACCTGATATAGTCAGTGAGGTGAATTAGACAAGTATCAGTAGAGAAACCACTCCTGAAGCCAGACTGGAATTTATATAACAAATTATGTTCTTTGTTCTATGTTCTGGAATACCTTAGCCCTTTCCCGAACGGCAAAATTTTCGTATGATCCACTTCCAAAATTGCCATAAATGACAAAACTGAAACTATTAAAGAAAGGATTTGTCTAAAATATGGCACAGAAAATATTGAGACAAAAGGAGAAACTGCTGGTTATCAGCAGTTTCTTCTTTTGTTTCAATGTTTTTCCAAGCCTTTTCTATTAGGGATGTCAAAACCAGGTCTTGTTTGAGAACGGGTTAAGTTATATATAATTTGACTAATCTCTATATAGATTTTCAAGATATATGCAATAAACATGTTCTGTCATTTAACATCAATATCTTGCGGTCTGGTCACAAACACCATTCTGCGTCCATATCATGTCTGGAGCATGTCTAAAACAGGGGACCTGTGCAGTAGAATTTTTGATGCGATATGGATGCGGAATCGTATGTGACTTCACCTTCAACTAATATCCATCTGTTTAATCCTTTTTTAACCGTTGTCATGCTGACAACTATGCAGTAAAGAACAAAATCAGACTGCACAAATCAACACTCTGATCTTGTTATATGCTGCCATTGTATATAAATACAGGATCAGAATGACAATGGTTAATTTATAGCATGAAACTGGTGATTGGTTAATTATAATATACCAAATTACACTTTAACTAAAAATGCATGCATCATCACAATTGAAAGGTTATTGTTTTTATTTGAATAATATTTGCATAAATGTCAAAGAAAAAATAAATGAAGCAAAATGGAAGACACAATCACTTTGCCTGCTATTAGCCAGCTGGGACTTTTTGTCCAAGGAGCTAATGTCACAACTTGAGATTCCATGACATCAGTTAGTAGTGGTCTACATTTCATTACCAATTTGATATACAGCCTTGATATTTCATAGATAACTCCTAACCAGGCCTTTCATTTGGGAACGTAATCTTGTGACATTGACCAATCCCTTCAATAGTAATTTTTGGGGCAACAATGAACATAATCCTCCCATGTTTTTTCATCATCCAGAAGGCTGACTATTTGTAATGCAATAGAAAGGAAGACTTATAAATTCTAAGTACCTTTGTGTTCCTTCTGAAATAGATTTCTAGCTAAAATGCTTGTGGGAACTCAAAAATATCTACTGATCAGGGGTTGTGAGAACAATATTTTATTGTCATTGTTCATTGTTTATTTCAGCTGCAAGTAGCAGTAAAGTACAAGCAGTTTGACATTCTGACACATCCGGTGTTTATTGCTCTCATTGACACAATGTGGAGGAAGTTTGGGAGGTAGGAATCATATCATGTAATTCAATTTTTTGCGAGCGGGGACTTTATGTCTGAGGGAGCTAATATCACAGCCCTAGTGTCGGCATCCCATCCTGTCGTGTCGCATCCCATCGTGTCCCGTCCTGTCTTCAAAAACTTTAACCTGGACTATATCTCAGGCACTATTACAGATCTAATACAGACTTCATTCTTCACGCATGGATACTTCATGCCTAGACATTTCATTTGGGACCATGACATTTTCTTTAACCTGGTCTATATCTCAGGCACTAGAAGAACTACAGCTTTGTTATTTCACGCATAGTTACTTCTTGCCTAGACTTTTCATTTGGGACCATGATCTATGATCTAGTGACCTTTATCTTGGAGTTTGACCTACTTTTAAAAAACTTTAACCTGGCATATATCTCATGCACTATTAAAGATAATGCCTTGATATTTCACATATGGATACCTCATTCCATGACCTTGACCTTGAAACCATGATCTTTTACCTTGGACACCTTATTTGTGACTAGATCTTGTATAGGCGAGCGAATTTGTCCACTGACAACTCTTGGTAAAAAGTTACAGTACTATTGATTTCAATTTTCAGATTTTTATGCCCTGTAATGAAAGATCAGGGGCATATTGTTTTACTCATGTCCGGATGTCTGTCTATCTGTCTGTCCGAAAACTTAACATTGGCCTTTTCAGGGGCATTCATGTTTCACAAACACATCTTGTTTAACAAGTAGTTAATTTATTTCATTAAAAGGTAGATTATTCATTTCTGATTACTCTTGCACTTCATAATATTGATTCAGTTTTGCACTACCCCTTTTGCTTTGTCAGTACTTTTTTATTATTATACCCCCCAAATTCAATTTGGGGGGTATATAGGAGTCAGCTTGTCCGTTGGTCTGTCTGTCTGTCTGTCTGTCTGTTGGTTGGTCCGTAGCTTTTTTGTCCGCTCTATTTCTCCTAAACTACAGGTCTAATTTAATTCAAACTTCACATGGTAACTCATTACCAAGTGGAGATGTGCATATTATATTTTGGTCACGGTCCATTGATTTTTGACAGAGTTACGGCCCTTGAGTGAATTTTCTTGTCCGCTCAATTTCTCGGAAACTAATTCACGGATTTCAATTAAACTTTACAGTTATGCTTAGTAGCTCTCAAATATGTGCATATTATATTCTGGTGATGATTCATTGATATTTGACTGAGTTATGGCCCTTTGCTGAAAATTGCCATTTTACGCAAAATCGGGGGGGGGGGGGGGGGGGGGGGGGGGGGGGGGGGGGGGGTGTTGATCACTTTTTCAATTTTTGTCCACTCTATTTCTCATAAACTATTGGACCAATTTTGGTCTTACTTCACATGTGAACTCATTACTAAGTGGAAATGTGCACATAATATTTTGGTCAAGGTTCAATGATTTTTGACGGAGTTATGGCCCTTGAGTGAATTTTCTTGTCCGCTCAAATATTTGGAAACTAATGGATGGATTTCATTTTTTTTTGCAGTTATGCTTAGTAGCTCTCAAATATGTGCATATTAAATTCTGGTGATAATTCATTGATTTTTGACCGAGTAATGGCCCTTTGCTGAAAATTGCCATTTTACGCAAAATTAACGTGTGTTGATTGTTTTTTCAATTTTTTTCCACTCTATTTCTCATAAACTACTGCACCAATTTTATTCAAACTTCACATGTGAAGTCATTACTAAGTGTAGATGTGCATATTACATTTTGGTCATGATCCATTGATTTTTGACGGAGTGACGGCCCTTGATTTAATGTTTTTGTCCGCTCAATTTCTCGGAAATCAATGGATGGATTTCAGAAAAACTTAATAGTTATGCTTTGTAGCTCTCAAATATGTGCATATTAAATTCTTGTGATGATGCAATGATTTTTAAGTGAGTTATGTCCCTTTGCTTAAAATTGCCATTTTACGCAAAATCAACATGTGTTGATCGTTTTTTCAACTTTTTGTCCACTCTATTTCTCATAAACTACTGCACCAATTTTATTCAAACTTCACATGTGAAGTCATTACTAAGTGTAGATATGCATATTTTATTTTGGTTATGGTTCATTGATTTATAACGGAGATATGGCCCTTGAGTGAATTTTCTTGTTGATTTTTGACTGAATAATATGATCCTTTGTTGAAAATAAGCAATGTTTGCAACATTACCATGTGTTGGTCAGTCTGTTTGCCCTTTTTAGCTCACCTGAGCACGAAGTGCTAAGGTGAGGTATTGTGATCTATCAATGTCCGGCATCCGTCTGTCCGTCTGTCCATCTGTCCGTCTGTCTGTCTGTCCGTCACGGCGTCAACAATTTCTTTAAACGACATCTCCTCCTAAACTACTGGGTCAAAATCAACCAAACTTGGCAGAAATGTTCCTTGGGTGGTCCTTTATAAAAATTGCTAAAATAATTGAAATCCATGAAAAACTCTGGTTGCCGTGGCATCTGAAAATGGGAAATTTCACAAAAGCTCAAAAATTTCTTTAAACGACATCTCCTCCTAAACTACTGGGTCAAATTCAACCAAACTTGGCAGAAATGTTCCTTGGGTGGTCCTTTATAAAATTTGCTAAAATAATTGAAATCCATGAAAAACTCTGGTTGCCGTGGCATCTGAAAATGGGAAATTTCACAAAAGCTCAAAAATTTCTTTAAACGACATCTCCTCCTAAACTACTGGGTCAAAATCAAC
This sequence comes from Fragum sueziense, assembly GCA_963680895.1. Classification (NCBI taxonomy): domain Eukaryota; kingdom Metazoa; phylum Mollusca; class Bivalvia; order Cardiida; family Cardiidae; genus Fragum; species Fragum sueziense. The sequence goes on along the minus strand of OY804594.1, from coordinate 81,072,644 downwards.
CAAACTTGGCAGAAATGTTCCTTGGGTGATCCTTTATAAAAATTGCTAAAAGGATTGAAATCCATGAAAAACTCTGGTTGCCGTGGCATCTGAAAATGGGAAATTTCACAAAAGCTCAACAATTTCTTTAAACGACATCTTCTCCTAAACTACTGGGTCAAAATCAACCAAACTTGGCAGAAATGTTCCTTGAGTGGTCCTTTATAAAAATTGCTAAAAGAATTGAAATCCATGAAAAACTCTGGTTGCCGTGGCATCTGAAAATGGGAAATTTCACAAAAGCTCAAAAATTTCTTTAAACGACATCTCCTCCTAAACTACTGGGTCAAAATCAACCAAACTTGGCAGAAATGTTCCTTGAGTGGTCCTTTATAAAAATTGCTAAAAGAATTGAAATCCATGAAAAACTCTGGTTGCCGTGGCATCTGAAAATGGGAAATTTCACAAAAGCTCAACAATTTCTTTAAACGACATCTCCTCCTAAACTACTGGGTCAAAATCAACCAAACTTGGCAGAAATGTTCCTTGAGTGGTCCTTTATAAAAATTGCTAAAAGAATTGAAATCCATGAAAAACTCTGGTTGCCGTGGCATTGGAAAATGGGAAATTTCACAAAAGCTCAAAAATTTCTTTAAATGACATCTCCTCCTGAACTTCTGAGTCAAAATCAACCAAACTTGGCAGAAATGTTCCTTTGGTGGTCCCTTATAAGAATTGCTAAAAGAATTGAAATCCATGAAAAACTCTGGTTGTCATGGCATCGGAAAATGGGAAATTTCACAAAAGCTCAACAATTTCTTTAAACGACATCTCTTCCTTAACTTCTGGGTCAAAATCAACCAAACTTGGCAGAAATGTACCTTGGGTAGTCCCTTATTAAAATTGCTAAAAGAATTGAAATCCATGAAAAACTTTGGTTGCCGTGGCACCGGAAAATGGGAAATTTCACAAAATTCAACTATTTCTTTAAACGACATCTCCTCCTTAACTTCTGGGTTAAAATGAACCAAACTTGTCAGAAATGTTCCTTGGTTGGTCCCTTATAATATTGCGAAAAGAATTGAAATCCATGAAAAACTCTGGTTGCCGTGGCATTGGAAAATGGGAAATTTCACAAAAACTTAACTTCTTTAAACAACGTCTCCTCCTTAACCTCTGGGTTAAAATCAACCAAACTTGGCAGAAATGTTCCTTGGGTAGTCCCTTATAAGAATTGCTAAAAGAATTGAAATCAATGAAAAACTCTGGTTGCCGTGGCATCGGAAAATGGAAAATTTCACAAAAACTTAACAACTTCTTTAAACGACATCTCCCCCTTAACTTCTGGGTTAAAATCAACCAAATTTGGCAGAAATGTTCCTTGGGTGGCCCCTTATGAAAATTTCTAAAAGAATTGAAATCCATGAAAAACTCTGGTTGCTGTGGCATCAGAAAATGGGAAATGTCATAAAACTCATCAATTTTTGTAAACGACATCTCCTCCTAAATTACATGGCCAAATTCTTCTCTGGGACCACAATGCGTAACATATGCAAAGTTATTTGGCATTATTAAAACATTACTCAGGTGAGCGATTTAGGGCCCTCAGGGTCCTCTTGTTTTCACATGATCATTTCACAGTTCATAGGAAATGTACGAGGGACCATCAATAATTTCGAGAACTAAATCTACTACTCATTTACCCGTTGACGTATTTTCACAAAAATTGGCATGCTGAAAGCTCATTCATTTTCCAAGCGACTCATTTCATTTAAAAAAGATGACGTCAAAACAATATGACGTCATGGGAGAATTATGACGTCATGCCAATGGCGTTTGTTTAAAAATGACGTCAACTTGCATTTATGAGCAATTCCTTTTGATTATGTTTTATGTATTTCTCCATAATTCCTGTACGGACATCCGTGAAATTTTGCATGTATTGTAAAGAGACCTATGTCTATCGAATAACGTTATTTGAAAGCGGATGCGGCATTCAGAGACATGTAGAGAGATAAAAGAAAATGAGTGATTTTACTAGCTGACCGGAGACTATAAAGCTAAAAAGAATGCTGCTAAAATCCTAGAATTTATTCATAAAAAATTATAATTAGGTGTTGGAATAGTAGTAAGTCACTTAGATATTTTGTATGATACAGCTAATGACAGTATGACCAGTACACTCGGAATGCGGCGTACATTGGCAAGATGGGTACTGTGCTGGCCGCTTCCTGGCCGATTGGGGCAGGGGGTAAAATGGTGTCGTAAATAATACCAAAGTTATAAGGAAGACCTCCATAACTTTGTCAATCATATAAATATATGTGACGTGACATCGATGCATCATTTTTTAGTCGGAAAGCAAAGAACAATATCATTTTGGAAGCATTATTCTTCGTTCTCACCCACAAAAGCATTGATTTCCATATGTGCCGGTGAGACAAATGTCAATATTTTCATCGATATTCGAGGAATCACACTGAAACATTTTATGTCTATATAAAGTCGAGTAAGTACTTCTAATTTTGCAGCAGTAATCAAATCTGGTCTGCCACCCGCTTTTATGAGACAGCGCGCAAATATTATAAGGTACGGAATTCTGCCGCGTTATGACATTGCGTCGCGCCATAGTTGACGCGTTAAAAAGGCTGGTATTGTGAAACTGATGATAGAAATATTACCAAAGCCCCCGCACCGCACAGATTATGCAATTTGCAATTTCTAGTTATTTCCAAACCTTAGAAATAAATCACGGGGTGAAGATAATGAGTAAAAAGAAGAGTTGGGGTGTGTCATTTACAAATGTTCGCGGGACATGTCACGTGACGGGCTGTAGCATGTGACACGGGCGTGGGTCAAGAGGTGGAAGGAATGCAAACTGTTCAAGGGATGTTACTTTTATAAGAAATGGGTAATGTTTCTAAGTTTATCAACGTATCTTTCTGATATAAGATTTGTTCTCGAAATTATTGATGGGCCCTCGTACATCTCAATATATGCACAAACACAGCGCTTTTGGGGGGTATGATCACTTTCAGTGATATTCTAGTTCATTCTATATTTTCCAGGTTGCGAGCATATTGGGCGATTATTTTCAACTTTATTTACATTCTGTTGTGGACTATTTATGGTGTGACTGTAGAAGTTGATGAACGGCACGAATATAAACTACCAGAACATTGGTGGAGAATTGTACTGATTGTAGGTTCCATTTAATAACCCTTTCCCAAACAAGACCTGATTTTGATGTCAGTGGTGGATCCAGGATTTCTGTGAGGGGGGGGGGGGGGGTGTGGAATATGCAAATGGGGGAGTTGTTTTCGTAGTACTATACAATTTTTATTGAATTTCTACATGAAAATGAAATAATCAGGCCACAGAGGGGGGTACATTTGAACCCCTCGAACCTCCCCTGGATCCACCACCGCTGCTTGTCCCTAATGGAAATTGCTTGGGAAAACATTGAGACAAAAGAAGAAACTGCTGATAACCAGCAGTTTCTCCATTTGCCTCAATATTTTCTGTGCCATATTGTACAAAAATCTTATCTTTATTTTCGTCCATTTTTTTGTCTGTAACAGCTTTCAAATTGGAACAGTCAAAATATTTGCCGTCTGGTAATGGGTTAACTTTACTTTGATTATATATGGATCAATTCAAATATATTTTAGTGGTCCGTTCCAGTAAATTCTAGTAAATTCTATACAAAACACTTCCAGGTTTTGAAACTTTCAAAAAGTATGTGAGAAATAAAGAAAATGCTGATAACAACAAATTTTTGTTGTCTTAATGTTTTTATTGCTTTATCAAATTAGTTGGTTTCTGTTTCGAACTGATGATGATTGTGTTTTTTAAGGAAATGGTAAAAAACAATTTGTTAAAAAATTGGTTTGAGGTTGCTTCGATTTGTTAAGCTTATATTTAGCAAAGTGTGCCTTTTAAGGTTCTCCATTGAGGGATTAACATTTTCCAAACAAGAACTGGTTTTCAAGTCCCTAATAGAAAATGCGTAGGAAAACATTGAGACAAAAAGAGAAACTGCTGATAACCAGCAGTTTCTCCTTTGGTCTCAATATTTTCTCTACTGTATTGTACACAAATCCTATCTATTATATCGTCGGTGCTATGACAAAATGGCGTAACAAATTAGTTACACAATTTTGTCAATTTTTTTTATAAATGCTTTCTACTTAGTATGTAGGAGCGCATATCCTGTCAAAACGGCGTTTTTCTACACCTATTAGAACCCCTTCAATTATCATGTGACAAAATTGCGTAACTCGATTTAGCTGACAAAAATGCGTTATACGTAGACAAATTTACATGAGAGTAATATTGAGTTACGCAATTTTGCCGGCATATTTTTTAACATTTTTTAACCCTTTCCCAAACGACAAAATTTTAGGATTGTTCAATTCAAAAGCTGCTGAAGATGTCAAAATTAGTGTCTATAAAGATAGGATTTGTGTAAAATATAGCACAGAAAATATTGAGGCAAAAGGAGAAACTGCTGGTTATCAGCAGTTTCTTCTTTTGTTTCAATGTTTTCCCAAGCCTTTTCTATTAGGGACGTCAAAACCAGGTCTTGTTTGGGAAAGGGTTAAAACGGCAAAAACGTTTTTGGCTCTCCTGAAAAAAATGGTTTTCGAGCAAAATTTCTATTACGCCATTTCGTCATAGCACCGACGATATGCTCACAGGGTTGTATTATGTTATTGCCCCAGTCATCCATCTGTCTGTCTTTCAGTCTGCCTGTCTGTCCGTCCGTTAGCAATTTCTTGTGTGCACAACTCCTCCAACAGCTTTGATCGGAATTTGATCAAACTTGTCACTATGAATCTCCATGGTGTCTAGTTGTGCACACCGCTTACGGAATTCAGATAACTCTTTTCGTTCTTGAATTATCTGCCCTTGAATTAAAAAAAATGCCCATTTTACTGACAAGCCCCTCTGGGGCGTATATGCGCCGCTCTGCGAAGCTCTTGTTCACATATAATTTGTCGTCTGCAACTGCTTTCAAATTGGACAGCCCTAAAACTTTGTTTTTTTTGGGAAAGGGTTACGATTGTCTTAAAAGACCAATGTCAATTTCCAAGATTTGATATTTTTGTTTCATTGGATTCCTTCTTCTCACCAAAAATTATGTTTATCCTTATGCTTTCAGCTTGCAGCAGTAGGTATAACATTGTGGCAGATCATTGAAGAAATACGAGAATATCGCAAGTTACAAACTGTCCATGAGGTAAAATATCGTCATAAAATTTATGCTTCAATCAATTAATCTATGTCAAGTTAAAGCACTTTACTTCAAAACCTTTGATTTTACATTTGAGCGGGGATCTGGAAAAATGTCCCTTATAGCATTTTCAAAAAATGAGTTTGAAGATCAGGCTGTTGTCAAATACAGTCTAATATGCATCCATGCTGCTCTCTTTAAGTAACTACAGGTCACGAAGAAGCTATTAGAGAACAATATGGATCCTGATCAGACTGTGCGTATGCACAGGCTGATCTGGATCTATGTTGGGCTCAAAAGCCTTGTAGCGCGCAAGTGGTCCGCTCGCGCTACTAGGGGAAGCTGCAGCGGTGGCTCGACGACTCGACCTTCATGGTGTTGGATGGCTAGCGGGAAATAAGGGGGGTTGGACTTCACAAAAAAAATAATTGCCAAAGAGGAAAGGGTTAATTTCAAATTTAAAAATGCAGGGCTAAAATCAAGACCAAAAGACAAAGATTCAGTTTAAACTTTACCAAAATAATTAATATTACAACAATAATTCAATAATAATCTAGATCAAAGTCAATAATTCAGAAAATCAATAATAAATGCCAAAGTCAAAGCCAGAAAGTCTTATCTTCAATTTAATCCTAAATTCAAAACAAAGTCAGACAAAATGAATACGACTGCAAATTCAGATGCTTAAAACTAATTTAGAATTTATTCCAAAGTCAAAATAAAACAAAAAGAAACTAAAAATAAATGTTTTCAAATACCTAAAATAATTCTACATGTTTCCTTTCCAAAGTTTAGAAGTGAAGTCCGTAAAAATCTGTGGGAAGACCGTATTTATACTAGGCTCATACGATTTTCCCTCAGTGTCGTCTATCAATCCTATCCAATCAAAATGCCGAATTCTTCCCACAGTGTCAGGGAAAAATGCTGGAAGAGACCCCGCATTTCCAGCAAAATTCCCGCATCATGTGGGAATTTGGTGGGAATTTGATACCCAGTGCAGTAAAAGTGCATTTCTAGGGACTTTTTCAATGAAAGTTACGCAAATTACATACTACATACATAGAAAAATGGTTAATCTACGATTCTAGCTTATAAACATAAGAAATTGACAAATAATAAGGCTGAAATCGAGTTGCAAAGACAGATGACAGCTCTAGAAAAGTTTCGTCGTTGGGCTCTAGTCTAAACAAATCCCATCATGCAATGCAACAATGTAAACAAACAACATGGCGGCCATTAAAAGTTTCTCAAGCGCTGATGAAGCAAAAATACTACAATTTGTCTTTTTACAGATAAACTAATGAATGACAACAGGTAATTAATGCATCTTCGTAAAATATGAACATAAAACTATTGATTTGTGTATTTATAACTGTCTACGACTGTTCTAAGGGATTTTAGCTTTGATGCAAGTCGAGTGCAAGTGACCTTGTTTGACAGATCGAGCACTAGGTCACTACATTACCCCCCTGTTGGTGTGCCAAAGCTCCGACTGGCACACAAACAAAGACGAAATGCAATGCTAGTAAGTCTGTGTTCCTGACTGCGGTTAAGGATACACTCTAATCTGTATTACGTTAAAGAAAAACGCTGCGTAAAGAGGAAAAATGGAAACGCAAAACTTGTATTTCCAATTTTCCTATGTGCACAGAGAAATCTTATTAACATTCATTATATACATACAACAATCTGTCTAAACAAACAAATGCTAACAATAAAGGCTAATTATTATTACAAAGAAATGCTATTGTACATTTTCGCATTCAACTAAGTGACTTAAACATTGTAGAAAAAGAGCTGATGCAAATGTAGATCAATTCTTCCTCAATAATGCTTATAACATAACAGGACAATATACATGTGTGAGCTTTTTTTTGCCTTTTGAAAACAAATAAATTGACAAACAATTACATTTTGCAAAACATATAACATTTCAAGTGCTTCATGCATGGAATTTAATGACCAAAACATTGTGGAAAAGGATTGACAATAGCTGACATGCCAGTCAATTTCTTCTCAACAAAGCTTGGAATGTAATTGCATAAATCCAATTACAAAGACTAAATTTTTTTTACCAAATTATCATGCTTGAAGCACTACCAAATAATGAATAAACATTTTCATTTACAAATAAGCAAGCAAAATTCACATTAAATTCAGTGAGAAGTGACAAAGTCCTTTTAAAATAAGCCTAGACATCTTAAATTTTGAATGTTGCAAGAAGATAGTTTATTCTGCTGTGGCAAAATAAATTTTCTCCTGGCTACAGTCATTTACACAAATTAAACACACATAATGGTCAACAACATATTAATTTAAACATTACAAATATTTAAATATCATTTTACTGCAGATGACGCATTGTTTTCCACTGATGCAGGAGAAAGTTGGATCCTTCAGCAGGAAGGTTCTTTCTAACTCCTGGAGCAGTCAAATGAATTTATTCAAGACAACAAAAGGTTGGATGTCAGAGCAAAAATAACATTTTACATGAAAAGCACAGTTTTTGGTAGACGACTCAGCAATGATTTTGACTGACACAAGAGGGAGTATAGAAAGGTTCTCTCTCTCCCTTGGGACAATCAAATCACATTTCTATAGTAAACTCAGACAACAAATACTAAATAGAGACAGTGTGATTATGCTGGGGTAAGGCTTAAATCTAATACATAGTACATTATACATAGACAAAAGTTACAAAGTAAAAGTAAACGTTGAGGTCCCTCGAATGTCTTGAGGTGGTAGGTTACTTCTCCATCAGTATGTGTTACGGTCGCGATGTAAAACGAGAGTTCATACCTCATTGACTAATAAAAGGGGCAAATTAGTGTTCTGGTAAAAAGGGGCTTAGTGAATTACGCGGGGCAACACTGTAATGAAATATTATTAAAGTTCTGATAATTACTACTGTTGATAACGCAATTGTCCAAACATCAGATATACACACAGTACGCGATCACTATGCGGAATAGTCTAAATGTTTATTTCTAGCAATATTTTTACCATGGATCGATACTTTTCACCACGGATCGATACTCTTCACCACGGATCGATACTTCTCACCACGGATCGATGCTCCTCACCACGGATCGACAATCAATTCCTGACTCGCAGCAGGGCTTTCGTCTCTCATAGCCCGCGATCGGTTGTTGTTCCCAGACGGTCAACCATTTGACCTTACACGACATCCGATGGTCACTCAGACGGTCAACCCATGACCAATAAACCGGATGGCCAAATCCCATGGCCCAGAATGTAAACATCGGATAACAGATGGAACTTCATCAACGGATCATCAACTCATGATAACGAAACCTGCCTCTGGTCTTGTTGAGGAGACTGGAATCACTGGTGGATGGTCAACCTGTGACCTGGTGCGGAAACGATGGATGTTCAACTCATGAATGGTAACTCTTGTACAGACGGTCAACACATGACCTGGTACAAAATACTGACTGAATGGTCAACTCTTGACCTGGTACGGAACACTGGACTGGACGGTCAACTCTTGACCTGGTACGGAACACTGGACTGGACATTCAACTCTTGACCTGGTACGGAACACTGGACTGGATGGTCAACTCTTGACCTGGTACGGAACACTGGACTGGATGGTCAACTCTTGACCTGGTACGGAATACTGGACTGGATGGTCAACTCTTGACCTGGTACGAAACACTGGACTGGATGGTCAACTCTTGACCTGGTACGAAACACTGGACTGGATGGTCAACTCTTGACCTGGTACGGAACACTGGACTGGATGGTCAACTCTTGACCTGGTACGGAATACTGGACTGGACGGTCAACTCTTGACCTGGTACGGAACACTGGATTGGATGGTCAACTCTTGACCTGGTACGAAACACTGGACTGGACGGTCAACTCTTGACCTGATACGGAACACTGGACTGGATGGTCAACTCTTGACCTGGTACGGAATACTGGACGGTCAACTCTTGACCTGGTACGGAACACTGGACTGGACGGTCATCTCTTGACCTGGTACAGAACACTGGACTGGACGGTCATCTCTTGACCTGGTATGGAACACTGGACTGGATGGTCAACTCTTGACCTGGTACGGAACGCTGGACTGGATGGTCATCTCATGACCTGGTACGGAACACTGGACTGGACGGTCATCTCATGACCTGGTACGGAACCCTGGACTGGATGGTCAACTCTTGACCTGGTACGGAACACTGGATGGTCAACTCTAGACCCGTTAAGGTACACTGGACTGGACGGTCATCTCATGACCTGGTACTGAACACTGGATATGATGGTTATCTCATGACCTGACAGGGGGACTGGACGGTCATCTCATGGCATGGTGCTGGACTCTGAACTGGACAGTCACCATGGCCCTGGCACGGAAACTACAGATGGTCAAACACTGGTATGGTAATACTGGTAACGGCGGACAGCCACCAAATGACTGGTAATGTCATGGAACTCTGTATAACTATAAACAACTGTAAAAATTAAAACTAAATTTGTTATCAAATTTGGCCCTTGGTCTGGTAAACTTTACTGGAGGTGCTCGTAGCAGGCTCTCTTCAACCACATCATGTCGCTGGGTTGGTAGTTCCAAAATGGTGGTATGGGTATTTGGTCTGGAGGCCTTTGCTCTCTGTAGTCTACAATGGTGCGGACATTAGGGCCTGGGATAATGTCTGCCGGATATTGGTCTGGAGGCTTCGGTTTCACACAGGTGTTGAAGGCACAGACCCAAGGTCCATGGGCGCAGGCATTGGGATCACGGTTATGGTCCGCTGGATTTTGGTCTGGCGGCTTCGGCTTTTCACAGGGGGTAAAAGCGCAGACATTTGGATCACAGTTATGGTCCACTGGATTTCGGTCTGGCGGCTTCGGCTTTTCACAAGGGGTAAAGGCACAGACATTTGGATCACAGTTATGGTCCTCTGGATTTTGGTCTGGAGGCTTCGGATTCTCGCAGGCGGTGAAGGTGCAGACATTGGGATCATGGTTATGGTCCGCTGGGTTATGGTCTGGTGGCTCCGGTTTCACACAGGGGGTGAAGGTGCAGACACTGGGATCATGGTTATGGTTCACCAGACTATGGTCTGGAGGCTTTGGTTGGTTGTTGGCGTAGACATTTTGGTCATAGTTGCTGACTGCCAGACTTTGGCCTGGTGGCTTTTGCTGGTTCCAAGTGGTAATGGCAGAGACAGCATGGTCAGGGTTATGGTTGGCCGGATTCTGGTCTGGATTCTCTGGTATTTGGCATGCAGCAAGGGGGAGGACATCGGGGCAAGGATTACAGTCTGCCTGGTTGCAGCTGCTTTGCTCACTCTCTATGGTAAAGGGTTCTGCTTGCCTCCGGGTTTGTCTGTGCAGGTTTGGCTTGGTGTGCTCCAGGTGCTTTGGAACTTTTGCTTCTCGCCGGCTACTGCGGATTGGCCCTTCATTGGATGGTGGTTCTGAAATAGAGCTCAAAGAAAAGTTAGTGCTAGACGACATAAGTTTGGCCCTCTTGGCACCTTTCTGGTATGATTCATACTCCACTGGTCCTACCATGTCATAGAGAGGCCTATGCTCTGGGTAGTCATTCTGGAATGGCTGGTTACAGTTTGCTGGACTTCGGTCTGGCCCACTTTCCTCAACCTCTATGGCAAACAGTTCTGCATGGCCCTTGGGTTGTCTGTGCAGGTTGGAATGGGTCTGCTTCAGATGCTTGGAAGCTTTGGCTTCTCGGCGGGTACTGTGGGTTGGCCCTTCATTGGATTGCGGTCCTGAAATAGAGCTTAAAGAGCAATTATTATGAGACAACATAAGTTTGACCCTTTTGGCACCTCTCTGGTATGATTCATACTTCACTGGTTCCGCCATGGCATTGAAGGGTCTATGCTGTGGGTAGCGGTAGTCATTCTGGTATGGCTGGTTCTCTGCTACCATACTGGCTGGTCTGCTGGTGCCCTTGGGGGAGCGGGCTGGTCTCATAGGATGGCATTGGCTAGGGAGGTCTCTATACTGTGTGTAGCACGGCTCACTTCTACCCATGTCAGGCTGCTCACTGGCGATAGGATGGGGATACCTGCTACAACAAAGGGTTTGAAAGGGGTAGCTTGGATCTTGGTAGATTAAGGAATTTAGCATGGCGTTGGTAAGCCTGGGTTGGTATCTACTCATGTCAGGATAGTCAGTTGAATAATGGAAAGGACTCGGATCCGGATCAGACTGCCCTCTATGGTAGGTGGTGTTCTCTCTGGTCAGGCTGCCCTGGTAATGGCCCAAATTGGGTGCCCTGGCTTTCTGGTCTACAGGGGGTCTACACTGGGGAGGAGAGACAAGGCAATAATTATAGAGATTATTCCTACCTGAGTCTGATCTGAGTCTATGGTCTCCTGTCTGTTTTTGGAAGTGGCCCATGGTCAGGTGCTGCAGGCTGGACAGGACTAATGGTGTGGTTTGGTCTGCTGGATCGTGGCCCGGATCAGGGTACATGGTTGAGTCGGTTTCTGTCTTCCCTGGTTTGGATAGGCCTGGATTCGGCTCTCTGGATCAGCGGGGTGGAAAGGTATGCTGATCTGCACTTCTGACACCAGAATTATGTAGCGCGCAAGTGGTCCGCTCGCGCTACTAGGGGAAGCTGCAGCGGTGGCTCGACGACTCGACCTTCATGGTGTTGGATGGCTAGCGGGAAATAAGGGGGGTTGGACTTCACAAAAAAAATAATTGCCAAAGAGGAAAGGGTTAATTTCAAATTTAAAAATGCAGGGCTAAAATCAAGACCAAAAGACAAAGATTCAGTTTAAACTTTACCAAAATAATTAATATTACAACAATAATTCAATAATAATCTAGATCAAAGTCAATAATTCAGAAAATCAATAATAAATGCCAAAGTCAAAGCCAGAAAGTCTTATCTTCAATTTAATCCTAAATTCAAAACAAAGTCAGACAAAATGAATACGACTGCAAATTCAGATGCTTAAAACTAATTTAGAATTTATTCCAAAGTCAAAATAAAACAAAAAGAAACTAAAAATAAATGTTTTCAAATACCTAAAATAATTCTACATGTTTCCTTTCCAAAGTTTAGAAGTGAAGTCCGTAAAAATCTGTGGGAAGACCGTATTTATACTAGGCTCATACGATTTTCCCTCAGTGTCGTCTATCAATCCTATCCAATCAAAATGCCGAATTCTTCCCACAGTGTCAGGGAAAAATGCTGGAAGAGACCCCGCATTTCCAGCAAAATTCCCGCATCATGTGGGAATTTGGTGGGAATTTGATACCCAGTGCAGTAAAAGTGCATTTCTAGGGACTTTTTCAATGAAAGTTACGCAAATTACATACTACATACATAGAAAAATGGTTAATCTACGATTCTAGCTTATAAACATAAGAAATTGACAAATAATAAGGCTGAAATCGAGTTGCAAAGACAGATGACAGCTCTAGAAAAGTTTCGTCGTTGGGCTCTAGTCTAAACAAATCCCATCATGCAATGCAACAATGTAAACAAACAACATGGCGGCCATTAAAAGTTTCTCAAGCGCTGATGAAGCAAAAATACTACAATTTGTCTTTTTACAGATAAACTAATGAATGACAACAGGTAATTAATGCATCTTCGTAAAATATGAACATAAAACTATTGATTTGTGTATTTATAACTGTCTACGACTGTTCTAAGGGATTTTAGCTTTGATGCAAGTCGAGTGCAAGTGACCTTGTTTGACAGATCGAGCACTAGGTCACTACAGCCTTAAGGGACGTTTTTCCAGATCCTGGCTCATTTGTAGTGTAATTTACCGACACATTAACAAAGCTATAAGCTATTTATTTCTGCCTTTTTGTCAGACTTGTGCAGCTGTTCATAGTCTTTGAAAAATTTCACCAGCTGTAATTTTAACATTTTTGTGTGAAAGATTTGCTAATTTTTTGCTGACATTTAACTTTGTGAAATGTTCTGCTAGGCCAACAACTTATAAAGTTTTATTCTGTTGATATTTTGCAGGCTTATAAAGAGAACAGGAAGAAAGAGATTGAAGCTGATCTGAAATATTGTCACCCTCGATGGCCAGAAGAGGAGAAATTCTTGTCCAACGAGCTGGAAAATGTGAAGGAATCAAACACAAGATATTTTAGTGATGCATGGTGAGTGTTGGGCATTTACACGGTGGGGATTGTGCATGCTGGGATGGATAACGAATACGGACAAAAATAATCTCGAATCTTGTCAAATATTTTGCAATAACTCCTTTATTTCTTTGTCGATTTTCAAAAGGTCTGTTGCATGTACCCCGCCTTGAAAATCTCTTTCCTCGGATACATTGATTATTTGTGGTATCCTTTTATTTTTTCCAAAAATTGATCCCAACTGACCAGAAAACGAAATGATAACGACTACGGCAAAATAAGCCACGCTTCAGGTAGGAAATTGTGCAATAATTTTCTTATTTCTGTGTCAATTTTCAAGCGGTTTGTTGCATATACCCCGTCTTATTGAGCGCTTTCCTCAGGTGTATTACTTACGGTATTTGAAAACTCCAAATATTTTTTCCCAAAAATTGACCCCAACTGACCTGAAAAACGACCAGATTTTTTGTCGTTTTTCTGGTCGGTTGGGATCACGTTTCGCAAAAAGTCCAAAAAGGTTTCGTGTAAAGCATACATTGGGGGAAAGAGCTCAGTAAGGCGGGGTACATGCAATAAACCATTTTTGAATTGACGCAGAAATAAGGAAGTTATTGCAAAATGTCTTACCTGAAGCAAGGCAAATTTGTCCGTAGATTTACCCATCCCAGCATGCACAATCCCCAACGTGATTTATATCATAAGAATTGTTTGCATACATGTATATTAATGTAAAAGCTATTTCAGCAGACAAAATGACACAATAAATGCATGCTTGCTGGCCAGAAAATAAGAACTTCTTAGCGAATGAGCTGGAAAATTCAGAGAAACGAAATACTTTGATGGTGCATTAGGCAGATAGTATAAGTACACAAGATTCTGCATGCAGATAATTCAACAATACTAAACTTCTGGCATTACATCATATCATGAGTTGGCTTATAGATGTTGTTTTGTTATTACAGGAACATATTTGACTGGATCTGTTATATTCTGCTGATTGCTGTTATTGGTACACACATCGCTGATATTATTTCACATTCACTAGAGTTGGCCCGGGTACATATTCGACTGACGGCGATTGTTATCATCTTTCTGTGGCTTAGACTTATGAAAAATGTCAGAGCTTTTGCATTATTGGGTAGGTACCTATGTCAATTGCCTTTTTGTGATTTGTTGTGATTTTCCTCTTGAAATGGTAATAATTTACATAGATAATTCAAACATTACAATTGTGAATGATTTTAATTTTTGAAATAAATATAATAGTATTCTATATTTGAAATTATTTGTTTCTTTCCAATATCACATTTTGATAAGCCTTCAAGTCTTTACCATATACATCTTGGATGCTCAGGTGTCCATTATTTCATTAAGAGTCATGTTGTCAGGGAGCTTTTACAGGCATCTAAGAATAAGATCAGCTTGCAAATCAGCCTATGTATGTGTTTAATCATACCCTTTTCTGCACTGCCTTTTGTCTTTATTCATTATTATGTTTGTGAACAATTGTTCTATTCCAGGGCCTTTTGTTGTGATGCTTGGTGCCATGCTTACAGATGTGTTAAAGTTCCTGTTCTTGTATTTAGAGTTTTATATACCTTTTGGTGAGTTATTTTCAATGACATTCTCTTGCAGGCGTATCATTACAATTATGGCATTATTCAAGCTATGGCAGATGTATAAAACTTTGCTCATAAGACCCTTGTAAATCTTATTTTTGCAATTCTTTAAAAACTAAAACTACTGATAAAGGTAAGACAGAAACACAGCTTTTAAGTCCTATTTCATGTAATGATACTGTACATGTTTTGTTATAAACCATCTTCGGTCAAGGTTAAATATCAAAGACACCATAATAAATGCTATCACAATAATACTAACAAAAAGTGAGAGTGATTTAAAAAAACAACTTTTTTTAACGCTTTTAACAAATGTACGAGGGTTGTCCGGAAAGTTTTGAGACTGTGTCTATATCTCAAAAGGTATTTTAAATAAAGTTTTAAAAAGAGCATGATTACAAAGAAAATTATTTTTGGAGCTTTCTTGCAGAAAACTAAGTTTGATTACTCCCTACATGGCAAGAAAATGGTTGCCAAGACAACTACCTCGTCTCGTCACGGAGCACTTTGAAATTACCGGAAATAAAAAAAAAGATTATGCGATGTTAATATCTTACATACTGTAAACCAGGATAAGTTCGCGTCAAGAAATGTTCGCGTTTTCATGCACTCGGGCTTGTTCGCGGCGTTTTAAGTTCGCGCATCAATGCTGTCCGCGAATTGCGCGAAACAAAATACGCTTTGGGGGAATTGATAAATTGATATGTTGAATAATATGGGGAATCGGATAATTACATATTGAATTATGACTCAATTTACGATATTTTAGTCGCCAGTTGACAGTTTGGTCGAAGTAAGTTTCAATCGACCCATTGTTTTATTTCACACTTTATAGTATACAGGATTACAGTTTGTAACACACTGCATAGAATTTGAATGTTACATTAACTTCACACCTATTTACCTATAGCGTCGAGAAGCGATAATGACAGTTTTATTCAATATCATCGAAGGACGATTCAAACCTCGTAGCTGTGGCTAATTTCAAACTACAGTTACGAGGTTTTAAACGTCAATCGACGTTTGCTATCGTATTCGGCATTCGAATGCCAAACGACCCCTTTTCTCAATTTCAGGCAGGTATGTTTATCTAGTTGAATAAGTTGGTTTATCTTTCAATGCCGTGTTTTTCAATATGTCACAACATCTATGTATTTTTGGATAAAAACGAAAGTAGTCTGAAATAAAGAAAACTTTTCAATTACATTCTGTTATGAAAAAGCTATTTCCCTTGTTTACATAGTAACAAATACCTCTAGTGTAAATAAAACATCTCCCCATAGGTTTTCCCCAAATATAAACTATCAAAGCGATTAAAATTCGCGTTTTTATTGAAAGTAGCCTATTCGCGGCGTTTTAAGTTCGCGGATCACACCCACCCGCGAAAGACGCTAACTTAAAAAGCGCGAAATAATTTCCTGGTTTACAGTATCAGGGCTCGAATTTCCACTAGCATACTGGCATTTTGCTAGTTAAAATTGAAAATTGCTAGTGATTCTATCTGACACTAGAATTTTTTGGCGAGTGGAAAAATATTCCAAGTTTTATCAATGCAGCTTGAAAAAGCTTACTAAACTTAACAACATTCAAATATTGACTTTTTTGGACATACGAGGGACGGTCGGAAAGTAGTTGGACTTTTCGTGCTACTGTCTCTCCATTAGCAACTGTATAAACACATTATATATTGGTGGAATCTGCAACCATTTGCCAATAATGTGGTCAGTTTATTTTCAAAGATAGTTGTATATATACAATATTCTGTCCACTTATATGTGATAGGTGTTTCATGTACCATAGGTTATTTGTTAGAGGAACAATGGGGGTAATCAAAACAAAAGACCATTCTAGTCATTTTAATCGCGAAGGAGTTAAGTTTTTGCACTACATTATCACTGAAGATTAAATAAGGGTTCATAATTCCGAATTTGGGATAAAAAATCAGTCAAAGCAGTCATTGAAACGAGCTGGTTCCCCACCCCTGAAAAGATTAAGCTATTACCTTCGGTTGGTAGCCATGTTTGTTGCTTTTGGGGATTCACGAGGATTGATAGTTACTCATTTCATGTCAAATGGTAAAAACTGTCAATGCCAAGTACATTTCTGAAGTAATTCAGAAAAATCTAAGAATAAATACTGAAGTAAACGCGTCCCAGATTAGCAAAGAAAAATGTTTCCTACTTCATGATTAGGCATGCTACCATATCACCGCATCTACAGTGGAGATTATCAAATATTACACATGACAATAGTTGTTTTACTCTTCTTATAGCCCAGACCTTGCCCCACGTGACCTTTATTTGTGTCTAGAACTGAAGAAATACTTTCTGGGAAGAATTTTGAGACCATGGCGCCTTTGATAGCGCCTGTTACACTGTACCTTATACAGTGGGTCTACGCCATGGTTAATAGTGGGAATAATAAAGCTCCTATGAATATTGCAGAAATGCATAGACATAGATGGACAATTTGTTCAAACAGTATAGAAAGAATTTTGTTAAAAAGTTGAATGGTTTCAGAGAACTAGTCAAAAGTCCAACTACTTTCCGACCGTCCCTCGTACCCTTCAAATTATGCAGCATATTATGTTTTTATTTTTCAAAATGAAAACCTGCATTATATACAAAACCAGATTGCGAGTGAATTTGCCTTTTTGCTAGTGGTTTCAAAAGCCACTAGCAAAGTATTGCCAGTCATTTTTTCAGGGAAATTCTAGCCCTGCATAAGATACATTTTAGGCCAAAATGTATGGTCAAAACGTATGACGTCAGATAAACGTATGTTACATATTTGCAGAAAATGTTGACGCCATACATCGGAAAACAAGTCTATTACAAGTAACGGAAGTACACTCAACCCTTTAAGATATCAGAAAAAACTCTGACGTTGATGTCATGCACGAAGCAACGCACGGTTATTAAGCACTGTGAAAATGTGGGAATGACTCCTAAGGATACATAATATGTTTCTAACAAGAGCTGTCCGAAGACAGCGCGCTCGACTTTCTAAGTTGCTTAGTATAAAGGGGGCATAACTCCAATTATGGAGCCAGGGCCATGGGCTCCAATAGAAAGGTAGAGGGTGTGATGGTGAATAAGTATTCCAAGTTTGGGTTGAATCCCTTTGATAGTATGGAAGTTATTGATGTTTGAAAAAACTTAAACCTTTGTTGCAACGCCGACGCCGACGCCCGGGTGACAGTATAAGCTCTCATTTTCTTCGAAAAGTCGAGCTAAAAATGGATCAAACACGTCCCAACTGTTCGAGGGCATTAGTATCCCGTTGGCATACACGTTTTAGTGACGGTAATGAAGATGTGAATGATTTAGAACGGAGCGGGAAACCATCACCTCACAAACATAAAAAGCTTTATTTCAGAATTGTATTGCTACAGGGTAATCGGTCTGAAAACTTACAAGACTTACGCATGGCAGTACGACCAGCTATTGCACAGTATGAAAAAGAGTGATATGGACATGTTTTTACCCAATGGGTTGAACGCCACCGTAAGTGTGTGCGTTCCAGTGGGGAATATTTTGAAAAACTGTTAAAATGACGTTACGTCATAATGCACCGAAGTGCTCCGTAAGTTGTTACTTGTATGTTTTAAAATTTATGTTGTAACGGTTCACATCGTAGTATATTATTAAAATTTTCAGGAATAATCTGATATATATGCAATTATCTGTAGGTAAAGTTTTAAATATATCACACTTGTCGTTCGTTTTTTATTAAGACAGTCTCAAAACATTCCGGACAACCCTCGTACTTGTTAAAAAAATACCACATGCAAAATGCACCTGATAAAAGAGAATGTTGGTTGGTTAAACCTTTCCCAAACAAGACCTGCTTTTTACGTCCCTAGTAAAAGAGGCTTGGGAAAACATTGAGGCAAAAGAAGAAAGTGCTGATAACTCAGCACTTTCTCCTTTTGCCTCAATATTTTCTGAGCTGTTAGTACACAAATCCTTTCTTTGGCAGCATTAACTTTGTCGTCTGCAGCAGCTTTCAATTTGGACCTCCCTAGAATATTGTCGTTTGGGAAAGGGTAAAACCTTTTTCTGAAGATACAATTAGAAACTGTCCAAGATTGCAATAACCTGATTATATTTGCTGACACAGTTTGTGCCTTCTGGATGTTGTTTGGAGGATCAAAGTACCCCGAGGATTATTCTGGAAACAAGAACGAGACCGAGAGTGTTTCTGTTGAAGGGTTCCAGAACTTTGGTGTAGCCTTGTTTACACTGTTCCGTATGACCATGGTAGATGATTACCCTTATGATGTAAGTTTCAATCTTTCAGTCTTTTGTTTTACGCCATATTTTAAAAGTAAGTGGCTCTTTTTTTTGCCAGATATGTCTGCTGGTCTGCATGTAAGATTTGTTTCATATTTTTGGTGAAGCTTTGTTTACATGCAGAGCTATAGATAAAGAGGTTGATGGTTTTTCAAAATGCAATATTTCATTGGTTGTTCATCAAACCCTATGTTGTGAGTACTCATTGGAATTGTCTCATTGAGACAATTCCAATGAGTACACACAACAAAGGGTTTGGATTTGTGATTAACAAATTTGGAATGGTTTGACACCCCCTCCGTTAATCTTTAGATTTGTTCACACTGTTCCGTATGACCATGATGGGCGATTACCCTTATGATGTAAGTTTCAATCTTTCAGTCTTTTGTTTTTATGCCACATATTGAAAGGTATTTAGTAAAATGTGTTTCTTTTGTTCATCAATATGTCTGTCTATCTGTATGTATGACAAACAGGTTCCAGAATCTTCGTCTGTTTACAGTGTTCCGCTTGATGATGGTGAATTATCCAAACAATTTTTTGTTTTATTAATGTCAAATGTTGAAAGATATTGTACATTTTGTTTAAGATTTATATTATTCATTCATAGGATAGGGGGAGGGGGCTATTCTGGACACCCAGTGGCTGGTGTTGGCATAATGCTTATGTGCAATTGTCATATCTCTGTTTCTATCACTGCTACTTCTCTGAAACTTGCATTTATATATTTCAAACATGTATTTTTCTGATCTATGACTTAGACATGGCAAAGGACAGGAATTTTTTGTTGGACAACTGGTCCATCTGTACTGGCTAATCTATCAAACTGAATTAAATCAGACAGAACAATCAATAAATACCTCATTAGGTCCAAATTAGTGTCAAACTATTGGACTGATCGAAGGGAAAAAAGTCAGAATGTGGGAAGTTTCCTCAGATATTTCTGATGGTCCTTCACCTAGACTGCTATGTATGTGAAATATTTATAATCGATGTTGATTAATTTTCTATTTTAGGACATGGTTGTTATAGACAATGTTATGGCACATCTACTGACTGTCACATGGTTATCAATATCAGCTATACTCTGTCTCAACCTGTTTATTGCCTTACTCTCGGATACCTTCCAAAGGTAGGTCATAATGACTGTCTTTATAGTGTATCAAATATTCTGATATTGAAATTCTGTAGAAAATGGTCAATAGTATCAATTTATGATGCAAACTTTAAGCCCTTTCCCAATCGGTTGTGGTTTAGATAGATTATGTAGTCTAGATAAAAAATGGATGTTGATACAGAGAGAATTTGCGTATAAATAAGCAAAAAAAATATTAAGGCAAAATGATGGTTATCAACATTTTCTAAGTCTGAAAACTCATCTGTTACCCAACATTGACTTTCATACAATTATCAATGTTGAGCATTGCATTTCATGTAACTCGTTAGAAAGGATTACCTTACTCAACAATGCTGTTGTTATTTAAACAACTCAAAGTTGATAATGCATCTTTCAGAGTATATGACAATGCTAAAGCGAATGCTGTGATGCAGAAAGCCCAGCTGATTATCAACTTCTGGGACGGGATGAGTGATGAGGCATGTAACAAGTTTCTCGACCATATAAGGGATAATTGCTCGCCGATGTCGGAATATTACGACGATGACATGACGGAAGATGGAGGAGAGGATCTGAAGAAAGTTACAATACAAATAAAGGTAAAACTTGTGTAAAATATTTCTAGAATATTCAAAGAATTATAATAGAAAAATGTTCTATTTCAATAGTCATTCTAATGATGTATATCATGCTAAGCGTAGACTTTTATCTCCTACATTTTTGACTGAAATCTTTAACCATGAATTATGGACCTTGGTGGTTCCGAATGCTCCGAACTTTAAACAAATGATGTCACAATCATTATGTCATTTGTATAAAGTATAGAACATTCGGAACACATTGGTCAGAATCTCAAATTAAAAATCGCTACATCTAAAGCATCTTAAGATATCTTCCTCTAAAAAATGCACCTAAGTTAAAGATTTTTACAGGGGATCAGACTACACACTGTTTTTATTCTGTCTCTTTCAAATTCCTCGTCCGCTATTTTGTATTTTTTGCATTTGTTATAACCACAACAACAATTGTAATTTCTATCTTCAGGAAGAACTGGATGTATTGATGGAGAGATGGCAAGATCAGTTTGGAGAGGGAGATGGTCGTACAGCTCTCGTAAGTCTAACTCTGCTAATTTATATATACATCAAAGGTTTTAGTGCAACACTGTTGTAAAATACTTTGTTTATCAACCTACAATTGTGTTGCATTCAATCCATGAAATGTTTTTGATACTGCGTGAAACTGAATTATTGTAGTGTTATTTTGGTAAAAGAATCATGTGTTATGGTTGCTATATATTGGTAAATAATACAATGAAATAAATTAACACTTGATAAATTGATCTAATGGCAGCATTTTTCTCATGCAAAACTATTCAAACCTTGCAAGACAAGAGTCTTATTTTTTTCTGTTTATGAGAAATACAGTCAGGTGCGTATCCAGGCATACTCCCATACTCCCGGGAGTACCTCGAATTTGAAAAATGAGTTTTTTTCTGTGGCATAAAAAGGATGTTTAAACCGAAGGCTAACTAGTACTTGTGTAACATGTTCATTTAAAGCCGTTCTTACCGAAGTAACATACATGTATGTATACTCCAGTAACCCTATGCTCACATGAATGTTGATAATTCATGGAAAAATGTTAAAAGTCTTACTTTAAAACGTTCCCTGATGTGGTCTATGATTCTCTTATAAAATATTCCAATTTTCGTCGGGGGCTTCGCCCCCTAAACCTCCTAAAAGGGGTTCTGCCCCTTCACCCCGCTGGGGGTCTGCGCCCCAGACCCCTGCTTCTTTTTGGTAAGGGAGTACTTCAATTTTTGCCCAAGGTACGCCCCTGACAGTGGAAATAGAATCTAGTTCTCTTGACTTTTAAAGATGCTATTGGAAGTACTTCTAAAGGTGCTGACTTTATTTTAGCATCAAGCCCTCAATTTGCGGCATGATTGGACCAGTTCTTGCAATTTGTTCAGGCTTTCAACAGTGTGTCACCATATATAGCTTTTGGAGTTGTTATAGCACCTGTGATTGATTGTGTAGCGCTTTGACAATAATGCTTCACTAACCTCACTTACTTTGTAACATAACTACTTGTTTAATTTGTTTAATTATTTCAAAAGAGGCGTAATAATTCAATGCATTGGCTTTAGAAAACTGTTTATACATGTATAGATTTGTTGCTTACTAGTGATCTACTTTCATTTTCGGTTGACAGGAAAATTATGAGTGGAAATTAATTAAAGTTGTATTGTAAGAGTCTATTCAGTGAATTTTGTCATTCTTAATGGACAGACTTTTTCATAAGATGAAAAAAGCTTCTACTGAGAAAGCTGAATGTCAGTATTGATTTGTCGGTTAAGATGTTTAGGAAAATGTTTGTTTATAATGTGTTTGTATGTTTCCGTTTTGTCCCCCTTGTAGTTTAGAACGGTAAGTCCTCACTGAAGTTTGTGTTTGATTGTTTGAGTGGTCCAAATAGGAATTACATGATTATCTGTCATGATGTACTTATCTGTATCTAATTTAACCCTTTCCAAAACAACACAGTTTTGTGGTGGTCCAATTGAAAGCTGCTGCATGCAAACATTCATATTGATAAATAAATGACATGAATTTAACATAGATAAAAAAAATATTATGGCAAAATCATAAAAATCTGCCTGTTTATCTTTTCTTCAAGCTTTCCGCTATCCGGGATGCCAAAGCAGGGTTTTGGGAGAGGGTTAATCAACTATTTCCAAGATGATATACTTCTGTCAGATGGGTCCAGATGACTAATCAAATGATAATAGTATTAATCAAGCTAGAAAATCATTAGGAAAAGTAGAAATCAATTCTGACTTGAATTTGCCTGACATTTTCATGGTTTTCCTCAATGTTTTCACTTAGTGTTATATAGGAATGTCAAAAATAATGTCATCATACGGGATATAGTTAAGGTAGATCTATATTGCCCATGCAAAATCTTCTGACCCTAAATTCCTGTGTTTGTTGCTATCCTATTTGGACCACTATTTTATTTTAGGGATATTTGCTAGAATTCACTTGATTTCTATTGCATGAAATTTTTCTACACAAACTCTTTCAGAACACATTTCATCAGCATGAACACAGTTAAAAATTCATGTTTGACTAATTTTCAAATTTTGAAAACTTAAATTGCAATCAGAAATTATTGGTAAGGAATCTGTTTTTAGTCAGAAGGCTTGCGCCAAAATTCTCCCATGTAGCAATGTATTTGAGCTGGGATCTGGAAAAAGGTCCCTTAACCCATTACAAGACAGCAAAATCTTAGCCTGGTCCAAATTCAAAGATGATGCAGACGACAATGTCAAGTGAGTGGACTTTTACAGTTTTTTGGTGTTTCTGTGTAGAAAATTTGCTTGTCACAAGCAATCTTCATTTCCCATAATGCTTTCCTTAACATTTTTTCTTGTTGGGTGTCAAAAAGCGTCTTTGAGTGGGAATGGCTTAAAGCATTTGAGATAAACATGTTTCTAGATCAACCTTTACCTTTGCAATCATGATTGATTAAGGTCATGAAGAAGATATTGGATATTAATATGGTTCTTTATCAGATTGTGAATATATGCAGGCTGACCTGAAACCATGTTGTTCTCAAATGCCTTATGGGACCTTTTCCTAGATCCTAGCTCATTTCTATAATCTTTCATAAATCCTATTATTTACAACATTATTTATTGAAATATTCACCACATTTTTGATGAGCCTTTTTTATACCAATCATCTGGATGCTGTCTATTGTTATAACCCCCCACCTACGAAGTAGAGGGGGTATATTGGTTTCACCATGTCAGTCTGTCTGTCTGTCTGTCCATAGACATTGTCAGTCCGTTGTTATCCATGACCCAAGGAGGTGCTCTATTGTTTTTGGGTCACGAAAGTCAAAGGTCAAGGTCACAATTTGACTTTGTTTAAAAAATCCTTTTCCTTGCTCTAAGTCAAGAAGCATTTGACCTAGGGTCATGAAACTTGACACAGTTGTTCCCTTGGCGCAAGGTGATCTATTGTTTATTGGTCATAAAGGTCAGGGTCACGTTAGGACTCGTTTTAAAATCTGTTTCCGTGCTCTAAGTCAAGAACTGTTAGACCTAGGATCATAAATCTTTACAGACTTGCTGCCCTAGACCCACGGAGGTGCTCTGTTGGTTTGGGGTCATGAAGGTCAAGGTCATGATTTGACTTTGTTTGAAATCTGTTTCCGTGCTCTAGGTCAAGAATCGTTTGACCTAGGATCATGAAACTTTAAACAGTTGTTGCCCTAGACTCAAGGAGGTGCTCTTGTTTTCCGGTCATGTAGGTCAAAGGTTAAGGTCACTATTGGACTTGCTTGAAAATCCATTTCCAACTGAAAAATCGTTTGACCTATAGCACTTTTTCAGTGACAAGGCGCTGGTCAGGGTATATTAAGCTTTGCGACAGTTCTAGATTTCTTTCCAACAATCATCAGACTTATGTGATTTAACCCACTTCAAAAATTATGTAAGAAATTAAACTATTCCAATTTGAAAGATGCTACAGATGTTTGACAAAATCAATGCTGATAAAGATAGGATTTGTGTAGAACATAGTACAAAAGAAACAATTGCAAAAGGAGAAAATAGTTCCGGTTATCAGCATTTTCTTTTCTGCCTCTTTTCTGCCTCAATGTTTTCCCTAACTTAATATATTACAGATATCAAAACCATTTCTTTTTTGGGAAAGTGTTAAAGTCAAAAAAGCATTTCAAGGAAATTAAGTTGAGTTTCGCTAGATTTATTACGTTTCACTGCCATTTTGCTGTGATGATATATGTCTCTAGAACTTTAGAAATTATGTGGTTAGATTGAAATGTAGAGAAAACTCTGAATGAAGGAAGATCTAAATATGAAAAACATAGCAAATTACATTATTTGTACCATAACCCTCTCCCAAACAAGACTTTGTTTTAATGTCCATCATGGAAAAGGCTTGAGAACAATGTCAAGGCAAAAGAAGAAAATGCTGATAACATCAATTTCTCCTCTTGCCTTAATTAACCCATTACTGCACAGTGACACCTTTTGACTCCCTCACATGAAAAGGCTAGGGAAAACATTGTGGAAAATGAAGAAATTGTTTGTGACAAGTAATTTCTTCATTACCACAATGTTTTCTAGCCCAAAACGGAAATATTTTTAGAATTTAATCAACTTGAAATTGCAGTCTGCAACATCTTTGAAATTGGAAGAGTCCAAAATTTTGTCATCTGGAAATGGGTTTATATTTTCTGCACTATATTCAACAAAATGATATCTGTATCATCTTGCCTGTAGCAGCTTACAAAATGGACTGCCATAAACTTTTGACATGTGGGAAAAGATTCAGAATTATCTCATTGGAGTCATATTTATTACTAAAACATTTTAATGTACAGTAGGGTGAAATTTTAGTATTGTCTGCTGTTTTAGGAGACTTTTTAGGTTTAGGATCTTTGCTATCCCTTTCCCAAACTGCAAAATTTTAGGGTTATCCACTTCAAAAACTGCCACAAATGACAAAATGGAAGTTATTAAAGGTAGCATTTGTGTAAAATATGGCATGGAAAATAATAAGACAAAAGGAGAAACTGCTGGTTGTCAGCAGTTTCTTCTTTTGTCTCAATGTTTTCCGAAGCCTTTCCTAAAAGGGGTGTCAAAAGCAGGTCTTGTTAGGGAAAGGGCTATAAAAACTTCCCATACTTTGACATTTTAGGAAGATAAAAAGTGGAGAAAATACCATCAAAAATGAAGAAATTGCTTGTGACAAGCAGTTTCTTCATTTACCACAATTATTTCTACCAACAAAGTTGTAAAGTTTTTCAAAAAAAAAGGGTTAACCCATTCTCATTGTGGAAAATATCAAGCAATTTCTTCATTTCCCACAATTGTTTCTACCCAGAAAGTTTTTCAAAATGCATCAACTTATGAAAGCCATCTACAACTGCTTTCAAATTGGAAGAGTAAAAAAATTCTCTGTTTAAGAAAGGGTAATTAATGAACATTTTACATTCCAGGAAGAACTGATAGGTGATGATGGTGACACTGTTAAAGCCAAAGAAGATAAGTCAGGTAGAATGATCACCACGGCCAAGTTCCAGACCGAGATTGAAGCTCTCAGAGAGGAGATTCGTTACGGGATGCTGGAACTACAAAAACAGCAGGCACAGATGAACTCCAAGTTTAAACAAGACTTGAAGGTTGTGAAGAATCTGCTGCTGGATTTGACCAATGGGAGTGGAGGAAGTCAGGGAGGGGCGGGGCCAGATGTGATGGTTCAACCAATGGTATTGCCTGGATATTTCCAGCCTCATGCCACACCCCCGGATAGCAGCAGAACACATGGAGATAGGTGAGATTTATTTATTTTCAATCCTTTTCTAAACTATTATACCTCACAATACATGACCTGGCAGAGCAGCCCATGCTAATCGAATGGAATGCTCTGCCAGGTCATTTCTCGTCCTCTATACTTGTTCTGAAGTACTTATTGGAGAAATGTTCAGAAAACACAGAGAAAACAAGAAAATATGGTATACCAGTTCTTTCTTTGTCATCATGCTTTCTTCACTAGATCTGTAATTAAGTTTTCAAAAGTTGACAAGTCTGTGACTTAACCTATGTATGATTTTTTCCGGGAAACATCTTTGGTTATGTATTAACTAAATGCAAAGCGTCATCTTATATTTTGTTTATAACCCAAGTTTTATATATTTCCAGCGACAGTTTCATGTCAAGGTCATCGAAAAGGTCAAATAGACATGCTGTGCCAACATTCCCATACTAGAAGTTTATATTGAACAATAAAACACAAACATTATTTACTGAATTCTTGTCTAATTTTAGCGGAAGTGCCATCTCAATGTCATCCAAAAGGTCAAAGAGACATGCTGTGCCAACTGAGACTCCCATATTAGAGTCTCCACTCCCAGGAGAAGTTGCTCTGCCAAGAAGTAAGTTGTTTGATTTTATTTTATAGTGAATTTAGAAATACAACAGATAGCTCTAGATAGGAGACTTATGAAAATATTAATTTGAATTTGGAAGAAAATAAAAGCTCAGTCCTCATGTTTTTGCTTGCATATTATTGATCTACCTCCTATATGTCTATATAAACTAACAGATTTTGAGATAGGACAATAGAAGACAAAATAATTAAAACTATCAGTTTACTGTACAAAATATGTATTTAACCTCATTTAGAGGAATGCTCATACACAACATTTTATTCTTTTCTGTGGATGATTTTCATTTAAAAAAAATTAAAATAGGGTATTATTTTGGAATTAAGACTATTAAAGGGGGAATAACACTTAACATCTTGAAAATTTTCCGAGAACTTCGTACAAAAAAATAAATATATATTATTAAAATATGGTCTTTAAATTGCATATATGCCAAATCTTAGCTTTCTACCTTGTGTATTGGCTTAGATGTCGACGGATTTAAAACCCCATGATTTTTTGTCGGGGGGATAAAATTATAATAATAAAACATATGGGGTTTTAAATCCGTCAACATCCTAGCCAATACACAAGATAGAAAGCTAAGATTTGGCATAGATGTAATTTAAAGGCCATATTTTCATAATATATATTTATTTTTTGCACGAAGTTCTCTGAAAATTTGTAAGATGCTAAGTGTTATTCCCCCTTTAAAGACAATCACTATGTATATTGATATTGTGTGATATTGCAGGGTTTGTGCCAACACCGATGCCGGAGGTTTTAACCCAGGACCCCCAGGATGCCTTCGCGACGGAAGTTACCGGTATTCCCAGCGCCAGATCTGTTAGTTCCACTTCTTCTATATTGTAGGAAAAAAAATGTTTAATGTCGTAGATGTTGAGTGTTTGCTTGCTTTGGTATATTGGGATTTGTTTTGGATTTCTCTAGGCAAGTCTGTCAGTTGGTGGGTTTGTTTGATTTACTTCTTCTAAATTGTAGGAAAAAAATGAATTTAATGATATAGATGTTAAGTGTTTGCTTGCTTAATCCATTACCATACGGTAAAATCAAGATTTGTCTAATTTCAAAGACAACCTTATCAAGCAAACAAAATTTGTAATTTTTTGTTCTTTTGGTAGAAAACATTTTGGTAAATGAAGAAATTGCTTGTTGCAAGCAATTTCTTCATTTTCCATGATGTTTTCCTAAGTCATGATCTTGTAGGGAGTCAGCAAGAGTCACTATGTGGTAATGGTTTAAGGATATGGAGAATATGTTTTGGATTTGATTTTCTATAGGCTTGTCTGTCACTTGCTATGTTGGTTGGTAATAGACAGCACAAAATCTGTTAGTTCCACTTTATTGTAGGAAAAATAATGTTAAATCTCATAGATGTTGAGTGTAATCTTGCTTTGGTATATTGGAGAATTGTTGTGGGTTTTATAAGCTGCGGAAGATGGATGTATATTGGTAACATCTCCATCTGTCTGTCCCTACTTACTAGTACTTATTAGCGAGCCGGGACTTTATGTCCGGGTAGCTAATGTCACAGCCCTAGTGTCGGCGTCATGTCGTGTCCCGTCGCGTCTTCACTTGAAAAACTTTAACCTGGTCTATATCTCAGGCACTATTAGAGATACAGCCTTGATATTTCATACATGGATACATCTCGACAAGACCTTTCATTTGGGACCATGACCTTTGACCTAGTGACCTTGACCTTGGAGTTTGACCTACTTTTGAAAAACTTTAACCTGGCCTATATCTCATGCACTATTATTGATTGAGCCTTGATATTTCACACATGGATACCTCCTGCCAAGACCTTTCATTTGGGACCATGACCCTTGACCTTGTGACCTTGGAGTCTGACCTACTTTTAAAAAAATGGCTGATTTTGTGACAAGCTCCCGTATAGGCGAGCTACGTTGTCCGTGGACAACTCTTGTATACATGTACATCCACATCTCATGTACATAATTCTTGCTGTATTTGTGGACAGATTTGGATGAAATTTTCACAGAACATTCCTAGTCACCTAATCTTATGCATGTTGTTGGTATTTTGCAATTTCACTCAGCAAAAAAGCAGTACATGTACATATTGTGACTTGAACTTTTTAGCGAGCCGGGACTTTATGTCTGGGGAGCTAGTGTCACAGCCCTAGCGTCGACGTCAGCGTCGCATCTTCAAAAACTTTAACCTGGTCTATATCTCAGGCACTTTTAGAGATACAGCCTTGATACTTCACACATGGATACCTCCTGCCAAGATCTCTCATTTGGGACCACGACCTTTGACCTAGTGACCTTGGCCTTGGAGTTTGACCTACTTTTAAAAACTTTAACCTGGCCTATATCTCATGCACTATTACAGATAGAGCCTTGATATTTCACATATGGGTACCTCATGTCATAACCTTGACCTTGAGACCATGACCTTTTACCTAGTGACCTTGACCTCTGACCTTAAACTCCTTTTTATGTGACAAGCTCTCGTATAGGCGAGCTACGTTGTCCGCGGACAACTCTTGTTTAAAGCAGATCTATCAGTTGCTTGGTTGGTTATCCCGTGTGCAAAATCTATTTGTTTTCTTTCTTTTTTTGTAGGCACACACCTATTTGATGTTATAGGGCGTAGAGTGATTTCAGAAATGTTTTCTTGCTTTGGGATATGGGTGATTTGGTGTTTGTTTTAACTCTTTTTCAAACTAGAGCAGGTTTTGATTTCTCCAATAGAAAAGGCTTGTTAAAACATTGAGGCAAAAGATAGAAAATGCTGATAATCAGCATGATGGGAGGGTCCAATAATTCCAGTACAGGGTACAATTTCATCACTCGTTACCAGATGTTTAATTTTCAACAACCAAAACTTTTTCAATCATCAAGAAATATGTATTATACATGTATGTCACTAGATGAGCTTGTGATTTGCTTTGTCAAAATCTAGATTAAGATGCTTTCAGACATGGGTAAATATTACGCTAGTGAATGCTTCCCTTTTCGAAATAAGGGACAAAACTTATTAAGCATCAGAAATATAAGAGATTGGTCTTTCTGACGGGTAATTGTCCCATGGGTATTCAGGTACAATTTCAGCCCTAATTTCATCACTGCCGGATACATATTGAATAGCTTAGGGTGCCGTGTTGTGCCGTGACAGTTCATGATCAGAATTTTTAGCACGACTATTTGTAGAAGGAGCTATTTTGGTAACCCGAACATTGGTGTCAGCATAATATTTTGGTTAACCCTTTCCCAAATGGAAAAATTTTAGGGCGGTCCAACCTGAAAGCTGCTGCTAGCGACAAAATGATGTTGAAAAAGATAGAATTTGTGTATAATACAACATGGAAAATATTGAGACAAAAGGAGAAACTGCTGATTATCAGCAGTTTCTTCTTTTGTTTCAATGTTTTCCCAAGCCTTTTCAATTAGGGACATCAAAACCCGGTCTTGTTTGGGAAAGGGTTAAGGTATCATGTGCAAGTGTCATATATCTGTTTCTGTTGATGCTATCGCTCTGAAACTTTGCACAAGCTTCTGTCTCTAGGCAAAGACTCATTGTGGGAATAATGATAAAAACCAGCTTCTCTATTCTACGTCTATAATGCTACTGAATAATAACCGTTACAAAACATACGTCATACGAATGCGCGTGAACGTTACGTGACAAAGTGCGGACGCGCGTTAACGTAACCTGACGTTACGTTGTACATTTCCAACATACTCCGGCCCTCGAAATGTGAAATATTTTAACAATTCTTAATGTTATTATGGAAATAATAACGTACTTGATTTAACCGAAATAATGTTAACACTTTTAGAAGCAATTTGATTGATAAGATTAGTTAGATACGAATTAAATCTTTGTACTACACTTCTAACTAAATAGTCCGACTAGCTGATTTATCTGTATTGTTTTAGCAGGAACAGTTCTGATACGTATACGAACAGCAGGGGTCAGGCCATCTTTGTCTGGAAGTAGTTTGTTGCATCTCAGCCTCGAAGTTTTGTATATCGTCAGATCTCCCGCCTCGATTTGTTGAGAAAACTAATGCGTTGTTGACACTCTCTGATTTTGTCTTATCGCTATGTTTGGGTATGATGGTTTCCCAATTCGACTCTGAATATCCCGTCTGTGCTACGGCAGTTCTCTGGAGAACATTTTGACGTCCAGTTTCTGGTGAGTGGAAATGCTTTGTGACTGTACTTTTCGGCGTGAAGTCTCTAGAGTATGAAAGTACTTTTGTTCCTGATCGGTTATCACATATTGATGTGTGATGTTTCCTTCCACAGTTTCTACATCTGGCTTTAGACGGACATGCGGACACTTTGTGTTTACTAGACAGACAGTTATAACACAGTCTCTTTCTCTTAATCAATTTCATTTTCTCACTTCTCGTTTTTATGTTTGTACAGTCATTTGCTCGATGCTGTTCTTCACAATAATGACACGATAGTACTTTGTTAACTCTTTCTCTGTTCTTCTTGGATTTGTTCTGTCTGTAATTTGTTTGAATCTTTCTCTCCGTGTTAATATGAAACATTGCCGTGGGTGGGTGCGAATACTGACATATTTTTTGTCCCGCTTCCAAGACTTCAACTTCTTTATGTATCGCAGCTATCAGATGTTCCAGCTTGATTTGTCCGTTACCATTTTCTCGTATTATGTTTTTCCTGATTTCTACGGGTAGTTTCTCGGTGATAACGGGTACTAGGAGGCCACCATACGATTCGGGGTGTTGACCAAGGGATTCAAGACCTCGGACATACGTTAATAGCTGGTCGTTGAAGGTCTGTAGGCTTTCATAATCGTTGTGTGGTTTTTGAAGACCCAGTAATGACTGCATGTAGGAATTGATGATTTTATGACTTTGTCCGAAACGATCTACTAATAAATTGACTGCTTTACTGTAGTTGGTATTCGTCAGGGGTAGGCCGGAAATGCAGGAAGCAGCCGAGTCAGTCAGTAAGGAACGCAAGTAGCTGAATTTCTGTACATCTGACAGGAACGTGTTGTTATGAATAGACGACTCGTAATTGTCCCAGAACGTTTGCCACTGGGTGACATCTCCGTTGAACGAAGGCATCGTAAGTTTTGGAAGTTTGTGACAGTTTGATTGTATATGCGCACTTACTTGCGATGAATTCTCTGTAATAGTGTGCGTACTTTCTTCTCTTCTTTGATTATGGTTCTGATTCTCGTATGTAGATTGCTCACCTCTTTCTCTCTCCTGGATTCTACTCGACATTTTGGTGAGCTGTAGTTCTATCTTGATCGTATTTTCTTCGGACTGCACTAGCTCTTCGACGATATCTTCTGTATCTGGATGATTGACAATTTTCTCGTTCAACGTTTTAATAACATCTAACTTCTCCGCTAAAATTTGTATGAGTCGTTTACCTTCTTGAACTGTCAGTTCCTCGTTGAATTTCTCCATATGCATTTGTATCACTTGTCTGTGACCCTCGCGTATAGTGAGTAGCTTCTGTAATTGCATGATTTCTTCGTTTTTCGTCACGGCACCAAAAATGTGGGGATAATGATAAAAACCAAGTTCTCTATTCTACGTCTATAATGCTACTGAATAATAACCGTTACAAAACATACGTCATACGAATGCGCGTGAACGTTACGTGACAAAGCGCGGACGCGCGTTAACGTAACCTGACGTTACGTTGTACATTTCCAACACTCATTACTCTGATATTTAATGGCCCTTAATCCTTTTTAGCTCGACTTTTTTAAGAAAATGAGAGCTTATACTGTCACCCGTGGGTCGGCGTTGGCGTCGGCGTTGCAACAAAGGTTAAAGTTTTTTCAAACATCAATAACTTCCATACTATCAAAGGGATTCAACCCAAACTTGGAATACTTATTCACCATTACACCCTCTACCTTATTACCAGGGCCCATGACCCTGGCTCCACTATCTTTGGAGTTATGCCCCCTTTATACTAAGCAACTTAGAAAGTCGAGCGCGCTGTCTTCGGACAGCTCTTGTTAGACTTTCCACTATCCAGCATTTTGCTGTCATCTGACAGCTCTTGTAACATATTGTTTTTTATGCCTCCACCTGACTGTCTGTCTATCTGAAAGCTTACCATTGTCAATTTCGGGGATATTGGTGTTTCACAAACATATCTGGTTCAAAATAAGATTCTGCTAAGTTGATTTTCAGTTAAGATTAGTATTTGAATTAATAAATAAAGTGCAGTTTTTATGCTCCCCGAAGGGAGAGCATATAGTCGCCGCTTCGTCTGTCCGTCCGTCCGTCCGTCATTCCGTCCGTCCGTCCGTCCGTCCGTCCGTCCGAAGCGATTTCTCTATAAACCTTGGCCCATATCAAATGAAACTTACCATGTGAACTCCCTATGACATAATGCCGATGTACTTTTCCCAGTTTTTGGATTTGAGGCCTCGTCATGGGAAAAGGGGACTTAAGGTCAAATACACTTTTTCTCTAATTTCTCATAGACTAATGGTCAGAATTTAATGAAATTTCATATTTGAGTAGCAAATCAGATGCCCTTGACAATAAACTACTTGAAATTTGCGTATAAAAAGTATGTCATGGATAAAGGGGGCTTATCGTTTGTTAGCTTAATCTTAGCTCTGTATGGCATACATTTATTGTTACAAAGCCTTATTCGGGGAGCATTGTCCGTCTCTGACGGCTCTTGTATTTAATGTAAAGGTATTGACTTTTTACCTGTTTTTTGAGCATTTTGTTTGTGAATTTTGTTTTCTGTTTTTCAGAAATATGACGAAGATCAATCTTTTGCATGATTGAAGCGTTCCTGGCCAACACAACACAACAAACGCATTTTATTTATGATGGCTCGGTGAATATACCCACCAATGTGCATACTGTGATATTAACTAATGGGCACATAGCTGCATTATACATGTAGACTACTACTAGCCGTAGTGACAACACATCAAACATTAATTTTATGTCTCAGATCATCGTCAGACTAACAATCTTGAAATCATTATTGTCGGTCACGTGCAAAAATGCTGTAACTACTGCTTATTCAAGCTTTTATAACATTTTCTTTCTGACTTAGCTCTAACTGACAATATGTAATATAGAAGTCTTAAAGAGATGCATGCACAAATAAGTTATGTAAGTTTAAGTCTGTCTTTAAAAACTGAAATCCGGACCAATTCTCAGGCTGTGATATTTTTAAAACATAATTATAGATATATTTTATTATTTCATCTGTTAACTTTACTAAGCATGCCCTGATTTGACCCTTTACCAAACAAGGACTTCTTTTGATATCCCTAATAGAAAAAAAAATTAGGAAAACATTGAGGCAAAAGAAGAAAATGCTGGTTTTCTCCTTTTGCCACAATATTTTCTGAGCTATAATGTACACAAATAACATTAGCAAAAACTTCCATTTTGTCATATATAAATTTTTGAAATGGGAAAAGTCCAAAAAAAAGTACTTAGTGTTGTTTTATATCAGGAAACCTGCGCATGAGTAAATTCTGCAGTTAATTTTTTGACTTCCTGTGAAATCAGTTTGAAAATAAGAAGAAATTCGGTTTTGCGCACAAATTCATTTGATTGGAACTTTCACATTTATCCCTTTTCTAAACAACACTTGGTATCCCTATAGTTATAAAAGGCTTTGAAAAAAAAACATGGACAGAAAAAAATATGCTAGGATGTAGAAAGTGTTGGGGGGAAAAGGGGATAATGCTAGTTGACAGCATTTTGTTCTTTTCTGTCAATGTTTTTTCGACATTCTAATTTGACCATAAAGCCATGCAATGTATTATAGCTGTTAAAAAAAGAAAAAGTGTATTGCATTTTAGACTTCCATTGGTAGCACAGTCTGATCAGGATCCATGTTTCCAATTTCCAATCAGCAATGGAGGACATGGATCTAGGTCAATCTACATGAATTAGCGAGCTGATCTTAATCCATGTTGGTTGAACCCTTTGCCAGGCAAGTTCTTGGTTTTGACCCATCCAGTTAAAATAGTTTGGGAAAACATTGGGACAAAAGAAGAAATTGTTGATAATCAGCAGTTTCTCATATTGCCCCACTATTTTCTGAGCAATTTTCAAACATCCTAAAATTTTGCTGTTTGGAAAAGGATTAACACCAAAATGGTCCCTTTTCCACATTAGATTTTCCTATCAAATATACTGATACATAATAATGAGCCAGGGTCTTAACTCTTTCCCAAACATCAACATTTTAGGGTAATCCACTTCAAAAACTGCTACAGAAGACAAAATGAATGTTATTAAAGGTAGGATTTGTGTGAAATATGGCACAGAAAATATTGAGACAAAAGGAGAAACTGCTGGTTATCAGCAGTTTCTTCTTTTGTTTCAATGTTTTCCCAAGCCTTTTCTATTAGGGACATCAAATCCAGGTCTTTACCTTTCCATCGAGGTTCGTCTTAGTCCGTAGACTCTTCGACCCTTCTAATTCTTCTATGTTCCCGAATGTCCGCTTCCGGTCTTTTTTGAGAAAGGGTTAAAAGGGTCCCCTAAAGTATTTGAGACCACCATGTATCTAGCCTGGGTCCAGTCGTCAATATACAATTTGGTCAATAAGATAACGCATAAAAAATCAATACCCGTTAGAGATCGCGGCACCCGTTTTTGATCGTGTTGATATTGACGCCTGGGAACAAGCACGGTATTTTCCAATGATAAGCCGATAAACCGATTGATCTATTTTTAGACGTATAATCTATTAAAAGCCTGTCGTTTTAAAACGAGGCTCGATACTATAATGGAATGAATTACGTTTGAAATATTGAGAGATAATTAAATTTCTGCAAATTCTAGCATTTTATCATTATTTTCCAAGAATGTTTCCAATGTGCTTCTTTCGTTTTGGTTGTCAAAATCACATATTCATTGTCAGGTAAAATTTGGTTTTGCACGGATGAATAGATTTTTAAGAATACAATTGGGGGACAATGGTCTTTATGTGAGCCTTGGAAAATCAAATGCGGATAGATTAACCATTCCCAAACTGCATATATTTTTTTTCTGTAACAATTACAAAAAAAAGTTTTTAAGGAACAAGCACGACTTTTGTTTGGTTTATATCGACACAAAATGATTGTTTTAAAGCTCAACAGTGAACTACCCTAAAGCTTGGATGGAACCCTTGCAAACGATTTTTCTTCTGTCTTCTCCTTTTCCTTTTTATTTATTTTCTTTTATTCGAACATAAATTCGTTTAACTATTAAATTCCTTCAAACTTACAACAGTAGGAGAAATTAATGCTGTTTGAAATTCTATTATACATGAAAAACAATGAAAAATGTTATGTTCTATTTCTTACTATTGTCTGATACAAAATGTAAAAAAAATGGTCGAGAGAAAAATGAAAAATTATTATGACGCAATTTGAC
Source organism: Fragum sueziense (assembly GCA_963680895.1). NCBI lineage: Eukaryota > Metazoa > Mollusca > Bivalvia > Cardiida > Cardiidae > Fragum > Fragum sueziense. The sequence goes on along the minus strand of OY804594.1, from coordinate 81,035,920 downwards.
AAATAGTTAATAAATATTTCGAGAAATGGGTGTTTTTATGTAAAAACTAACTCATCAATGGGCCATTTAAACTATTTAATCATTTCCCGAACATGACCTTTCCAATAGAAAAGGCTGGGAAGATATTTCGATACTAACAGTTTTCTCCTTTTGTTTGAGTATTTTCTTGCATTATTTTAAACAAATCCTACCTTTATCATCACAAATTTTGTCGCCTGCAAGCATCTTCTAAAATAGGAGTCTAAATTGCGGTCGTTTGTTAAGGTGTAAATTGGTGGATTTAAGATAACAGACTGATAAGAAGATGTGTTATATGTGTTATTGTCTACTGTAAGTGTGTCACACATTAACCCATTCCCACATATTGACGCCTTTGACACCCGACATGATAAAGCTTTTTGAAAACATTGTGAACAATGAAGAAATTGCTTGTGGCACATAACTTCTTAATTTCTCGCAATTTTTTCTCCAAAAAGAAAAAAAAGTTACATATCATTTACTTGAAAATGTCGTCTGCAATATCTAGAATTTAGACAAGATTGAAACTTTGTTTTCTGGTTATTAGTCAGCCCTTCGACTGCTCCAATTTGAAAACGCTGCAAAACCAGAAACTGTTGTTGATAAAGATGGCATTTGTACACAGAAAGAAAATATTGAGATGAAAGGAGAAAACTGATGGTAATATTAAGTTTCTGCTTTTTTTCTTCATTTTTTAGATCACCCGTTTCCAATTATGGTCTTTTTCGGGAAAGGGCAAACCCTTTCTCAAACAAGACCTGGTTTCAACGTGTTTAATTGAAAGGGCTTGTGGAAACGTTAAAGCGAAAGAAGAAATGTTGATAAACAGCAATTTCCCCTTTTGCCTCAGTTTTTTCTCAGCTGCTTGCTTCACAAATCCTTTTCTGTTCAACATCCCTTTCGGCAGCATTCAAAATAAAGCGGTCAAAATGTTTGCCGTGTTTAAAAGGGTTAAGCGACCGACACCGTAGGATTTATAGCCAACCGTTTAACCCTTAGCAATAACAGTTTACCAAAAAGATATAAAATCCAATATTTGCTGAATTGTGCAATATTTGTTAGCCTAATTAGAATTATCTTGGAAAAGACGGGTACCCGATTTCCATGAAGAAATACGGGTACCAGTCTAGCCCATGGGGATTTCTGTTACTAAATATAGCACTAGATAATTATCTGGACGAGTTACAGTTCGTGAAATTACCCCCCAAAATTGTGAAAAAAGCAGATGGCGCTTTTGCTTGACCCCAGACTGATATTTGGACCGGAGAAAGTGAAAGAGGGAAAAATGATCAGTCTGGAACCCAGTCTACCATGTATCGAATCAGCCTGTATATATACAGCCTGATCAAGATCCATGTTGTTCTCTAATAGATTTTTTATGACCTGTAGAAGCAGTAAGATTGTCTTTCTTTCTAGATCACACGATTTATTTATTGTTGAAAATGTTTTTCTTTTAAATCTTTGTAGATTTTATGGTATTTTATACAGATCTATAGCTATACATTCATAATTTATTAATATAATGTGCTTTAGAGAATGAATTTCATAATTTAATGTTACATTTCATCTTTTATCTATATAGATCTATGTATTAAAAATTTTATACTATCTAGTTTCTTGGTCATTTTCTATGAATCGTCACTTTTATTTGAAAACCTCGTAACTGCATCTTTAAACAAATTGCAGTTACGGGGTTTTTGAAGAAAAGCAACAAAATATTGTATTTTTTCGGTGTACCAAATATCCACTGTTTTGACTTCTTTACTTGAGGTGTGTGTTAATGACTTTCACCCTTTCCTTCACTGTCAGTTCAGGGAATAAAGCATTAACTTGTTGAACTTATCATAGTCTCGTGGTCCTCTACTTAGATAATCGAAATTATTTTGGTGCAATTGAATTTGCCCTGTGTTGTTGGATATAATGTCATAAATAGACGGAAATGTTCTACAATTATTTCAAACCATATTCAAATGTCTTGAGCTCTGTTTACCAATTCCCACACATAATGATGCTTTATGACGTCTCACAAGATTAAGGCTTTGGAAAACGTAGTGGAAGATGAAGAAATTGCTTGTGAGAAGTAATTTCTCCATTTCCGAGAATGTTTTGTACACTGAAAGACCGAAAAACAAAATGTTCATCTGCAACATCTTTGAATTTGGAATTGCACAACGTCCAATCTCCTTCGGAGTGACCTCCCCATAACCCTTTGCCAAACTGCAGAATTTCAGACTAATCAAAATTCAAAGATGTTGCAGACGACAATTCAATTTGAATAAAATTTAAACTTTCTTTATCTTTTTTTGGTATAAAACATTGCGGTGAATGAAGAAATTGCTTGTCACAAACAATTTCTTCATTTTCCACGATGTTTTCCAAAGCCTTTATCATTTGGGGAGTCAAATAGAGATCATGTATAGAAGGGCAGGTTTAAAAAAATGTGACCAAAGTGTGACATTTAAATGTTAAGAATAACAGCTAATTTTACAGAATATCATCCAGATTTCTTAATAAGGGTGGCTAAAACTATTCTAAATGGTTAAGCAGTGCCCAGATTACATTTCAAATTCATGTTCACTACTTTTTAGCTAAAATTGTGTGCACAATCTTGCGAAATGACAACAAAAAAGCGTTTCACTCCTGACAGCATATATATTGCACAATATGAGAAATTGTAACCCACGAATCACTAAAAAGTAGAGTGCAGAATGCTCACAAGGTTGATGGCTTCCTAAAAAATTTGAGTGGTAGATTTTTGGCTGAATAGACAAAAATGAGAACACATTTTGAAAAATAAAAGTGTTTCACTCCTGACATAAAATTCAGAGGGGTGTTGTATAAAACAGGCTCCACATCCTAAACCAATGAAGATAAGATAAAAAAGTAATTTTAAGATGATGATGCACATGTTGTTTTATGAATTACAAGTGCTTATTGTAGAATCCTGTCACTTTCTTTTATTTGCCATAGCTTAGAAACTTGGTAAAAGTGTTAAGTGTCACACAAAAACGTTTCACTCCTGACATTTTTGACATGTTTTAATGACATATCTGTTTTATTTGTGAAGCGATTTTCTTTAAACTTGGTACCCAGTATATAGACACAATAACACATCTTTTTAGCTTTGATTGGGTTGAATATGTTTCTCTGTAAAAGCCGTGGCATGTAAAAAGTGAATGGTCACATTTTTTTAAACTTGCCCAGAATGGATTAATAAGGATTAGAAGTTAATGTGTTGCATAACGACTGGTTGAAGTTTGGTGTTTTACCAAAATACAGTTTATATTGCTATATGTAATGCAAATAAGCTGTTGTTGGGTTCCCAGAGTGTATTTTGTCTGAAATCTAAATTTTTTGTGCAATTAAGCTTATCCCAAAATTATTAGTCAAAGCTTATAGCTGCGGGATTTTGCAGGCCACGTTGCAACACGTATCTTTTAAAATTATTATCCATGTGTTTCAACGAAAACAAACCCTCTCTTTACGGTGTCCATATTTCACATGGTAATTCAGAGGAAACAGTTTTGTTGAAAACCCTTGTCAATAAAAATGGGTCGGAAAATCGGGACTTTTTCTCCATAAAACAAATAAAAAAGTTAAGATCCTATCGACGTAATATTTACTGATTATTTCCGTAAATGTAAGTGTTTAGGGATGTGGTATTCAGTACAAAAAGTTTGTAATCATTCCCTTATTCAAATGGGTTAAATACTTATTGTGTGAAATTTGTGTATAGTGGAGCGGAAACATAATATGAACGAAATTGCTGATAAACAGAATTTTCTCATTTCCCCCAATGTTTACGAAATTTCTGAAAATTTCTCAATCAGGGGTACCAAAATCAGGTTTACTCTTCGTAACACACAACAAAAAGATGATCCAAAAATAATCGTGTCACGACCCCCCTCCCTCCCCCAAAAAATAAAATTCACAAAAAAACCCCTGATGATTCGGATGCTTTAGTCAGTTAATCTTAAACGAGAAGTAGAAAAAACGATTATTTCAGAATGGTCGCAGACGACAAAATCAAAGTTTTCAAAGGCAAATGAAGAAAGATGAACAATGGAAATCGTCGAGAGAAATGTGAAAAACTTCGATTTTCAACATTTTCTCTCAATGGTCTCCGAAATGTTCTATTTCGAAGGAATTAAAACCGATCAGATCAGTTGCACATGTGGTCAATTACCCATTTATCAAAAAAGCCTCGTTATTCCTCCCATTCTTTTAAGGTTTGGTCAATATAGGCCTATCCTTCATTACATTTATAATTGACACGTTTTACTAGGACTTGCGTCATTTACATAGTTAACACTAGACACGAAGTGAGTCAATATCTACAAACTTAAGAAATAAGGTGTCCACGATGGCCCTAAACCGCACACCTGAAGCGAGATGACACGAGGCTAACAGTGGTGGGTATCTCAGATAGTTCGGCTATTACAGTCAATAATGGCAATTCTGTCTAATTCGAGGGTACATAATTCGGAATGAATCTAAAAATCATAGTTATGAAAGATTTTTGTGGTCACCGTAACTTTTTCCGAGTTTCATCTTTATGGGTCAGCATTAATTTTGTGATTGTAAAATGGAGAAATAACAAAGAAGAAAACATCAATTTTGTCAAATTCAAGCGCATAAAACTGAGGAAAAGAGATTGTGGTCAAGTACTTAATGCACTCGGCCATGATGTTATGATTTCCAAAGTGACAGACAAACGGACGGCGGACGGAAAGAGACCTCAAAAGCTCAGTGCGCTCGACTTGATCATTTCTTGCAAGGTGAGCTAAAAATGCAATTTTTATACAAATAGGCTAGTAGGCCTATATTACTTTCACAACTCTCTTCATGAAAACGCGATCATGGTTAGACTGAATCGCCTCACTTGTATACGACTCTTAAATGTATAGATACCAAACACTAAACTAATATTGCAGGTTTTAGATGACCAGAATGTTCTCCTTTTGCCTCAATATTTTGCGAATGAAAATATATTTACACCCATTTTGTCGCCTACAGCTCCATTCAAACTTAAAGTGTCCATTTTCCCGTTTGTGAAAGCGGTAAAGCATGGCCAAGATTCCAGCACTCAAAAATAGGTTTCCATTTCCGATTGCTGTCGTGTGTTTATTAAACATAGGGTTCAAACGAAAATAAAACTAGTCTTCGATAGATTTATAACTGAAAATTGTTGAAAATATTTAACAAAATTAAATTTAATCGACGTGCAATGACCACCAGAATGCTAGACTTTTACCAGATTTCGTATTTGAAAATTAGACATGTAATAAATCAAGATAAGAAAATAACAATCCAGATACAGAAAATAACCAGAAAGTGAAAAGTTTCGATTATAGACAGTCTGAGCAGACTAGGAATAATAATTTTCACACTTCCTAGTTGACCCCTTTTTAGAGTGACGGATCACAGTTTCTAGTTTGGAAAACTTTTTTCAGGTTTTCCACGACATGATATCATGTATATTTATAGACACCGATCTTCACGCATAATATATAAGGATATTCTCAATGGTGCTATTCATCATTATCGGTTCTGCTACTGACTTTACTTCATTATGAACATTACCTCTTTACTTCTATCGTACCTAAATATTCATGCATCTAGCATGGCTATAACGAACAGCGTGACATCCGATGACAAAAATAGCACACAAAATAACGATGAACAAACTCATTCGACTGATATCTCAACTACATCGTTAAGTTCTTCTACCACGCCGACGCCAGAACTCTTTAGCAGGATGTCTCAATCTCAGTCAAAGATCAGACACGAGCGACTCGGCATGGGTTCCAGATCGAGCGGGAGGCAGACATTACCCACAACAGACGAGCGGTCGATCACGTGGACGTCACAACTCTCACACACGATGCCAGTGGTTCAGCCAAGGTTCAGAAAGAAACTACGACATAAGCGATTCGCCCTGGGCACCATACCGAGTACAACACCGGCAGTACCCGCCACCGACGAGCGATCTATGTGTACAGTAACATGGGATCTTACTTTTGACCCGACTAGAGTCCCTATGTATAAATATAAAGCTACGTGCGGAAACACTTGTAACTTCAATAGATCTATACTGAACGACATTTATCCTACGGCCCTACATATATTACGAAGTGAAACTGAATGTGTGCCACAAACTCAAAAAGTACAAGTGCATTACAAAAACTGTAGTGATGGAATTTGTAACGGAACAAGATCGGAATGGATAGATTGGGATACGAACTGTGTGTGTAGATTCAAAAGTGTCCAGTTTGTGTGATAACCAATTTACGTCGTCGGGGTAATTTCGAGAAATAGACATTCGAAATAAAGATAATATTGTAACGAGCCAGACCTCTGAGATCGCGAGTGCATGTGACCCTGTTTGCTCGAGTGATAAACAAGCGTGATTCCAGTCTAAAATCAATCAGAGTCTACGCATTTCAGTCTGCAAAGCTTGTTCGTTCGTTGCTCACTCACCTCATCACTATGTTAGCATTCTGTAACGTACACTTTCGGTAATATTAGGCTTTATCGCTACTTGGTACCTTTTCGTGTAATTTGAGATGAATCCGCCATGTTTGTTGACATTGCATTGCATTGTGGGATTTTGACTGATGACGTCACGCAGCAAGACTGTCTGCAGCGAATCCTTTCTCTAGCGCCAAATTTAAATACAATATAGTCCAACCTTTTTATCTCGCATTTTAGGTAATAATCGCCTTTTTATGCCTAGTTTCCGATATTTTAGGTATTGCAGACGTGGAGATCGCATTATTAAGATTTTTAGAGCATTGTTTTGCCTCGCGTATGATGCGCAGCGATTTCCGACAGATTTGTTGGAACTTCCAACATCAAATCCTTGTCGGATTTCCAACAAATATTCTTGTCGGAATCACTGCACATATAAACCCCGTTCTGATAATTTTCTCGGACTCCACTCGATAAATCTTTTGGTTAGGACACGTTCATTTCATTTTCTTATTTTTATTTTCGGAAACATAGAATTTAAGTTTACTTTGGACATTATAAAGACAATCATTGTTTTGTTTTAAGCCAGAAAGTATCGTAACTTTCAAATTTTACTTTCTCAGATATTTATTGTTAAAATTAGGGAATCTAACTTTCTAAAAGTTTAATCTTTGAGAAGCTGCATTTCATCATTCTGATATTGTTAAGATCAATGTAAATCGTACATAAATCTATTTTAGAACAGTAAGGTACAGTTTCTCCTTTTACCACATCTATTCAATTTAACGCTGTTTAAGACTATAAAATCGTAATTTCATTATCTTGTATTTTGATTAAAGAGACTGAACTTTACTTGCTCTTTCTATTATGTTACATCCTAGTTAAGTTTATTTCTGGAACCTGTTTAATTTTAAATTGTGGAGTCCAACCACCCAATTTACCCTGACCATCCTGAATCCTGAGCATACCATTGCTGTTAGAGCTGTTCAAAGACTGCTAGCACGTTACAATATATTACTTTATAAATTATATTGAAAATTAAACTCTTGACCGGTGAAGATAAAAGTGTTTTAATAGTGTTTAAACCCATTACCAAACAACAAATTTTGGACTGGTCCAAATTCAAAGATGTTGCAGACAACAATTTCAATATAAGGAAATTTAAAATCTTTTGGTCTTTTTTGGTAGAAAACATTATGGGAAATGAAGAAATTGCTTGTCACAAGCAATTTCTTCATTTTCCACAATGTTTTCCCAAGCCATTTGCGTTAGGGGAGTCAAAAAGAATCACTGTAAGGTGATGGGTTAAAGTTACATGTATTTCAATCACTTATGTAAACATTCACAGTATAATATAGTCAATCTTCCATTCACTTAGACTGTAACCTATTTAATAAGATACATCCTTTCATGTGCCAAGACATTCGTTTACTTTGCCAGTTATATTCATTTATTCATTTGTTTGCCTATTTGGGCATATATCACTTTCAGTGCTCAATATATGATATTGTTATGCTTTTTATTATGTTAAATTAAATTCATGTTTATCAAAGAATACGATCTAGTTTATGTTTTCTGTATATAGATCTCGATAAATGACTTGAATGGCAATGAATTAAGAATTTGAGCTTATTATTGCCCAGAAAGTATTGAGACAAAAGGAGAACATGTAAGTTATCAGCATTTTATCTTTTGTCTCAATGTTTTCCCGGACCTTTTTTTCTTAGGGCCGTCAAAACCAAATATTGTTTGGGAAAGAGCTAAATGAGGGAACCCGAGTGCAGTTGGTTCAGTAGGTAACGTCTGAGTGCATTGATCAGTTCATGGGTCTTGGGTTCGACCAATATCTTTCCTTACGTTTTAGTGAAAGTATGGGCCTATTGTAGGCCTTATAAATTTCATGAATGGCACGGCGGGGAAACAACAATTATACAGACAACAACAAAGACTTCAGAAAATCCTCAATAAATCTGTTGATACATGACCGATTTGATTTGAAGCAGAGAATGTGTTACAAAAATGTCAGGTTTTGATAGGTTTGGTGGATCTTTTATACAGCACATGATAAAAAAGTAACTAAATAACAAATACTTGAGCCGAGATCTGGAAAAATGTCCTTCAATGCATTTGAGAACAGCTTGGATCCAGATCAGCCTGTGTATACACACAGTCTGATCCAGATCCATATTGTTCTCAGAATGCTTGTTTTTGACAAGAGGCGATTGTATGTTAGTAGATTGGATTAATTTTCAACTACATTTAACCCCAGGCTTATCTCGAAATTTGGTTTTCCAAAATGCTACAAGGGCCCTTTTTCTATACCTCGGCTCATATATTGTTTCCATCGTGTGTTGTTTACAAGATCCACCGCACCCACCAAATCATTGGTGTTTTTCTACCTTCTCTGTGTCAAACCATTTAAAATCGGTGGCGCAAACATATTTGTCGAAAGAAATATCGATGAAGCTCACCGGTGGTGAACTCGGCCAAAGCGAGGGACGTTTTTCGCTACAACAAGGTATATATATTTTGCGTTTAAATGTGAATATAAAGATCAGTTTCTTTAACCCTTTCCCAAACAAGACCTGGTTTTGACGTCCCTAATAGAAAAGGCTTGGGAAAACATTTATACAAAAGAAGAAACTGCTGATAACCAGCAGTTTCTCGATCCTTTTGTCTCAATATTTTCTATGCCATATTTTACACAAAACATTTCTTTAATAAAATCCATTTTGTCATTTGTGGCATTTTTTGAAGTGGATCACCCCAAAATTTTGTCGTTTGGGAAAGGGTTAATGACAATGAATTTGTTCTAAAAATAGACCGGGTTTATCGTTTTGTATTGACAAAGGTGTTGTTATGAAATATCGTAACTACGGCTTTATCGAAGCCGTAGTTACGAGATATTATAACAACACTGACGGAATATATTTGTTCGCGAAAAAACGTCCCTCGCTTTGACCGAGTTCACCACCACGTGATTCTGTCCCCACCCCGTGCCTTTCCCATGCAGTGGTTGCCTACTCTCTAACGCCCCATAAGATAAAGGCCAAATGTAAAACATTATGGAAAATGAAGACTTTGTTTAAGTTGGTTATGACAAGCAATTTCTTTATGTCCCACAATGTTTTTCCCCCGGAAATACCAACAAATGTAAAATTTGAAATCACATACGTATACTCAAGATTCTCGTCTGCAACATCTTTGAATAGGGAACAATTTTATCCAGTTAACCAACTTAACCGTGACATAATTTCGGAAAAACAATAGTATTTTGTATGTGTTGTTATAAAACCTCATAACTACGGCTTGATTCAAGCCGTAGTTACGTGATTTTAAAACAACACCGACGATTTATATCAAAACATAACGACATATCCAGTCTATTTTTAGCACAAAATTCATTGCCATTTGGACCATTCTAAAATTTTGCTATTGGGGAAAGAGTTATGAATCGATCAGTGTGGGGTGAACGAGATGATCCGGAGGCTCGGATTGGGTTTTGTATAGCAGACAAGATTTGACCTGGCAGAGCATTTCATTCGATTAGCATTGGCTGCTCTGCCAGGTCATTTGTCGTGAGGTATAATAGGGGACGATTTTATCCAGTTAGCCGTGACGAAATATCGGACAAACAATATTATTTCGTAGGTGTTAGTATAAAACCTCGTATATTCTGTTTTTATTCGGGAGACAGGGCGGAGCCCAGTAAACGGTTCATTCCATTTAAGCTTGGGGAGAAACAGCCTTCTCGATTAGCGGTAAATCGTCCGTATTGTTGCAAAAAATTATAAGTACAGTGTGAATCAATCTGTAGTTACGAGGTTTTTTGACAACACATTTTACAATCGCGATTTCAAATATGTTCATGCTCGTGCCGCACGTTTTTTCTCTTCTATCAATCAAGGTATCGAGAAGTAAACTCGTCGAATAACCTCTTTACTTAGCCACACCCTTTCAGGTGAATAAAAACGGAATATAACTACGGCTTGACTCAAGTCGTAGTTACGAGATTTCATAACAACACCGACGGTTTGTCAAAACATAGCGGTTAACTCCGTCTATTTTAGCACAAAATTCTTTGCCATTATTGACTGGTCCGAACTGAAAGCCTCGACACTTACCGACGATAAAATAAATGTAATATAAATGGACATCGAGTCGTGAGCCGTGACGAAAGGTTACGGTATATTCCAATACATATTAATAGGGAGGAGTGCCTATTTTCGATTGAATAAAAGCGAGCAGACAGGTATCGCGTGCTGTGCGTGATGCCGTGTGAGTTCAGTAGCTGTGTCCAGATATAGTACTTCGTCGATTTATTGCAGGGAGACGGGTTCGAGTCACATATTTTCATAATTCGAAATCCCTCTTCCCCCGCCAATTAAGACTCGCTGATCTTTGATCATTCACAGGTCGTTGTCTATCTATACAGTTGACATTTGTTATGTCAACATCGGATAGGTCGAATTTCTACAAAGTCGATGTGAGAGTATTGTCCCTATCTTCATCAAAGGATATCAAAAATGTTTTAAAACTAAATGATTTTAAAACATCCGAAGCCATTGAAATATAGTAGGAAAAGGGGAAAACACAATGAGCAACAAAACTCGTCTCAGGAAAAACTGGCTGTCAGCAATATCTCCTTTTCTCTAGATGTTTTCTAATGCATCTCTAGGGAGATGTTGAAACAAAGGATTGATTGTGAAATGGTTACAAACTCGACAATACATACGCAGACAAGTGTCACTTGTTTTCTATAACGGAAAGGACTATTGACTGATCATTGAATTGCACAATCCACGTTTCATTTGGGGTCGAAAATCGGTTAGGCCTATATATCTGTATTGTAAAATGGTCCTTATTTCACCAAGTCAATTTGGATCTTGATCATCCTGCGTGTACACGCAGTCTGATCAAGGTTCGTGTTGTTTTCTTAGAGATTCTTAGTTGCCAATATCATCTGTTAACAAGCAGTATTCAAATGTATTGGTCAGGTTGTATGTATTAGATAGAGGCTGTATAGTAGATTCTATGCGAAATAAACGTCCTCGAAAAAGGCGCAGCCTTTGAACGTTTATGTCGCGTAGAATCTACTAAACAGACTCTATCTGACTTAGTGTTCGTCAACCAATGAACAGATACGCTCTTCAAACTACGCCTCAGACCGGAGCTACCATCAAGCGGATCTTACTGGAATTACATCACTTCAATTACCTCATTTTTCCAAAAAATATTACATCATTTTTCATAACTGCACAGGAAACGGGGGTGTGGCTATGTATAAACTGACCGGCTGTGCGTTTATGTGAAATATAGCGCCGAAATTTTCAAATATAATGCAATTTCATTGGTCCAAAATCTAGGACGAACAAGCGAGAGCCCGTGCTATGGTCACGGTGGTTAATTACCTGACTCGGAATTTCAGAAAATTATTCGGTTTGTAGCAGCACTGGTGGTGAACTCGGACAAAGCGAGGAACATTTTTCATGAACACAAGGTACAGATACTTCATTGCACATCCGGATTTTTGTAAACAATACACGTGGCATTTTGTTTTACTTCTATTTCCGTCTTTTTTTTAAAGTATGCACTCAAATGGAAGTTACTAAGGTATGTAGATATGATTTATAATACGCACGAAAATATCAGTTTTATCGATCATTATTTTCAAGTGGTATAAACGGATTGCAAGTGCACAAAGCGCATATTGAGATCATGTGGGTTGATCTTAATCGCTTGAACGAAATGGTACGAAATCACTGTTTATGGTTATCTATTTGCATTGCAAGTAAACAAAAAAGACATATAAATGTACAAATAAAGGCTGTAAATGGCAGTTTTCGGTGTCATGTCATTGAAAATCATTGTGCGGTTTCTTCGTGACAACGTTACAGCATGTTTGCGATATTATCTTTTCCAGCTATAGTCCAGTCAATCTAGACTTAGACCTAGAACTAATTGCAAAAGAATTTCTAAGTATACCAGACGAAAATATAGGGTGAGAAGAGTCTCTCATAAAAAAATCCCGAAATTTTGCCTTTGCAGTGTCAGAGAATTTGATGACTAAAGTTGGCATTTTTTCCGATTTAGAGAAGTGGCCCGAAATGCCACCATACCATTATTTATACATTGAGTCACTCGCTTTATTTTATGACGTCACATAAAGTGCAATGGCGGCGCCCATAAGAAATTTTGACAGCTGGTGTAAATACGCTACATTGCTGATCACTTGACGGTTTAAGGTAAGTTTTATGAGTTCCCATTGAAAATATAGATTTGATATAGATCTAGTATAGACATTAGAATATATGAATCGAACTTGTGGTGTCTAATTTATGCAAAATCGCTTTAAGATTATATCAACAATATCGACGTTTGCACACTCCCGTCATTTCCGATTTCATGAAATAAACAATAATCAACAAATTACAAAATGATTAAACCTAAATCATATATGTTATTTCGTGTAAAAAATGACATTTTATTGGTCTATTTCGTGTAAAAAAATCAATCGTGAAAACTCTAGTAGTGTCCCTGCTGCGTTTTTTAAACTACGGAAGCGCATATGGGACATAATTTTGAATCTGATTACATAAAAACAATCGTTTATGTAAACACTAAGAATCTTTTTAATTTCATGTACTTAGCTGTATTTCTTTTTTCACATTTTGCAGGTCCAATGTCCTACTTGTTCTGACAAACAGAATGGCACGTATCTTTGATATAAAAGTTGTGTTACTGTACATAAAGACATTTTATCTCGTAGTGACCATTCTAAGACAAGTTCTGGTATTTGAAAGATTGTCATCAAACTTTCTTGTTTCATATCATTCAAAATCATTTTGAATTCCTAATTTTAATTTTTATTTCTACTAAGTGCGGAAAGCACAGTGTTTGTTGATAATTGAATGTAAGAAAAAAAGCTTAAAATAGTGGAAGCGTATATGGGATCTTATTTTGAAAACTAATTCTTTTAAAACACTAATTTCTGCTGAATTGAAGACTGATAATGAATTAAGGTAGTACTGATTTTACAGTTATATATCCTTTCAGGACATAATCAAGCCTTTCCCCATTCTTGAGAAAACGTACACAGAATGACACTGACACAATAGAACAACAATAAAACATATATCTTATAAGGTATTCAACTATTTATATATTTGTACCATTTAACATACTAAATTTTATCTTGACACCTGGCAAATGAATCCTGGTATTTGAAGGGCTTTAACGGTAACTGTTGTTTGTTATTATACATCATAATAATTCATTTCAAACTCTTAACATTATTATCAGTACTACTTGTCTTTTCACTATGAAAAGAAAGTTGTTTTGTTGTTAAGAAAATAAGAATTAAATGTTTAAAACATACGGGATAGAAAATGACGCTAGATATATTCACTATTAACCCCATCTGTGTCATTCTGCAATTATAATTGATAATACCATTTTCTTTTCAGTGCCATTATTCAGTCCCACATACACCCAAAAGAGATGAGAAAAGAACATTTTCTATCTAGTCAATGTAAACTATAAAATATCTAGGTAAATAAATCATGTTTAAATTGATAAATTTTAAAGGTAAACATATAGAAAAATAATTGCATTTCAAGAACAAAGTATTATCATTATCAAAATGAAAATTTGAGCACAATAGATATTTTCTTTAGCTGAATCAAGATCAAAAGAATCTTTATTTAACAACATGCATATACAGTTTATACACTATACACTAGTATACATATTTGTTCATGCAAGCTTCTATTATGTATTCCATGGATTTTCCATTTCAGATGAATCCCTGTATGGAGAAGAGTTCCTGTTTGATATGTCCACTTTGCGAAGAACCAATAAACGCCATCGGCCCTTCTGCTCGAGTTAGAGATGCAAGGGAATTAATTCTGCTGGCGAAAATCATTCATTTAATATTGAAATACACCCGGGAGTCTTTGTTCGCATTTCATGTGATAAGAACTTTACTTGGCCATCCTCTGAGAAATGCTGTATAGAAAATTCAAATGATGAACAGGGGATAAATTTTGCGTTCTGTAGTACTTTACTTTGATTTCATATTACGCTGTTTGTTTTGTGGAATATTAGCCGAATGAGGTATCTAACACATGTATATCCTGTTAGAAGTTTAGAATTTCAGAACACAATTGTAAATCATTGTATTCAAAGGGGTTTCCAGTAGGCAGACGATGTAAGAAGTCGACCATGCCATATTGTTAGGTAAGGAAAACGATATTAAGGTCGCATACATTGGTCAACGCATCATTCAGTCATGTCGTCCAAGAAGTGTCATTGCTCCACTCCAACTCGGTCTTGGTTTTCAAATCTATCATCACTTTGGTTCAAGATTCTTGGTCGATCATCTCAATAGCTTCGAGTTTTGTTGCCCATACTGCGAAGTGCAAACTTATGAATCAAATGCTGCTGCAGCCTTATCTACCCACATTCCTTGTCAGGAAACAAACAACCCCTTTTTACAGTTCGTTGCAGACAATGTGGATCACGACACCGGAACATTTGATGGATATGGCACATTTCATGGAAATGGTAATTATGGTATAACACCAGTAATCAGCATAAAGAAACTGCAACAGCAAGAGTTTACAGAGATTGTAGCGATATGAAGATCATTTTGGCATTTCTTCGAGAAAGAAACACATTTGATTTATCAGAAACTAAACATCTGAGTATTGAAAGTGGGGTGACTGCTGATGATTCTACTAACACTGATGACGCTGCGACCAAAGATGTTTTACAACCAGGGGAATAAACAGAAGTTTATTGACATGTTAAGTGAATACCTTACAAGTGAAGGCATCGATGTGCTACACGCCCACAGAGATGCAGATACCATGATTGTGGATACTGCCATTGAATTAGCAGAACAAAACCCAACCACTGTAATTGGCGAAGACACAGACTTATTGATTCTTGTTTTGTATCACTTTCACTTGCACAACCTAAACCAACTTCAATTTAGGTCAGGTTCAAGATCTTCGAAGAATACTGTCAACCTATGGGGTGCTTTATATTATGACGTCACATAAAGTGCAATCTTTAATTATTAATGTAACCCATTCCCATTTAATGACTCTTCCCCCCCATCCCATTCCTTAAAGGTTATGAAAACATCATGGTAAACGAATAAATTGTTTTCGATGCGCAATACCTTCACTTCCCACAATGTATTCTACCCAAAAAGATCATAAATATATAAATATCCATTCAGCTGAAAATGTCTTCATCTGCAACATCTCGTATAACCCAGAAAATGATAATTAACATGTTCCAAAACGGCAAACTATTAAGGTGCTCCGATATGCAAGCTGTTTTAATAGCATACGAAATGGTGCTGATAAAGAGAGGATTTGAGTATAGAAAATATTGAGTCAAAAGGAAAAAATACTTGTAACCAGCATTTTCTTCTTTTATCTCAATGTTTTCCTAAGCCCATTGTATCAGGGGCGTCAAAACAAGGTTTGTTTGGAAAGGGATAATTTAGAATTGACAATGCGTTAAATTATTGACTTGTCTGGGTTAACATTAGTGGGTGGGGCAATTTCACATACAATTCCGTTACTTAAAACCAGATTTCTTCTTTTGTCTCAATGTTTTTTCCAAGCTCATTGTATCAGGGGCGTCAAAACAAGGTTTGTTTAGTAAATGCGACATAAAGAAATGACAATGCGTTAAATAGCGGACATGTGGTAGCACTTGTCTGGGTTAACATAAGTGGGTGGGGAAATTTCGCATGCAATTTCGGTACTCAAAATCATAGTTTAATGCTTAAATTCATTTACATCGATTGTAAGTATATGTATTTTACTTAGTTTATCATTATGTAGTACGATACAATTAACACCAACTTGATTATTGTAACAAATGTTTATTAACTATCTCATACAGCCATTTTCATATTATGTAGAAATCCTGTATACCACTCTCATTCGGGTGTGAAATTCTCAAAAACTGCAATTGCAAAAGTTCGGGACTTTTTTCTGATACTTGTACATACCCCAAGGTAACAGAAAAACAATCTGTCAGAACCTTTGCAATTAGTTATGGACATGTTGTAGTACTTGTCTGGGTTAACATTAGTGGGTGGGGTAATTTCACATGTAATTTTGGTACTTTTAATCAATGTTTAATGCTAAAAAACATGTAGATTGATTGCAAGTACGTGTTGTTACTTAGTTTATCATTATGAAATACAATATAATGAAAACAAACTTGATTATTGTAACAAATGTTTATTAATAATCTCAAACAGCCATTTTCACATTATTTAGAAATCCTGCATACCACTCTCATTCGGGGGTGAAATTTTCAATAACTGCAACTGCAAAAGTTCGGGACTTTTTTCTGATACTTGTACACACCCTAAGGTAACAGAAAAACAATCTTTTAAAACTTTTGCAATTATTTATGGACATATGGCAATACTTGTCTAGTGGGTGGGGTAATTTCACATGCAATTTCGGTACTTTTAATCAATGTTTAATGCTAAAAAACATTTAAATTGATTGCAAGTATGTGTTTTACTTAGTTTATCATTATGTATTACAATACAATGAACACCAACTTGATTATTGTATTAAATGTTTATTAACAACCTTATACATCCATTTTCATATCATTTATAAATCCTGTACACCACTCTCATTCAGGAATGAAATTCTCAATAACTGCAACTGCAAAAGTTCGGGACTTTTTTCTGATACTTGCACATACCCTAAGGTAACAGAAAAACATTCTTTCAAAACTTTTGCAATTAGTTCTAGGTTGACCCCCATATTTGGGTAGACTGACTAGCCTACTACGGTGTTTTATGAGCACATGGTTGATAAATTAATCGATTGCACTGGACTTAACGGCACATTTAAACATTTATTCGGTAATATCGCACTGATTTGAGCATCATCATCATCATCATCATCATCATCATCATCATCATCATCATCGTCATCGTCATCATCATCATCATCGTCATCATCATCATCATCATCATCATCATCATCATCATCATCATCATCATCATCATTATTTTTTTCGTTACCTTGGAGTTTCATTGGTAAGATTTTCGTTATGCCTTCTTAAATTTGGTACAGGTGGAGAATAAGCTATTAAAATGAGAACAAGATGGATCTTGATCAGACAGTGCACATGCAAAGTCTGATCTGGATCCATGTTGGTCGCAAAAGCCTGAATGAACGTTTCCAGATCTATACTGTAATGTTTGTCATTACCATTATCACCATTTATTCTAAGGAGGATCCACTGTTTCACACATCCCAGGCCCGTTCGAACAGGGGGACTCTGGAGCCTAACCCCCCCCCCCCCTCATAGTTGGCAAAAAATGCCGAATTTTCATCATTTCACATTTAAAACGTATGGCAAATCTAATTTACCCCCCCCCCACCCAATATTAGACACTGGCCCAGACAGGGCCCATATGGAATTGCTTCCTACGGGCATGCATTCTAAAGTATACTAACGGGTAAAGTTAACTGTGTGCATTTCCTTTTTTATTCACACCTTGACTGCATACGGTACACGAATAAAATTTTACAAATGCACATTTAATCTTTTACTTTCAATACTTGTCAATGTATTACTATACTTGTTATTACCGTAACAATTCCTGAAAGTGGATAAGGATAAAATTCGCGTTTACAAGACATTTTCGAGTGTGAACACCGTTGGTAATAATACATGCTATATGCAATTGTCCTTAGAAAACAATAGATGCTGTCTAATCCACCGAAGGTAATGTTGTCAATAACATCGTAGCAAGACTATGGGTATCGCAAGACGTCTGAAACGGATGGTCTAATCCGTTAATCAGCCTCTACTGCTGATAGAACTCAACTCAGGAAGCAACCTATCTGTAACGTTTGCCTTTTTCTGTCGATTTCTTAGGTAGTCGTTCCGATAATGGTTGTCTTGTCGGAATGACGTCACGTGTAGACGTTGGATGTGTTGGAATCGTCTCAAAATTGTAGCATGGCAAGTAAATCGAAAACAGTCTAATTCATGGGGTAATTCGACTGTTTTCGATTTACTTGCCATGCTTCAATATCTTGTATTTATTTCGGTACATTTATGAATAATCCTAAAATTGGCGACCATTTGCATTAGACAAGTGGCTACTTTCCTATGACGGGGTATATTTGTGCTACTATAATTAAATCCATTTGTTTCAATATTTTAGATTTCTTAAAGATAAAATGTTAAAAAAGACGTCTCACTACATTTCTCCTGAAACAAAAGTTTACGTTCATGATCTGTTTTCATGACTTTATAACATCGCCGCCAAACAAAACGACGTCGTTCCCGCGTTTTGTGTAATTGACGTTGAAGTGCGTATAGCTTATTGTCATACAACTTCTACTTTTTTTCAATTTTCAGTTTAACCTCTTAACAATACAATGTCCAATAGGATATACAAAATAAAAGCAAAATTAAAATTAGCATGTTTTTGTGTATATTATACGCATGGGGTATGTTTCCATGGTGATTTCTGTAATTTAGGAGGGTGGAAATTTCCTATTTCTATATATTTAATTCTTATACCTATGTATATATATTTTTAAGTTCTGCTTTGAAAGGCCACACTTATACTTAATGTACAATGACTTTGTAAATATGACAGTCCAAAAAACTTTCAGACAGTTTTCAAGAGAATTTTCGTCGCTATGCATTCCGACTTTTGTATTTTTCCCAATATTATTGTTGACAGATTACGTCAAAATCGTTGTTTGGGAAAGGGTTAAAGGGCGACGGTAACAGATGGTCTAATTGCAAAAAATGAAATTTTTTGAAAAAATATGCAAAACTTTTGTGTTGACCACCTCGGGATGGTTAATAATATGCGATTCAGACAGAGAATGAGCCGAAATTACAAGACAGATAGCTGAATTTAGGGAGAAACCAAGCCTAAATTCAACCCCATCACTGATGGGGTTAGAATTATTTTTAAATTGCTGCGCATGCGCATACAGCGCGGACCATGATTCAAACGAGATTCATACTTAAATTTCAATATGACGTCATCATGTATGTTGTGACGTCATTTAAGAAAGTCGCATGTCCTACTGTTTTGACCTACTTTCGACATCGCTTCATGAATTTGGTATCAAATTGCGAAAAAATGAGTCGTTGCTTCAATTGTTTCTCGTAATCATTTAATCAGGTCATATAAAGCTTAAAAAGTGTACATTTCGTTTGTATTTGGCAATTTTTGGGTCCAAATCTGGGAAATAGTAGCTTTAAAATGTTTCACTCATGGGAAAGGATAATGATACTTTTCCTTTTAATGCACCTATCAATAGGAAGAACACATGAATAAAAGATATCGGTTATGGCAATCAATTGTGTGCTAAAATAGATTTGGTTACTGTTCTGTTTTTAGAAACCGTTGGTATTGGTATAAAATGTCGTAACTACAGCTTCAAACAAGCTCTAGTTGCGACGTTTTACATTTACATTTACGGAATGCCATCGTTTGTCCGAAATTAATCACTGCTTTCTCGATAAAATTGATCCCTATTCAAAGACGAAGCAATGAAATACATTATGTATTTCCGAAACAGTTTCCCCCAATTAGAAAGGTTTGGAAAAACATTGAATCAAAAGAAGAATAGATCTATACTGAAAATAATTTGGATGCTTTTTTCTTAATATTTTTCTTTCATATTTTCTTATTCAGTACACACATTTTAACTTCTCAACATATAAAATTAATTATATTTTGACATCTAGAGCAGTCGGCTAGACAAATTGGCGGACGGGTAGAAAAACGGACGGACGGGCAAACGAAGCACTATCTATATGGTGGTCCTCACTGAAAGCCTTCTAATTGGGGGCTGCAATACCAGATAGGCCTGTTGTTTTGGAAATGATTATTGTATATCTAATTCGTCTTTGAAAAAGAATAAATTTTATCTACTATATATAGACCTAGTGACGTTTTTCCGGACAAACACTAGTGCTTCGTCGGTGTAAATCTAAAACGTCACAAACTCAACTTTATTGAAGCTGTAGTTACGGGATTTTATAACAACACCTACGATTTATCCATATTTAACCGAAAACCCATTCTATTGTTAGGACAAAAGTCATTGCAATTCGAACAGTCATTGAAAATGTTCACGGTATCATAAATAAACCGTACAAGTCCCCTTCAAAAAACGTTAACTACGATTTTCACATCGGAAAAAAACTTCTACTCCAAGAATTGTAATACCAACTTTAGAATCAGTCAAAGAAATAAAATAACAAAACTAACAATAGCCTCTAAGTGTCTCTCCGATTCGTCCATATTGTTTTCGGCGGATAAACACGTGCAATTCGTTGTGTACATGCTCAAACTAGTAAAACTGGTTTTTAAACGCGCATTTAAACATGAAGTATCTGTACCTTGTGTTCATGAAAAATGTTCCTCGCTTTGTCCGAGTTCACCACCAGTGAGCAGAGACATGAGAGAAGGCGGGAAAATGCCAAGATTAAGCTGGACGTAGTGGATTTTTGAAAAATAAGCTGATAACCAAAATTTCGGTTGATCTTTAATAACTTTGTTATCAAATGATTTTTTCAAAATTCAACACGACCATCTAATACATGGCGTTTCTCCACCTTCTCCGGCCGCGGCAAATACCCTCTCTGACAAAATGTCACCTATCTATGGTTTGGTATCGTAAACCTATGTGGGCGAGCAGCTGGGGGCTCGGTTAGGGTGTTGTGAGTACTGGTATTAGAAACAACAGGAATCCATGGTTAGGTGCTCCAGCCGCCGCGATATGACCATAGCAGTTGAAAACGGCGTAAAAAACAGTAAACAAACAAACTCTCCACCTTCTCTGTTTCAAACTGAATTTAAATCTGTCCCGTATTAACATAATTATTGGAGACTTCCTGAAATTGTTTCATCATGCAGCGGCGGATCCAGAGGGGATTCAGGGGTTCAAACCCCCTCTGTAGCCTGATTATTTCATTTTCATGCAGAAATTCAGTCAAAATTATGTAAAACTAGAAAAACGATCCCCACCCCTATTTGTATGTTCGAACACCCTTCACTGAAATCCTGGATCCGCCACTGGTCCCGTGATTATATACCGTGACCATGGTTTCAAATGTTAGGCTACATTTCGGCGGGGAATCGCCTAACTCAACAATTGCAGAATTTATTCAATATATCTGTTGAAACGTGGTTTTAAAACACAAGTGCACAGTATTATTCGTATCTAAAGGAAAAAACGAAATTAGGATAATTATGTTAACCTAATTTGCCCCCCTCCCCCTCTTTAGATACAGTAGACCTGTGTTTAAAAATGGTTTGAAACAGAGAATGTGGAAAAACATCAGAAATTAGATGGACTGGATAGTTTATCTAGAATCCCTAGCGTAATACCGCCTTCGATGTTTAAACCATTTTCAAATCGGTCGCATGTTCACATAATCATCGAAGATTAAAATGTAAATGTTGTGTCGATTAGAATGTAGACTTTGTTGTGTCACGCGATTCCCACTCCTGCTCCATAAGACCCCTAGTTCATATAGATATACCATTTATCACTTTCCTAAACAAGGCCTTGTTTTGAAAGAGAACAGCAATGGGACCACATTGAAGCAAAAGGATGACTAATTCGAGTTTACTCTGATGAAAATTCGCTCTTTGATATTTGGATGTCGTTACTTTTAACAACAGCGACATTCAAATATCAAAGAGCGGATTTTTATCAGAGAAAACTCGGATTAAAGGAAATATTGATATCGTTAATCAGCATTTTCTCCTTTTGATCCAAAGTTTTCAGTGCTACATTGTACACAAACCATTTCTTTGTCCTCGTAAAATATATCTCTATATATATACTGCCTAACTCCCCTTTCGGGTATTACTGGCAGGTGCGCGTCTGTGCTGGAATAAAAACTGATAGTCATTGGTTAGAGTGCCAAATTTTAAAAGTATTGTGAGTGTTAGATTTAAAGAGCTGATAAAACATATTTTGGACATTCAGGGACGGCTCACTATCTGAAAAGAATCAAGACTCTTTTTGAACGCTGCAATATCAGGTTGCTGTACAATTGTTTCTGGTAGGCTGTTCCATAGTATCACTGTGTAGGGAAAAAAAAGAATATTTAAAGTAGGCTGCATTTGTGCGGATCTGTCTGAAAGATGCTGTGTGCATAATTTATGTCGGGTGTAAAGACTTTTAAAATTGGTATAGTTTTGGAAAGGGTTGAATAAACAGCGGCGGATCCAGGAGTTCTGTGAGGGGGTTCGAATATGCCAAAAGGGGGGTTCGTTTTCCTAGTATAACACTATTTTAAGGTTCCGGAACTGTAATGGCTGTAACTTTATAATGATTAAACTGCAAGACAAATATGCCTGAAAGTGTCTAATATCATGTATCAATTTTATGCATGGCAAAACTCAAATTGATATATTATGATGTGAATGGTAAATAATCAGTAAAAATTTCTGACTAGAAAATAATGCACTATCTCCCCTTATGATATAAATTTTAGTGGATTATCTTCCCTTGACTCACGAAAAAATCAGTTTTCACAAAATTTGTGTGGTAAATGAACTATTTTTTGTATGTTATGGAGCGAAAATAAAATTGGCAACTTTCTACCATTTAAATAATTTGAAAATTTGCCTAATTTTGAAAATATTGACAAAAAGGATATTTTCTTATTGACTGCAATGCAAACTTAAAAGCCAGTTATCTCCCCCTAGATTTACAAATTTTAAAAAGTAAGATGGTAAAATATTTTTATTTATCAATGTCTACAACATATCCAAATTTCAAAGAGATCTATACGCCAGAAGTGTGTGTACCAAATACTGCCATTACAGTTCCGGAGCCTTAACTGAATTTCTGCATGAAAATTAAAAAATAAGGCTGCGGAGGGGGGTTCGTTTGACCCCCCGCCCCCAAGCCCCCTCTGGACCCGCCCGTGACTGATAAAGCACTTCGTTGTGTATCGGAAAATGGAATTCAACGACCTAGACTTTCCAAGATTCTCAGATTTCAAAGCTCTTTGCAATGTTCAATTCATTGAAAAGCATTGAGAGAGAAAACAGAAGATGCGGAATCCACTATTTTCTACTTTTGTTTACACCGAATGTTTTCCTTTATGAAGAGTGAGTACAA
The DNA here is from genome assembly GCA_963680895.1 of Fragum sueziense. Lineage (NCBI taxonomy): Eukaryota > Metazoa > Mollusca > Bivalvia > Cardiida > Cardiidae > Fragum > Fragum sueziense. Next base: position 81,012,254 of record OY804594.1, on the reverse strand, counting down.
ATTAAGTGCAAAGTAATTTAAGCTGCAAACCCTTTCTATTCGGACATGTTCAAATTTTGTCAATAAGAAAGCGTTGAAGGGGCAAATGCTATGTTTTTTCAGGAATCAGAAAAACATGGGGACAGTCAGTTTGCATTGTTTTGTGGTGCATTGTATTACCTAGGACCAAAAAGAGAGGAATTTTAGCGCTGATATAAAATTTCTCACAATATATTATGGTCCAGTTTCCAATAAGCCAAAACGTTACTATCAATATAGAAGGCAGGCAAGTCAATTGCAAACAGATTTGATCTAGAAAGTTTGCATGTAAGATATAAGATTGTTCGTGGCCTATCCGCTGTTTCCCTGCCTTCCTATGTTCACAAAAACACTCGTACATCCAGATGCAACCACCCTGACACCTATAGAAAAATCCGTAATAGAATAGACTTCTAAAATACTCCATTTCACTTTTAAACATTTTCCCAATCACAAAAGTACAACGCAATGCTCTGTCTTCAGAAGTTGTACCTGAACCATTTCAGGTCCTCTGTCAGCAGAAACATTAACCCATTCCACATGATGACACCTTTTGACGCCCTACAATATGCTAGATTTTGGAATACTTTGTGGAAAATGGAGAAATTTCTTCATTTTCCCAAAATGTTTTCTATCCTTAAATAGCAAATTATGTAAAATTTCACTCACATTCATGAAATTGTCATCTGCAACATCTTTGAATTTGATCAAGTCTAAAATTTCGCTAGCTGGTATTGGGTTAAGCACTCATGTGTGTATTTTTATCCTTTAATCTTTCCATCCTTCTATTAACCAATTCATTTCTATTCATCATTATCATAATATTTTAGCACTTAACCTTTTTTCACTCTTTTACCTAGACTCATACGTGCAGGTGCTTGAAGTTACCCGTGAGCCACAGCGTGTGCAGCAGTATAACGTGATATGTAGATAGATGGTCTATCTGTAAATTGTCTAACTTGATCATTTATCTATCTTTATTTTCGTCATCCAAGAATTCTTTGCAGCAAGTGAATATTTGGTGCAAGATTTCGTTATTTCTTTGACTTAAAATTTTGATGGGTCGAATAAGAGAGGTGTGACTCCTAAAGGTGCGACGGAAGTAAAATATTTTACACATTTCTATACGGCCCCTAATCCTTAGCTGACCTTGACCCCCTCGAGGAATCAGAATTGCATCAGATTAAAATTGGGGCCGTGTGCAAAACTATAGAATACAGTACAACCTAAAAATAGATAGTCTACTTTTAGATGGAAATCCCAAAGTTCGGATTTCCTCTTTTGCGCACGACCCCAATATCAATACACATGGACACCAAAAATCAGAGGGGTCGTCTAAGCTGAATCAAACTCCGATCACCATTACACAGGTTTGTCATGTTTATTCGTTGATTTCTATTCACAATCGCACAATTATCTTACGCAGAGATCTTCATATCAATCGACAAGACATGTGGTTCATTTCCGACATTGACGTTAGGTTTTAGTCTTCAATTTAGACCAAGAATGTCGGTCACCAAATTTTGGCTTTATGTTGGTGAATCGTTCGGATTTTCTCTCTCCATACTGTGTAGAAAGAAAACAAGTTTCTGTTCTTATTTTGTCACCAGCGTTGTTAAAGTTATACTTTTCCAAAGTATTATCTTACGCAATCCGATCCGTTAGACTGAAGTCATCATTTCATTTTCGTCCCCTTACTGAATCGTACCCGGCAATATAATTTCACAAGATGTCATCAATATAGCTCGATATTGTATCAGAAATGTACGTGTACAGGATCTATATATGAAATTTTTACCAGATTCGTTTCATTAAAGTATTTTCTTCAAGAAGAGACTTGTTACATTTGAACAATTACAATTTAAATTTATAATTCAAGTAGTTTGATAGATAGATCTGCATTATCTTCAATTAGTGTATTATTGTAAGCAACGGTTTTATGACAATGCTCCAGAGGGGTCCATTACACTATTAGGAAGAAGAAGGAGAAGAATTGTTTGTAGTTTCCCCACATTGCTTGTCTTGTTTGCTTAAATATTATATCATACTGTACTTTTTACACTTAGATCTATTTTCATTTCAGACCAAGAACATAAAGAATGGTGTTGTCTTGTCGATTTTACGGGAATAAGTTCCCGGAGGTTGAGGATGTTGTGATGGTTAATGTCCGCTCTATAGCCGAGATGGGCGCATACGTACATCTGTTAGAGTATAACAACATCGAGGGCATGATCCTTCTTAGTGAACTGTCAAGGAGACGTATTAGATCAATCAACAAACTTATACGGGTCGGCAGAAATGAGTGTGTTGTAGTCATCAGAGTGGACAAAGATAAAGGTATACATAATTACTTTAACCCTTCAATAACATACCAGGGATGGGGATTTTACCCTTCTATTTGGCAGAGCCTGGAAAGCTCAGTAGGTAAAGTAGGAGTCTGTCAATCTCAGTGCTGCAGCCAATCAGCCATAGAGCAGTTGATAGCATAATTATGGGAGTGATGGGACAAACTCTCAGTAGATCCAAGGTTTGATCTTCGGTTGTGGAAAATAGCTTTCTGACAGAAATGTCACCGACGGACCAATGGTTTGATAATCATTAAATTATTTGGGCAAGCAGTTGAAATAGTTGTCCATAGTTACATTAGCAGTTGAAAGATGCATTAAATCAAAATCGGATAAATCCTAATCTCAATCTGATAATCCAAGGGTCATGAGTTCAAACCTTTGCTTGGCCAATTTCTTTTCTGACATTTGACAGAACAAATTTGTCTTGCCAATGGATGTAAATCATGAAACATAATTCCAATTTTTTGAAACTATTTACATTAGATTTATTTCCTTTTCAGGTTACATTGATTTATCCAAAAGACGAGTCTCCCCGGAAGAAGTTGTAAAGTGTGAAGAAAAATTTGCTAAAGCAAAGGCAGTAAGTTTGTAACTTAGCTCTTTTCAGAGAATACCTAATAATTGTAGATAAACAGCACTGTCTCTTTTTCAATCAGTGCCTTCCATACTATGACCAGTGCTTCAGAAAAGAGGGGTTTGGGGCTTTTCAAAATGCAATTTCTCACTTATCATTTAACAAACCCAATGACATGACGATGTTGTGGGTTTTCATTGGAATCGTCTCATGAAGACGATTCCATGGAGTACCCACAGCATAGGGTTTGGATCTGAAATAACAAGTTAACCCTTTCCCAAACAAGACCTAGTTTTGATGTATACTGCAAAATGACTGGATGGGAAACATAGAGACATGCTTCCAGTTGATCTGACTTCCTGACCGGTTTCGTTCAATGGTTTGAACTCATCAGGGGATTTTTTGTTGTTAAAAGGCAAGAGAGATGTCTTGCAATGCTGGTGAAGCAGAACCCACTGATTCTCCTTATATACCAAAGTGCTGCCAGGTGCTGCCGGTGTAGCCGGCCTGCTGCTAGTTTTGATGTCTTTGATAGAAAAGGCTTGGGAAAATATTGAAACAAAAGAAGAAATTGCTGATAACCAGCAGTTTCTCCTTTTGTCTCAAGATTTTCTAGATCTGTGCCATATTTTACACAAATCCTATCTTAAATATCATCCATTTTGTCATTTGTTGCAGTTATTGAATAGGATCCAAGGGCGGATCCAGGATTTTTTTCAAGGGGGGGGGGGGTTCCAAGCCAAAAAATTTTTCCAGGGGGGGGGGGGGGGGTCCAAGCCCAAATTATGGATTAAAATTCAGTAAATATGTAATGTTACACTAAATTTATATAGTCAAAATTAAATTTTCGGTCAATGCCAGGGGGGGGTCCCCCCCCCCCCCCCCCCCCCCCCCCGACCCTCCCTCTAGATCCGCCCATTGGATCACCCTAAAATTTTGTTGTTTGGTTATCGGTTAAGAATGTTCCTGCCCCCTCGTATCTGTTGTTCTGCTATAACCTGCACTCACTACCCTTGGCTTTATCAGCTTCAGCAGCTTTCAATTCAGAACAAGGGAAGTTAAACTCAGTGACTTTGTTACTTTAATAATATTTTATGTGGAATAGTCCTGGGACCCACTGGTTCCAAAAACAATGAGTTCAATATTGAAACATAGAAGTCTGCAGGGTGTCCAATAACCCCCAAATGGGGTTTTTACCCCCCAAATGAATCTTGTACCCTTAGTTTTTGCAAGCAGCCTTCATTGTCTCTACTAGTGGGGGTACAAGCTTGTTGTAAAAGTATGGTTTGTACCTCCAGATTTGAAAGTCAGTGGAAACCCTGTCTCTGTAAGACATCGTCGATTATACATTGAAAATGTTAGCATTCTGGGACTCACTAAATATTTATCAATGAGTCCTGAGAAAAAAAGTGAGTCAGGGACTCAGGACTAGGAAGTAACAAAATCCCTGTAAACTAATGAAAATTTCCCAACTTTATAGTGGACTATTTGGAATTTACTTCGTGCTTGTATCCAAAGTTGAAATCTTAACCCATTACCAAACAACAAAATTTTAGCCTAGTCCATACTCATAGGTGTTGCAGACGACAATTTCCATTGAACAAAATTTAACATTTTTTTGGTCTTTCTTGGTAGAAAACATTGTGGGAAATGAAGAAATTGCTTGTCACAAGCAATTTCTTCATTTTCCACAATGTTTTCCGAAGCCTTTATTTTGTGGGGCATCCAAAAGCATCAATGTGTTGGAAAAAAGGGACCAGGAAATGTTTGAGGAAGGTTTAAAATTACAAGAGCTAAACATTTAAAATATTATTTGGGTGCAGTGGTCTAATGGTAGGACAAGGATCCTGGCTTAAGGACTGAAGGGTCCTGGGTTCAAATCCCAACTTTGCCATAGGATATTATTGGGAATATTTCTGACTAAAAAGTTACCCTAGTTGCTCCTGACTTCACCAGGTGTAAAAATTGGTAAACATGAGAGTTGAAAGCCAAGGTGATTTTTCTGCCACAGGAACTGGCCCAACTGTTAACAACAGACTTGAAACTCAAGATTGCGTGTAAGTGAATGAAAGTATAAAGTAAGAAGAGAAAATGATCGAGTTTGTAGTGTACATGTACATGCTGACTTTAACCCTTTCCCAAACAGCAAAAATTAAGGGTAGCCCAATTTGGAAGCTGCTACACATGACAAAATGGATGTATTCAGAGAAGGGATTTGTGTATGATATAGTAAAGAAAATATTGAGGCAAAAGGATAAAATGTTGCTTAACAGCATTTGCTTTTTTATGCCCCCGTATCGAGAGAGCGGGGGCATATTGTTAGCTCACCTGAGCACGAAGTGCTCGAGGTGAGTTATTGTGGTCACTTTTTGTCCGGCGTCCGGCTGTCCGTCCGTCCGTCCATCCGTCAACATTTGGGGTGTTTACACTCTAGCATCCACAAAAGTTACTCAATCTTGATCAAACTTGGCCAAAACAAGTATGATCATAAGTTCTCGGACAAGATTGATTATGGGCCTGATCGGACTAGAAAGTGTGGAGTTATCTGCCCTTGAATGTCAAAAAATGCTGTTTTTAAGTTTGTTTACACTCTAGCATCTACAATTATTGATCAATCAAGACAAAACTTGGACATAATGTTGGAGACCATAAGATCTTGGATGAAGTCAATTTTCAGTGTGATCTGACCAGAAAGATGAGAGTTATGTGCCCTTGAATTGGGCAAAATTGTCACTTTTTTGCTGTATTCAAAAAAAGAGTTAATCTAAGGGAAGGAACTCTGACACTACTTTTCTTCAGTATAAGTAGAGTTATCTAGTTTGATAGAGGATATAAATAGATTTACACTCTAGAATTCCATTACCAAACAACAAAATTTTAGCCTAGTCCAAAATCATAGGTGTTGCAGACGACAAGTTCCATTGAACAAAATTTAACATTTTTTGGTCTTTCTTGGTAGAAAACATTGTGGATAATGAAGAAATTGCTTGTCACAATGTTTTCCTAAGCCTTTATTTTGTGGGGCATCCAAAAGCGCCAATGTGTGGGAAAGGGTCAATCAAGACAAAACTTGGACACAATGTTGGGGACTATAAGATCTCAGATGAGTTTGATTTTCAGTCTGATCTGATCTGAAAGTCAAGAGTTACGTGCCCTTGAATTTGACAAAATTGCCATTTCCGGCTGTTTTCAACCTTTTTTACACTCTAGAATCTACAATTATTAATCAATCAAGACAAAACTTGGACACAATGTTTTGGACCATAAGATCTGGGATTAGTTTGATTTTCAGTCTGATCTAATCAGAAAGTCCAGAGTTATGTGCCCTTGTATTTGACAAAATTGCTGTTTTTTACTGATTTCGACTTTGTTTACACACTAGAATCTACAATTATTGACCAATCAAGACAAATCTTGGACACAATGTTGGAGACTATAAGATCTCAGATAACTTCGATTTTCAGTTTGATCTGATTAGAAAGTCAAGAGTAATAAGCCCTTGAATTTGATAACATTGCTGTTTTTGGCTGTTTTCGACCTTGTTTATACTCTAGAATCTACAATTATTTATCAATCAAGACAAAACTTGAACACAATGATGGGGACTATAAGATCTTGGATGACTTTGATTTTCAGTCTGATCCGATGAGAATGTTGAGAGTTATGTGCCCTTGAATTTGACAAAATTGCCATTTTCGGCTGGTTTCAACCTTGTTTACATTCTAGAATCTACAATTATTGATCAATCTATACAAAACTTGGACACAATATTGGGAACCATGAGATCTCATATGAGTTTGATTTTCAGTCTGATCTGATCAGAAAGTCGAGCGTTTTGTGCCCTTGAATTTGACAAAATTGTTGTTTTCGGCTGTTTTCGACCTTGTTTACACTCTGGAATCTACCTTTATGGATTAATCTAGACAAAACTTGGACACAATATTAGGGACCATAAGATCTGGGATTAGTTTGATTTTCAGTCTTAACTGATGAGAAAATCGAGAGTAATGTGCCCTTGAATTTGATTAGATTGCTGTTTTCGGCTGTTTTCGACCTTGTTTATACTCTAGAATCTACAATTATTTATCAATCAAGACAAAACTTGGATACAATCAGGGCTACAGATAAGTGGAGGTGAAGACATACTACTATTGTTTTTGCGAATTCAAATCCTATGTTGTGGGTACTCATTTGAATCGTCTCGACAAGAGGATACAAATGAGTACCTACAACATAGGGTTTGATGATCACTGACAGCATTATCGCAGTTTGATAAGTCACCACCCCCTCTTATCTGGAGCCCTGTACAATGTTTGGCACCATAATTTAGATCTCGGATGAGTTAGATTTTCACAACCTTATTGACCATAAGTTCTTTTTATGCCCCCGATAGGGAGGCATCATAAATTTGACTTGTCCGTCCGTCTGTCTGTCCGTCTGTCTGTCCGTCCGTCTGTCTGTCCGTCCGTCCGTCCGTCATTCCGTCCAAAAACTTTAACATTGGCCATAACTTCCTTATTACTTAACATATTCGCTTCATACTTTACCACAACATTCCTTGGTACATTACCTTTCTGTAGGCACATACTTTGGTGACCTTGACCCCTGGATGACCTTGACCTTGAACGTAGATTGGCCATAATTTAAAATCAAAGCGGTGTCGGGGGCATTGTCATCTTACAGTGACAGCTCTTGTTCAGTCTTAAAGTAATAAATATTAATTGAATTGAACAAAAGTGTTGCTCATATCATTTAGGTTCAGGTGAGCGATATAGGACCATCATGGTCCTCCTGTTTTACTCGTGTCCGTCCGCCTGTCTGTCTGTCAGAAAACTTAACATTTGCCTTTTCTCCAAAAGTATTGGACATACAAAGCTCAAATTTGGTATGTAACTTTCTGTCAATGATATCTATCTGTTCTATGCAATATGACCTCTCTAAAGGTCCTTCTTTAACCCATATCAACCCTCTACACGAAAACTTAACATTTTAGAAAAATGGCCATTTCTGGGGCATTTGTGTTTCACAAACACATCTTGTTTGTCTCAATTTTTTCCCAAGCCCTCTCTATTTAAGGCATCAAAACCAGGTCATACTTTCTAACCTTTATATATTATTTCATTTGTGCATTATATCCATTTCAGGTGAACAGCATTTTACGTCATGTTGGCGAATTGCTAGGATATAAGAATGATTCACAATTAGATGATTTGTACACAAAAACAGCATGGATGTTCGATGAAAAATACAAAAAACCAGTAGCATGTTACGATGTGTTTAAACACGCAGTCACGTAAGTCCGCCCTCTAGATGAGTATCCACAACACGGGGTTTGATATGAAATAATTACGTCCCCTTTCCTAGAAAATGCCCGTAACCCTTTCCCAAACAACAAAATTTTTGGGTGTTCCAATTTGAAAGTTGCTGCAGACGACAAAGTGGTTGTTTTTTAAAGAAGAAAAATGTATACAAAATACTCCAGAAAATATTTGAATGCTCAATAGTTCATGATGTCATGATGACGTCATTTGTGTGAAGTATGGAACATTCAGAACACCTCACTTTCAATCTCGGTCTCGAAGACGCTGTATCAAAAACATCTTAAGAAATCTTAAAAAATCTAGCTCTAAAGAACGCACCTCAGGTTTTGACATCCTTTATAGAATACGCTTGAGAAAACATTGAGGCAAAAGATGAAAATGCTGATGATCAGCATTTTCTTCTTTTGCCTTAATGTTTTCTGTGATGTATTATTGAAAAAAAAAAAAAACATTAGTAACATCAATTTCATCATCTGCAGCAGCTTTCAAATTTGATATTTTGTTGAACCATGGATCTTGATTAGACTGTGCACATGAAAAGTCTGATCAGGATCCATGTTGATTATCAAATGCCATAATGATAAGGGCCCTTGTTCCAGGTCTCAGCTTAACCCTTTCCCAAACAGCAAACTTCTAGGATGATCCAATTGAAAAGCTGCTGCAAACGACATAAGGGATGTAGTTAAAAATAGAATTTGTGTAGAAGATAGCACAGAAAAAATTGAGACAAAAGGAGAAACTGCTGGTCATCAGCAGTTTCTTCTCTTGTCTCAATGTTTTTCAAAGCCATTTCTAATAGAGACGTGAAAACCCGGTCTTATTTGGGCAAGTTGTAACTGAATGTTTAATTTTTCAGGAATCCAGAGTTGTTAGATGAATGTGAAATTGATGAAAAGACGAAAGAAGTTTTAATAGAAAATATAAAAAGACGACTCACTCCTCAATCTGTCAAAATTAGAGCAGGTCAGTTTGCTATCAATAATTATGATACAAGATAGGCTATAAATTAGACTCATGATTTACGTTAACCCTTTCCCAAACAGTTACGCTAATAGATGTCTGTCAGGAAGAATACCTGGGAAAACATTTTGGTCTATGAAGATAAATGTATTGCATTTGACAACCAATGATTTCATTTTCCACATTGAATTCTACCCAGCATCTGCACTATCTTTGAATTGAGACAAGTCTAAAATGTTGCCATTTGTGAATTAGCTAAAGATTATGAGACTGATCTTAAAAGATTATGAGACTCAACAAAATGGAAAGGAGACTGTCAAATGCAGAGCAAATATAGTTTTTACCCTATTGATCTTAACCCTTTCCCAAATTGACAGAAGTTTCAGACGACAAAATCAATTTCAAATGTAGAGATATTTTATGTTAACCCTTTCCCAAACAAGACCTGGTTTTGACCTCCCTAATAGAAAAGGCTTGGGAAAACATTGAAACAAAAGAAGAAACTGCTGATAACCAGCAGTTTCTCCTTTTGTCTCAATATTTTCTGTGCCATATTTTACACAAATCCTATCTTTAATAACATCCATTTTGTCATTTGTTGCAGTTTTTGAAGTGGATCACCCTAAAATTTTGCTGTTTGGGAAAGGGTTAAAGTATAGAAAATATTTAGGGAAAAGAAGGAAATGCTGATTGTCAAAATATACCATTTTATGTAACATATGACATTATTGGATACCACGGTAGAACGACATGAACTTACTCGGGAGAAAAATCATGATAGATCTACAACAGAAGTCAACAGTAAAAATGCCAAAAGTTTCTGTAAAATTCTGTGCATGTATAAACAAACTTGACTATATGTTGAACAGTTCTTAACCCATTCCCACACAGTGAAGCCTTTTCACGCACTAAAAAGATAAAGGCTTTGGAAAACATTGTGGAAAATGAAGAAATTGCTTTTAACTAGCAATTTCTTCATTTCGTACAATGTTTTCTAGCCCAAAGACAAGACAAATAAGATGTGCTTGTAAAACATGAATGTTTACAAAATGGCCAATGTTAAGTGTTCAGACAGACAAACGGATAAGGGGGTTGGGGCATAAAATAAATGAAATTTTATTCACTTGAAATTGTTGTCTGTAACATCTTTGAATTTGGCATATGATATATTACAGATGTTGAAGTGGCATGTACAAACTTTGAAGGTGTTGATGCAGTGAAGAAGGCGTTAAGAAAAGGTCTAGAATTATCTACAGAAAATATGCCAGTTAAGGTGAGGCTAACTTGTTGTTTGGGATGTTGGAAACATTTTGGCTGCTTTAGCTCTCTTTACGTTTTTAGCTCCACTGGCCTTTCAGGCCAGTGGGCTATTGTCATAGCGGTGTGTCCGTCGTGCGTCCGTCCGTCTGTCCGTGCGTGCGTCCGTAAACTTTTTCTTTAAAAATCTTCTCCTCAGAAACTACTGGATGGATTTTAACCAAACTTCACAGGAATGATCCTTGGGTGACCCTCTCTCAGATTCCTACAGAGAGTTTGGATTGAACCAGAATAACTTGAGTTATCTACCCTTGAACGTCAAAAAAAGCTGGTTTTGACTTTATTTTCACTCTAAAATCTACAAATATTAACCAATCAAGACAAAACTTGGACAGAATATATATAAGCATGATATCCTGCCTGGGTTAAATTTTCAGCTTGATCGGAATTTTACATCATGAGTTATGTGCCTTTGAATTTGACAAAATTTCCATTTTCGACTTTGTTTTCACTCGAACAACCATAATTGCTAACCAATCAAGATGATATTTGGACAGAATCTTGTTGACAACAAGATCTTGCTTTTGTGTCATTTTCAGGATGATTGCATAGCTACAAGTTGAGTTATGTGCCCTAGAAATTGACAAAATTCCAGTTTTCAACACTTTTTCACTTTTGTGGCCACATATATAGATTAATACTGACAAAATTTGGACAGACCATAAGATCTTGCTTGAGTTTAATATTCAGCTTGATTATTGTGGTGTTCAAGACATAAATTATCAAGTCAAAATCATATTTTTAGATCAGAATGACTTTATTTTCATGACCACTATTTTACATGCACAATCACAACTTCTTGAACTAATTATCATAAAGAAAAACAACTCTTACTGAACTTTAAATTGTTCACATCAAAAGTTACTTCCCTTAGTCTACCACAATTATTAACTCACATATTGAATTATGTGCCCTTGAATTTGGCATGATGACAGTTTTCAACTTTATCATCACTCTATAAATCCCCAAAATATTAGTCAATCATTTACCTTCTTTTCGCTTTGACCACATAATTGCTTCTCTTTACTTTGTTTCTGCTCTAAGAATCACAAGAATTTAAAAATATATCTATTATTTAAACGGTATTCCTAAGGGAATAAATATAAAATATCTTTAAAAGTTGCTCTACCTCAATATTTCGGCTAAGAAGCCTTTTTCGAGAGATAAAAATGTACAAATTTTAACGCTACATAATGATAACATGTAATTGTTTATATTGTTGCGAGCCAGCGGTCAGTCGAAGATGTACAGATGGGGAAAAGGGGTGGGGTTGGACTCCAGATAATTAAATTAATTAGAATAAAGAAAACAAAAATCAAAGTGTTTGAGTTCTTAATATAATTTAGACCTTTGTAGATCAAATGATAATGTTACATGAAAATAATACAACAATCCCTAACAATGAATAATTTATTTAAAAGATGACACAAATATAAGCCGATGTTCGGAAAACACTTAATAAATCTAGAATTTTGTCTAAGAATTAAGTTCCAAAAATTTGTCAGGTGTGAAGCCGTTAAAGAAATGAGTGGCGTGAAACCACTGCCTTAAAACGTAAATTAAATTACCTTAATTAAACAAACGTAAAATTTCCTATTTAATCCTATTGTCAACAAAAGCAAAAATAAAGAATCTTAACTAAAAATAAAATAAAAAAATAAAGAAAAATTAATAACGGAAGTGCTTCCGAAAAAATCAAGTCTGGAGTCAAATTTCTAAGTCCGAACATGGGCTTTTATACTGTGGTTTCCAACAATTTTTCTTGTGGGATTTCCAACAGATTTCCAACAAAATAATTTGTTGGAAATTCGTCACACAAAAAATCTTGTTGGAAAATATTACTACGCGAAGTGCTGTAGGTACTCGAAACGAGTTTTGACGACTAAAAACCTACGTAAGACAAACTATGATAAATATCGAACAATAATATGTGTCATCTTTACCTAAAAAAGGATTATTAAATGTAGTTGTGTAATATTTGTTTTTCGAATGTGGCGCTATTTTATCGGGTGAGATAGAATCGATGAGTCGGTCAATGACGTCATCAATTCTATCACGTGGAGCAATGAAAAATCAAAACAAACATGGCTGCCGCGCGTGACAATTAATTATGTCAAATCTTCGAAGAGCAGATACTACACAAATTATACGCTACACAGTTTTAATACGACAACAAGGTGAGTGAGTAACGAATGCGTAAGCCTAGCAGACTGATACAAAAAGACTCGCATCAGCATCTAGACTGAAAATAAGCATTCATTCAATGGAAAATCGAGATCGAATGCACTCGAGGTCTGGCTCGTTACAATATTAACGCTTACAGTAATGGCGGCGTTAAGCGTTGACGTCACGACGTCGCTGCCAAATCAACACGACGTCATTCCCGCGTTAAGCAATACTACGTCAAAGCGTTGTTCGTATCTTTGACGTTACAGCCCTGTGGACGTCCCGTAGCAGGTTTATTAATCATAAAGAAAGCATTTGGATTAATAAACTTGCTACGGGACGTCCACAGGGCTGTAACGTGATATTGAGGTAGAGCAACTTTTAAAGATATAAAAATATATCAGTTTAAGCATTTAGATAAATTTGTCAATTTTTTTTTTATAGTAAACCACAAGAAATTCAGGCCTGTGGAGCGACTCAAGACCTTCAGGTCTTTCTAGTTCCCAAATGGTTTAGAATTTTGATTGCTCTATTGCGAAAGCTGCTACAGATCATAAAATGGACTATTTTAGGCAAAAATAGTTTTCCAAATAATCCTTATTATGAATGTTAAAACAATTTGCTGTTTGAGAAAGTTACAAACAAAGAAGCATCATAAGTGCAATGAACCAAAAGTTCCTACTCTACTCAGCTCGAGATAATAGACTAAGACCTTCTAGTAGCACTCAATCAGGTACTGAATGCTCTCAAAATATGTGCTATAAAGAGCGTCATGGTTGTATTTTATGACCTAAAAACATGACAGGGAAAAGGAGAAAATGCTGTTCATCAGCATTTTCTTCTTATCCAGTGCTCTCAATAAGCGGACGTCGACGTATATTATGTCCGATTTTTGCGAAAAAACATCCGAAATTTCGAAGTTGGACGGCCATCAGACGTCTTATATGTTTTACTGACTTCCAAAAATTTAAACTCGGACGTCTGTAAAAAAATGTAAAGGGTAAAAATCGATATAATTACCCAATAACCAGACTGAAAAATATCAACAGCTATCAAAGCGCCGTCACATTAGCCAGCCTTACATTATTGCAACTAACTTCATATCTGTGGTTACGCTAAAAATGCCGTAACTACAGCTAATTCAAGTTAGTTCAAACTGTATTTACAGCTTTATCGAACATTACCTACGATATATTATCTCGGCACGCGACACCACAAACAGCGCTAACTGTTAAATTACCTTTAATTGCCATCGATCATATCCAAACACATATGACATAACAAAGCGATGGGAAAAACCAATAATTTACACAGTAGACACGATTCGGGTAGTTTACTAGTGCCGTGTGCAATAGAGCATAGCACATTACATATAGTGGGCGTGTACTTTCGTCTTTCGATATTGTTTTAATTTGATTGACAGGTCGAGTTCCTCCAGTTAAATTCTTTACTTTACGACAAACACTCGACATGGAGTTGTTCAAAGCCAAACTTGTAGATCTAGTAAACAATTGTTAAGATCGCCGTATTTACGGCGGTTGCTGAAGTACGATGTTACAGGTAAATTAATTCGCACAAAATTTGTGGAATAAACTAGACCTTTGTTTCGTGCTTTTATCGCGAGAAAACGGATCCCGGTGGAGTTAATTATTAAAAGGAAGACAATAAAAGCTAGCGAGTAACGTCATGAATCCTACTTGATTCAAAATATAATCGGTACCCGGATATTCATCTTTTCTCCTTTTCCAAACTGGTTAGACTATCTTTTGACTTTGAATACGATTTTCCGGCGTCGGTGGGGGGGGACTGGGGGGGGGGGGGAACCAACTTTTGGAATTTGGCGAATGTGTAGGGGACAACTTTTTTTAACTTTTTGAAATTGACCTGATATTTGAAAACATTGAGTGAAAAAGAAGAAACTCATAGATCAATATTTTTAGCTCACCTGAGCACGAATGTGCTCATGGTGAGCTATTGTGATACCGCTGTGTCCGGCGTCCGGTGTCCGTCGTCCGTCGTCCGTCAAACTTTGCCTTGTGTGCACTCTAGAGGCCACATTTTTTGCCCAATCAACCTGAAATTTGCTCAGAATGATTGTCTTGATCAAATCTCGGACAAGTTCGAAATTGGGTCATCTGGGGTCAAAAACTAGGTCACGGGGTCAAATCTTAGTAAAACCTTGTGTGCACTCTAGAAGCCACATTTTTTGCCAAATCAACCTGGAATTAGCTCAGAATGATTGTCTTGATGAAATCTCGGACAAGTTCGAAATTGGGTCATCTTTGGTCAAAAACTAGGTCACGGGGTCAAATCTTAGTAAAACCTTGTGTGCACTCTAGAGGCCACATCTTTTGCCCAATCAACCTGAAAATTGATCAGAATGATTGTCTTGATGAAATCTCGGACAAGTTTGAAATTGGGTCATCTGGGGTCAAAAACTAGGTCACAGGGTCAAATCTTAGAAATACCTTGTGTGCACTCTAGAGGCCATATTTTTTGCCCAATCAACCTGAAATTTGCTCAGAATAATTGTCTTGGTAAAATGTTGGACAACTGCGAAATTTGGTTGTCTTGGGTCAAAAACTAGGTCACGGGGTAAAATCTTAGAAAAACCTTGTGTGCACTCTAGAGGCCACATTTTTTGCCTGATCAACCTGAAAATTGATCAGAATGATTGTCTTTATCAAATCTCAGACAAGTTTGAAATTGGATCCTCTGGGGTCAAAAACTAGGTCACGAGGTCAAATCTTAGAAAAACCTTGTGTGCACTCTAGAGGTTACATTTTTTTGCCCAATCAACCTGAAATTTGCTCAGAATGATTGTCTTGATCAAATCTTGGACAAGTTTATAATTGAGTCATCTTGGGTCAAAAACTAGGTCACGGGGTCAAATCTTAGAAAAACCTTGTGTGCACTCTAGAGGCCACATTTTTTGCCCAATCAACCTGAAAATTGATCAGAATGATTGTCTTGATGAAATCTTGGACAAATTTATAATTGAGTCATCTTGGGTCAAAAACTAGGTCACTGGGTCAAATCTTAGAAAAACCTTGTGTGCACTCTAGAGGCCACTTTTTTTGCCCAATCAATCTGAAAATTGATCAGAATAATTTTCTTGATGATATCTTGGACAAGTGTATAATTGAGTCATCTTGGGACAGGGTCAAAAACTAGGTCACGGGGTCAAATCTTAGAAAAACCTTGTGTGCACTCTACAGGCCACATTTTTTGCCCAATCAACCTGAAAATTTATCAGAATGATTGTCTTGATGAAATCTTGGACAAGTGTATAATTAAGTCATCTTGGGTCAAATACTAGGTCATGGGGTCAAATCTTAGAAAAACCTTGTGTGCACTCTAGAGGCCACATTTTTTGCCCAATTAACCTGAAAATTGATCAGAATGATTGTCTTGATCAATTCTCGGACAAGATCGAATTGGGTCATCTGGGGTCATAAACTAGGTCATGAGGTCAAATCTTTGTAAAACCTTGTGTGCACTCTAGAGGCCACATTTTGCCCAATCAACCTGAAAATTGATCAGAATGATTGTCTAGATCAATTCTAGGTCACGAGGTCAAATCTTAGTTAAACCTTGTGTGCATCCTAGAGGTCACATTTTTTGCCCAATCAACCTGAAAATTGGTGTACAAAAAGTTATTATATCAGGTGAGCGCTTCAGGGCCAATGGCCCTCTTGTTATGGCAATACACATGACATGGAGTCTTTGTATCATGAATGTTGAACCATTTCATATGGTTATCTTAAGGTCATATCTTGCAGATATTATGAAGTAACTACATAAAAGGGTTAAAATCAGACTGCCAACATGACAATTTATGACTGGTCAAGCTTTAACCGGATTGCCACAAGGAGAAGAGTTGCTAATTGGAGCATACAATATAACTGATATTGAAAAAAGAAAGAGATATGTTTGTATTTAACTATTTCTTCTTTTCCTTCATCACTTCAAATAATTCGAAATTGCGAAAACGCGCTGAAAAATTCCTGATTTTCTGGAAAAATTCCTGAAATTTGGACATGGAAGTCCAAGACTTCCTGATATTGGTCCTTATTGAGAGCACTGCTTATCACTCTGTTTCCCAGAGCTTATGTTTGAAAGACCTCAGAACCATAATATATTCTTGCAAAGGGTTTTTGTTTTGATTAAAGTATTGTTTATATTTTCCCAAGATAAATTTGATAGCCCCTCCGTTGTATGTAGTCACCACACAGACACTAGAGAGAACAGACGGTTTGGCAGCACTCAATCAGGCACTGAACGCTATCAAAGAGAGTATAGAGGAATCAGGAGGCATGTTTAACATCAAATTACAGGTAAATACTAGGATCTGATTATATATCACATTATATATCGCCCAATCAGGCACTGAATGCTATCAAAGAGAGTATAGAGGAATCAGGGGGAATGTTTAACATCAAACTACAGGTAAATACTAGGATCTGATTATATATCACATTATATATCGCCCAATCAGGCACTGAATGCTATCAAAGAGAGTATAGAGGAATCAGGAGGCATGTTTAACATCAAACTACAGGTAAATACTAGGATCTGATTATATATCACATTATATATCGCCCAATCAGGCACTGAACGCTATCAAAGAGAGTATAGAGGAGTCAGGGGGAATGTTTAACATCAAACTACAGGTAAATACTAGGATCTGATTATATATCACATTATATAGCACTCAATCAGGCACTGAACGCTATCAAAGAGAGTATAGAGGAGTCAGGGGGAATGTTTAACATCAAACTACAGGTAAATACTAGGATCTGATTATATATCACATTATATATCGCCCAATCAGGCACTGAATGCTATCAAAGAGAGTTTAGAGGAGTCAGGGGGAATGTTTAACATCAAACTACAGGTAAATACTAGGATCTGATTATATATCACATTATATATCGCCCAATCAGGCACTGAATGCTATCAAAGAGAGTATAGAGGAGTCAGGGGGAATGTTTAACATCAAACTACAGGTAAATACTAGGATCTGATTATATATAACATCATATAGCACTCAATCAGGCACTGAACGCTATCAAAGAGAGTATAGAAGAATCAGGAGGCATGTTTAACATCAAACTACAGGTAAATACTAGGATCTGATTATATATCACATTATATATCACTCAATCAGGCACTGAACGCTATCAAAGAGAGTATAGAGGAGTCAGGGGGAATGTTTAACATCAAACTACAGGTAAATACTAGGATCTGATTATATATCACATTATACATCACTCAATCAGGCACTGAACGCTATCAAAGAGAGTATAGGGGAATCAGGAGGAATGTTTAACATCAAACTACAGGTAAATACTAGGATCTGATTATATATCACATTATACATCACTCAATCAGGCACTGAACGCTATCAAAGAGAGTATAGAGGAGTCAGGAGGCATGTTTAACATCAAACTACAGGTAAATACTAGGATCTGATTATATATCACATTATATATCGCCCAATCAGGCACTGAATGCTATCAAAGAGAGTATAGAGGAATCAGGAGGCATGTTTAACATCAAACTACAGGTAAATACTAGGATCTGATTATATATCACATTATATATCGCCCAATCAGGCACTGAATGCTATCAAAGAGAGTATAGAGGAATCAGAGGGCATGTTTAACATCAAACTACAGGTAAATACTAGGATCTGATTATATATCACATTATATATCGCCCAATCAGGCACTGAACGCTATCAAAGAGAGTATAGAGGAATCAGGGGGCATGTTTAACATCAAATTACAGGTAAATACTAGGATCTGATTATATATCACATTATATATCGCCCAATCAGGCACTGAATGCTATCAAAGAGAGTATAGAGGAGTCAGGGGGAATGTTTAACATCAAACTACAGGTAAATACTAGGATCTGATTATATATCACATTATATATCGCCCAATCAGGCACTGAATGCTATCAAAGAGAGTATAGAGGAATCAGGAGGCATGTTTAACATCAAACTACAGGTAAATACTAGGATCTGATTATATATCACATTATATATCGCCCAATCAGGCACTGAATGCTATCAAAGAGAGTATAGAGGAATCAGGGGGAATGTTTAACATCAAACTACAGGTAAATACTAGGATCTGATTATATATCACATTATATACTACCCAATCAGGCACTGAATGCTATCAAAGAGAGTATAGAGGAGTCAGGGGGAATGTTTAACATCAAACTACAGGTAAATACTAGGATCTGATTATATATCACATTATATATCGCCCAATCAGGCACTGAACGCTATCAAAGAGAGTATAGAGGAATCAGGAGGCATGTTTAACATCAAACTACAGGTAAATACTAGGATCTGATTATATATCACATTATATATCACTCAATCAGGCACTGAACGCTATCAAAGAGAGTATAGAGGAATCAGGGGGAATGTTTAACATCAAACTACAGGTAAATACTAGGATCTGATTATATATCACATTATATATCACTCAATCAGGCACTGAATGCTATCAAAGAGAGTATAGAAGAGTCAGGGGGAATGTTTAACATCAAACTACAGGTAAATACTAGGATCTGATTATATATCACATTATATATCGCCCAATCAGGCACTGAATGCTATCAAAGAGAGTATAGAGGAGTCAGGGGGAATGTTTAACATCAAACTACAGGTAAATACTAGGATCTGATTATATATCACATTATACATCACTCAATCAGGCACTGAACGCTATCAAAGAGAGTATAGAGGAGTCAGGAGGCATGTTTAACATCAAACTACAGGTAAATACTAGGATCTGATTATATATCACATTATATATCGCCCAATCAGGCACTGAATGCTATCAAAGAGAGTATAGAGGAATCAGGAGGCATGTTTAACATCAAACTACAGGTAAATACTAGGATCTGATTATATATCACATTATATATCACTCAATCAGGCACTGAACGCTATCAAAGAGAGTATAGAGGAGTCAGGGGGAATGTTTAACATCAAACTACAGGTAAATACTAGGATCTGATTATATATCACATTATATATCGCCCAATCAGGCACTGAATGCTATCAAAGAGAGTATAGAGGAGTCAGGGGGAATGTTTAACATCAAACTACAGGTAAATACTAGGATCTGATTATATATCACATTATATATCGCCCAATCAGGCACTGAACGCTATCAAAGAGAGTATAGAGGAGTCAGGGGGAATGTTTAACATCAAACTACAGGTAAATACTAGGATCTGATTATATATCACATTATATATCGCCCAATCAGGCACTGAATGCTATCAAAGAGAGTATAGAGGAATCAGGAGGCATGTTTAACATCAAACTACAGGTAAATACTAGGATCTGATTATATATCACATTATATATCGCCCAATCAGGCACTGAATGCTATCAAAGAGAGTATAGAGGAGTCAGGAGGCATGTTTAACATCAAACTACAGGTAAATACTAGGATCTGATTATATATCACATTATATATCGCCCAATCAGGCACTGAACGCTATCAAAGAGAGTATAGAGGAGTCAGGAGGCATGTTTAACATCAAACTACAGGTAAATACTAGGATCTGATTATATATCACATTATATATCGCCCAATCAGGCACTGAATGCTATCAAAGAGAGTATAGAGGAATCAGGGGGAATGTTTAACATCAAACTACAGGTAAATACTAGGATCTGATTATATATCACATTATATATCGCCCAATCAGGCACTGAATGCTATCAAAGAGAGTATAGAGGAATCAGGGGGAATGTTTAACATCAAACTACAGGTAAATACTAGGATCTGATTATATATCACATTATATATCACTCAATCAGGCACTGAACGCTATCAAAGAGAGTATAGAGGAATCAGGGGGAATGTTTAACATCAAACTACAGGTAAATACTAGGATCTGATTATATATCACATTATATATCGCCCAATCAGGCACTGAATGCTATCAAAGAGAGTATAGAGGAATCAGGAGGCATGTTTAACATCAAACTACAGGTAAATACTAGGATCTGATTATATATCACATTATATATCGCCCAATCAGGCACTGAACGCTATCAAAGAGAGTATAGAGGAATCAGGAGGCATGTTTAACATCAAACTACAGGTAAATACTAGGATCTGATTATATATCACATTATATATCGCCCAATCAGGCACTGAATGCTATCAAAGAGAGTATAGAGGAATCAGGGGGCATGTTTAACATCAAACTACAGGTAAATACTAGGATCTGATTATATATCACATTATATATCACTCAATCAGGCACTGAATGCTATCAAAGAGAGTATAGAGGAATCAGGGGGCATGTTTAACATCAAACTACAGGTAAATACTAGGATCTGATTATATATCACATTATATATCGCCCAATCAGGCACTGAATGCTATCAAAGAGAGTATAGAGGAATCAGGAGGCATGTTTAACATCAAATTACAGGTAAATACTATAGTCCGTCTGATGACCCAGGTAAAAAATAATTTCGCTGCACCCCCCGAGGTACCAAGGTTGTTATATACCATTTTAAAGCTTGAAATGTGCTGGATACGATGCACGATGTTGTCAAGTTGTCAACCTGTGCAGGTCCCGTGTAAACGTACAAATGCGTGGGTGGGGTAAGATAACAAATAAAATATTTGAAATACATTTTTCAAATAAAAATAGTCTTAACCCCAATTATCTAGGAATGTGCTAATTCGAATTAATAAACTTTCTACCGAATAAACCAGAAGAGATATACAAAACACATTTCAATCGATTATACGCAGAAATAATGCTCCAATATCTCGTCAATTTGCATATGGTGGATGGGGTAATTCATACACAGTAAAATACTTAGCCACACAAACAAATAATCGCATTATTGTTCCATGAAACGTTTGTACAACCATTTACTGTTTAAATACAACTTATTTGGATCTTAGTAAAACATCTTCACCCAAAATCTTAACAGATATAAACAAGACACAGTTCTATGCAGATCTTTAAAATGCCTCCTCTTTCCCTGTATCCTGTTTTATAGTCCGTCAGACGATATTAAATAAGGAAGCTATTTAAGGAATTCTCTGCACCCCTTACCCATGATATACCAAGGTTGTTGTATACCATTTTAAAGCTTGAAATGTGATGTATACGATGCACGATGTTGTCAAGTTGTAAACTTGTGCAGGTCCAGTGTAAACAAACATATATGTGGGTGGGGTAAGACAACAAATACACTACTTGAAATACATTTGCCAAATAATAATTTTCATAAACCCAACCGCTTAGGATTGTGCTCACTCAAATTAATAAAATTATCATCAAATAAACCAGATGGGATATACAGAATACGTTTCAATTGATTATAAGCTGAGTAAATTCGTCAATTTGCATATGGCGGGTGTGGTGTTTTATAAACAGTAATACATGTATAGCCACACAAACAAATAATCGCATTATTGTTTTGTGAAACGTTTGTACAATCGTTTACAGATTAAATACAACTTATTTAGGGCTTAATCAAATACCGCCACCCTATATCTTAACAGATATATAGAAAACACAGTTTAAGACTGCACTTGAACACCCCCCGTAACTTACAACATAGTCCTTTAGATGATATCACACAAGGGGACTATTGAAGGAGTTACTACATCCCATCCCGATGTACCAATGCTGTTATATACCATTTTAAAGCTTGAAATATGCTGGATACGATGCACGATGTTGTCAATTTGTAAACATATGCAGGTCCCGTGTAAACACACACATATGTGAGAATGAAATGCAATTGTCAAATATAAATTGTCTTAAACCCATCCTTTTAGAAATGTTCTCACTGAAATACATGGCATTATGGTTGAAAAAACAGAAGCCATATACAAAACACATTTCAATCGATTTCTCCAAGAAAAAGGCAACGACGGATACACGATTTCTTAAAAGTGAATTCAACTTTCTTCAAGATTCGACCTTAAGAATTCAGAAATTAACAAAGCTAAATTCTAATGAATAAGAAAGTGATGTCTGGGACCAGGGGTCTTGCTACAATTTTTGTTTGGGCCCTGGACCAGTGGAGTTGGGAAAAATAGCGACTTTTTATCCTAAATTTGGGAAAACTAAAACATGCATAAAAGCTACAAATTAGACTGTACGGTATATAAGATACACTTGTAAATACTTTTGTTTAAGAAACTTTATCACAACTGTTTTAAAATGAAGATATTGTCTTATCTTGGAGAAATATGGGTGCTCATTGGGACTGTTCACTTAAGAATTGGAATTATCAATCTCAATCTAATAACGATAAGATAGTGATCAGAAAAAATATTATACATTCTTTTTGTGGTGATCACACCAAAGATGTGCTATCGGTGCACATAATCGCACAATGACAGGTTATAGTCGTGATGGCTGTAGTGCTTATGATAACCATAGGCCTAAGCCAAGTTATAGCTATTAAACTAATTGTAACATGATTTCATAATTTGTTTTTATTCGTAAATTTTTTGGTAAAATGAAATCTGAAACATCAGTTTTGCTCATTCAAACGAAGTCAATTCGAGACTTGCTGGTCCTTAATGCACAAAATGAGAATACGTCTTAAACAATATGGATGCTACAATGCTTATCAATGTTTTGTATATTATAAGAATTTATTCGTTGTCGTTGATGAAAAAAAATACCAGTATATTCACTAATTGAGTGGGGATGTATTGGGATTTATTTGTCCGATTCGGACCTAAACTTCCAGAAAAATATATCCAAAGTAGTTACCAAATTCGATGGAACAGATGAAATGTGATGGCTAATGGTGTACAAAACCATATTTTGAACGTATGGCTTAACGTCAAATTCATTACGAAAGCCATTGCGTTATAAAATGAACTTTACAATATAATCATTATAATATTTCTATAATAGGTACCCCTTCCACCATAAAATAAGAAATATTCAAAGTATATTTATATATACTGATCAATTCGCCTTCAAAACTTTTCAACTAAAACTACTTCTTTCACTGTGATACTTGTTAAAGCTAGTTTTTTTTGTATTGTGAATCCTAATTTCGACGAGACATAATTATAAGCATCACTGGAAATCAATGTGAATGTCCATGGATGGAAAGCTTGAGAAGGAAGACTTTTATTTTAAAGATCTTGCATGAAATTATAAGTGTTTCTTACAATTGTATCGTTAAAGTATAGGACAAACTAGTTGTGGTACACAAGATCGATGTAGCAAAATGTGAATGACCAAATTAAAAAGAGGATCCAAAAGTATACGACTTAAGATATTTAATTGCAATAGACATGAAATAACATATTATATAATTTTGAAAATGAAGATAAATAAAGACAGACAATAAAAAAGAAACCCAATGGAATTAAGATATATGCGCAATGCCCAAGCCATCCTCAATTTTGTGACAAATCAGTAACTTAGCGTTTTCAAGTTTTGTCCAGTTGTGCATTTTTGTCTTGCTGAAATCCCGTCCTTCAGAATTCCAAATCAAATGAATTTTGATATGCGTACATCAGACATTATATGATACAAATTAATGACAAGAGAGACCACGACAGTGGTGTATGCTTACATGGAGTTACAATATAATAAAACATCCCTTACCCGTATATGCCCTAGGTCGTATGATCAACATCGTCTTGCCAACTTTGTTAAAGATTGGTCAAACCCATCATCGAAGACCCAGGTAATTCACACCATTCCGTTCCCTGTCAATAGATAGCTGCTAATCTTATGTATTAACAGACGAAAAAGCATGCGAAACGTTACACCGATCCGTACAATCAGATAAGCGCTCTCTTTTAAGGACCGTTCTGGTTGAATCTTCCACCAATAAGTGACGAGAATCAATGAAATGACAGCATTCGGTCAGCTGTAATACCAATTGAAATTTGAGATTTTGTAATAGAGGTTAAACACAAGTTGTAGCATGTGTAGGTCTCTGAGGTTGGGTAAAAATATAAAAAAATATGAATATATAGATGTAAACTTAGACAAAAAGCATTTTAGCAATCTTTTCGAGGACAGTAAACTCTTGATACAATGGTCTGAATGTTCTATGTATCTTTTCCATGTGTATATCTACTTTTGGCCACCATCATGGACGCTATCATATTATTAGTGTGTTGACCAATGATACCCCAATGAAATCTTTTGGATTCACCAATCAATATATCTCTTATATCAAAGAATGATAAAATATATTCATTGGGTGCTCTTGCAAGGATTGGTGATCCATACAAAATGATTTCTGCTATCTGACTATGGATAGTTGAAGCTGAGATTTTTGTAAGCTAGAGAGAAAGAGGAGGCATTTGAGAGCAGCCTAGAAATATGTCTTGTTTATATCTGTTAAATTGGGTGAATATGTTGTACCAAGGTCCAAATACGTTGTGTTTAAACTAAAAACGACTGTACAAACATTTCAAGAAACAAAAATACGAGTATTTGTTTGTGTGGCTACGTTTTTTATACTGTGTTTAACAATACTCTAGCAACCGTAGGTAAATTAATTAACTACCTGGAATTATTTTTGCGTATTATCTATTTAAATATTTTTTTGTATATCGCTTCTGGTCATTTCAATCATAATGACATGCATTTGAGTAAGAACGTTTATAAAAGGGTGGGTTTAAGACGATTTATATTTGACAATTGCATTTCATTTTTTTTGTCCTACCCCACCCACATATTTGTGTGTTTACACGGGACCTGCACAGGTTTACAACTTGACAACATCGTGTATCGTATCCAGCATATTTCAAGCTTTAAAATGGTATATAACAGCATCGGTACATTGGGGTCAGATGTAGCAACTCCTTCAATAACTCCCTTGTGTGATATCATCTAATGGACTATGTTGTAAGATATAGGGGATGTGGGGACATTTTGAAGTGTAGTCTAGAACTGTGTCATATATATATATATTTGTTAAGACAGAGGGAATGTGTTTTACTGAGATCCAAATAAGTTGTATTTAATCTGTAAACGGCTGCACAGACGTTTCAAAGAACAATAATGCGAGTATGTGTTTGTGTGGTATATAGTATATTACTGTTAATAAAACACCCCATATACCATATGCAAATCGACGGGATATCAGAGCATTATTTCTGCGTATAATTGTTTGAAATGTGTTTTGTATATCTCTCCTGGTTTATCTGAGAGTAATTTGATGAATTCGAATGAGTACCTTCCTACGTGATTAGGTTTAAGACAATTTCTTGTTGGCAATTGTATTTCTAATAATACATTTGTTATCTTACCCCACCCACATATTTGTGTGTTTACGCGGGACCTGCACAGGTTTACAACTTGACAACATCGTGCATCGTATCCAGCATATTTCAAGCTTTAAAATGGTGTATAACAGCATTGGTACCTTGGGGTCAGATGTAGCAACTTCTTCAATAACTCCCTTGTGTGATATCATCTAATGGACTATGTTGTAAGATATAGGGGGTGGAGACATTTTAAAGTGTTGTCTAGAACTGTTTCTTATATGTATTTGTTAAGACAGAGGGAATGTGTTTCACTAAGATCCAAATAAGTTGTATTTAATCTGTAAACGACTGTACAGACGTTTCAAAGAACAATAATGCGAGTATGTGTTTGTGTGGTATATAGTATATTACTGTTAATAAAACACCCCATATACCATACGCAAATCGACGGGATATCTGATCATTATTTCTGTGTATAATTGTTTGAAATGTGTTTTGTATAGCTCTCCTGGTTTATCTGAGAGCAATTTGATGAATTCGAATGAGTACATTCCTACGTGATTGGGTTTAAGACGATTTCTAGTTGGCAATTGTATTTCAAATAATTTATTTGTTATCTTACCCCACCCACATATTTGTGTGTTTATACGGGACCTGCACAGGTTTACAACTTGACAACATCATGCATCACATTTTGCACATTTTAAGCTTTAAAATGGTATATAACAACATTGGTACATCGAGGCCTAAAGGTGAAACGATCTCCTTAAAAAGCCCGCTTATTTGAAATAATTAGATGGACTATGTTATAAAATACAGGGAAAGAGGGGGCATTTTCAAAAGTAGCCTAGAACTGTGTCTTGTTTATATCTGTTAAGATATTGGTTAGAGATATTGTACTAAGATCTAAATACGTTGTATTCAATCTAAAAACGGTTGTGCAAACGTTTCATGAAACAATTAGGTGATTATTTGTTTCTGTGGCTAAGTATATTACTGTGTATAAATTACCCCACCCGCCATATGCAGATTGACGAGATATGTGAGCATTATTTCTGCGTATAATTGATTGAAATGTGTTTTTTATATCTCTTCTGGTTTACTTGATTGTGATTTTACGAATTTGAAAGAATGCATTCATAAGTGATTGGGTTAAAAACGATTTCTATTTGACAAATGTATTTCAACTTATTTATGTGTTGTCTTACCCCACCCACATATTTGTGTGTTTACACAGGATCTGCACAGGTTTACAACTTGACAACATTGTGCATCGTACCCAGCAAATTTCAAGCTTTAAAATGGTATATAACAACCTTGGTACCTAGGGGGGTGCAGCGAACTCCTTAAATAGCCCCCTTATTTGATTTCATCAGACGGACTACTAGGATCTGATTATATATCACATTATATATCACTCAATCAGGCACTGAACGCTATCAAAGAGAGTATAGAGGAATCAGGGGGCATGTTTAACATCAAACTACAGGTAAATACTAGGATCTGATTATATATCACATTATATATCGCCCAATCAGGCACTGAATGCTATCAAAGAGAGTATAGAGGAATCAGGGGGAATGTTTAACATCAAACTACAGGTAAATACTAGGATCTGATTATATATCACATTATATATCGCCCAATCAGGCACTGAATGCTATCAAAGAGAGTATAGAGGAATCAGGGGGAATGTTTAACATCAAACTACAGGTAAATACTAGGATCTGATTATATATCACATTATATATCGCCCAATCAGGCACTGAATGCTATCAAAGAGAGTATAGAGGAATCAGGGGGCATGTTTAACATCAAACTACAGGTAAATACTAGGATCTGATTATATATCACATTATATATCGCCCAATCAGGCACTGAACGCTATCAAAGAGAGTATAGAGGAGTCAGGGGGAATGTTTAACATCAAACTACAGGTAAATACTAGGATCTGATTATATATCACATTATATATCTCCCAATCAGGCACTGAATGCTATCAAAGAGAGTATAGAGGAATCAGGAGGCATGTTTAACATCAAACTACAGGTAAATACTAGGATCTGATTATATATCACATTATATATCGCCCAATCAGGCACTGAACGCTATCAAAGAGAGTATAGAGGAGTCAGGAGGCATGTTTAACATCAAACTACAGGTAAATACTAGGATCTGATTATATATCACATTATATATCGCCCAATCAGGCACTGAACGCTATCAAAGAGAGTATAGAGGAATCAGGAGGCATGTTTAACATCAAATTACAGGTAAATACTAGGATCTGATTATATATCACATTATATATCGCCCAATCAGGCACTGAACGCTATCAAAGAGAGTATAGAGGAATCAGGAGGCATGTTTAACATCAAATTACAGGTAAATACTAGGATCTGATTATATATCACATTATACATCACTCAATCAGGCACTGAACGCTATCAAAGAGAGTATAGAGGAGTCAGGGGGAATGTTTAACATCAAATTACAGGTAAATACTAGGATCTGATTATATATCACATTATATATCGCCCAATCAGGCACTGAACGCTATCAAAGAGAGTATAGAGGAATCAGGGGGAATGTTTAACATCAAATTACAGGCAAGTGCTAGGATTATATGCGTTTCATTTTATTAAGCATGAATAAACAAGTGTAATATGTGTTCAGTCATGCTTTACAAAATGACTTGAGATTTAATTTAAGCGTCAAAAGCTAAAACTGTGTCAAAAGACAAATAGATTGTTACTGAAAACTGAAAATGTACAATTAATAGAACAGAACCTGAGGAAAAGGGAGAAAAATCACCAATTTTCATCATTTCTATCAGGGTTTCTTATACAACTAATAGGGTCATCCAGACCAGGCCGGGCTTATTTAAGAAAGATAGGTATAAATGGAAATAGAGTATTAAGTCTTTAACAGATTTAGCTTTGGAAACTATGAAGGAAAAGCAGAAAATGTATCTGCATTGGCCTGGATTCCCATCATGATATCTACTTTTTCTAACTTTTTTATGTCCCTGTCTCAAAAGATTGGGGTATGATGTTTTACTGGTGTCCGTCTGGAAGAACCATTGAACAGATTTCAACCACAATTGGCAGGATGCCTTGGGAATGCCCTTCAGATTTGTATGAGACATGAAGCTATTACATTATTATCTTCTTTCAACATACTTGACTTGTAGTGAATATAGTATAGTTACGGTACTTTAATATCTGTAAAATCCAGTTTTTTCTGCTCTTTGGATTCAGGTGACCGATAAGGCCCTCTTGGCCTCTTGTAATTAAATGTACATGACATATACATGTAAATATACTGTAGTACTTTTAAAATTATGCGTATATTTTCAGCCTAAAGTTGTATCTGACATTGATGAACAAGAATTAGCCAAACAGCTACAACAATTGGAGGACGAAAATCGTGAAGTGAGCGGCGACGACGATGATGATGAAGATGATGATGACGACGAAAGTGATGAAAATGATGACAACAAGGGCGGCGATGATGACGCAGATGCTGACGAATGAAAAACTATCTTTACGAAATTTTGATAATGGAAATTTTTTTGTGGATATGGAAATTATGTGTTGGCAGTTAAGTAATTTCTATGAATAATTTGGAAGATATAAAGTGCTCATTTTACACTTTCCCAAAAAGGGACTCCTTTTGACAAACCTATTGAATAAGGGTTGAGAAAACTTTGCAGAATAAGAAGAAAATGCTGTTAACCCTTTCCCAAACGGCAAAATTTTAGGGTGATCCACTTCAAAAACTGCCAAAAATGACAAAATAGAAGTTATCAAAGATAACATTTGTGTAAAATATAGCATAGAAAATATAGAGACAAAAGGAGAAACTGCTGGTTATTCTTTTGTTTCAATATTTTCCCAAGCCTTTTCTACTAGGGACGTCAAAACTAGGTCTTGTTATGTTCATGAAATACTTGGATACATAGAAATTTATGTACTTGAAACAGTATCTCACATCCTGATCTCAAAGTGCATTTTCATTCCCCTTTAATAATTGATATCGAAAGTAGCAACTTGGAATGTTGTAGCATAGAAAATATTGAGTGAAAAGGGGAAATTGCCGATTATCAGCAATTTCTTCTTTTCCCTCAATGTTTTTTTTTCCCAAACAATTTCTACTAGAGATATCAAAACCAGGTCTGGCTTGGGAAAGGGTTATACTAGGCAAAGTTTACATGACAATTAAGGTATCCAACCCCTCTAAAGCACCAAAGACCCAGATGCGAGATTTGAAAAGAGCCAATAATTCCTACACTGTGTTACAAGAACAAGAACAAAAGTTTATTAATTGAACTTGAACATAAATGTTCATCGTTACAATACAAAATTAAACATACACATAGTAATGACGGTAATAAGAAATTATGTATCAAATTTGGTTCTATCAAAAAGGTAAAGACTGCAGTTATTTGTTACATTTCCGTTCCAAATACAAACATAAGCATTTTGAACGGTTTAGAATTCTGAATAAGTGCATACTTATGGAAATATTTGACAAAAATGTTCCAAATTACCTCCCTTGTTTATGAATAAAGTGTAAAATGAAATTTGTAAATTATTTTCTTCTTGAAGCTTAATCTTGAAATCCGGCACGGTGTATCAACTTATTTGAAGTGTATTTACAAGTATGTGTAATTTGATGCATTTCATATGGCTAGAAAGGGGTTATTTTTTGAGGGTCTGTAAACCTTAGAATGACCCAAAAGCTACAAGGATTTATCAATACTCTGTCGTTACAAGTACCAGAAGACACTGTGCAGGTAAAAAAAGAAAACCATGAGGTATAACATCTTTTTTCAGAGAATTTCAGTTTTGTCAAAGCCTAGTTGAAGTATTTGTAACCATTTCCCAAACGACAAAATTTTAGGGTGATCCACTTTTAAGATAGGATTTGTGTAAAATATGGCACAGAAAATATTGAGACCAAAGGAGAAACTGCTGGTTATCAGCAGTTTCTTCTTTTGTTTCAATGTTTTCCTAAGCCTTTTCTATTAGGGAGGTCAAAACCAGGTTTTGTTTTGGAAAGGGTTAAAGCACATTAATATGAACCTAAGCTTAGTTTCTATATGACTGCATTCCTTTGTCAATCATTATTTAACATTGTCATCCAGGGAATGAGTAAAATTCTTTAGTATCTTGCTTTATTGAGAACAAATGTGGTAAAAGAAGATATTGAAGTAATAAAAATATTTAACTTGTTTTCGCTGATCGTGTATTTTGATATATCCAACCTTAAAAGAAGAGAACGTATTGATCCAATTATTTGCCAAACGAACACATCTTTTGATGTCCTGAAGATGAGCTGTTTTGGAAAACGTTATCATTAAGGAATGTTCTCCTTTCCATAGGCATAGGAAGGTTTATGATATGGGGGGAGGGAAAATGTTTAAGGGAATGGAGCGTTTTAGCGTTGCTAGGGGGGGTCTGGGGCATTTCCCGAGAACATTTTGAATTCCAAGGAACAATTTCCTGCAATCTGGGCACTTTCAGACAGCATTTTATACCTGGACCTTTCTTGAAGGAAAATATGGGTGAATTATTTGGGGTGGCAAAGGATATGCTGCCCCCCTTTCTAAATTATTGGAGGGCCTGCCCCCTCTTCCTACGCCAGTGCTTTCGCTGTAATATTTCTGTGCTAAAATAAAGCATTATAGCATTATTTTTGTCGTCTGCTTTACGCTTTCAAATTGGACCAGTTTCTAGTCTTCCCAAACAATTCCTCTTTATAAGCCAAAAATATGTAATGGCCGCAGTCGTCCGTTCGCCCGTCTGTCAACTCGTCATTTTGAATCTGTTTGTGAAAAAATAAATTCATTGTGTCCGCGCTATTCTCTTAAAGGGACATTTCATTCCAATTTCAATTTTTTAAAGTATGTCTTGATGCCAAGATTGGGTATTCTAATGAGTATAGATACTATTAGTTTTTTTCAGTTGTTGCCAATAAGCGAGAAACACGCATTTAAAGTCGAGACATAATCGATAAATTGCATATAAATCCGAACTGTTGTCCACAACAATTTGTTCAATTTTAATACAAAAATATAAATTTCTCTTATACGGCGCAATATTTTGGCTTGAAATTTCCGGAATTTTCATAAGGAAATATGCTCTTTCAGATAAAAATAAAAGTAAAATTTATGACAAAAAATTCTGAAATGTCACTTTAATATTTATACCCATTACCAAACATTGACGCCTTTCACGTTAAAAGCTTTAGAAAATATTGTGGATAATGAAGAAATTGCTTGTGACAAGCAATTTCTTCATTTCCCACAATGTTTTCTACCCTAGAAGACCAATAAATATAAAATTATATTCATTTGAAATTGTAGTCTGCATCAGCTTTGAATTTGTAACAGTTAAAAAATTTACGTCCGGTAATCATAAATGGGTTACTTGGCTGTTTAACTGACTTAATATGTGGCTCTTCCCCAAACTTCAGACACCGACATCGTCTGTTAAGCCCCATCTTCACAAGCCAAGGTCGATATCTACGACGTAACGTCGTTTCTGTATTCTGAATACAAACGTAGGTGGGTTCAAGCTGGGACATTTTTGCAAGCCAAGGGTGACATCTACGAACATCTACGACGCAGCGTCTAACTGTATTCGTAGGTTGGTTCAACCTTGGCTAGCGAAGATGAACCTTGGCTAGCGAGTAGCGAAGATGGTTTACCCCAGAGCTACATATACGAGAGAACGATGGTGTTCAAAATGAAATATGTTACCAATTGATGTCCACCAGACCGTATGTTGTGGGTACTCATTTGAATAGTCTCATTAAGACTCGAGATTCCAATGAGTACCCACGGAAAAGGTGTTGGTGAACAAAAAATGAAAGGACCTCTACTGATAAGGCGAGAAATCTCCCTAAAAGGCTCAAATGGAAAAGTCATTTTTCAAAACATGCAAATTGATTATTATTTCGAACTGTATTGTTAGATATGTATCTAAATTATATGAAAACTGATTTTGTACGATCAAAACGATTCGACAGGTACAGATAACTCTTGGTTTCTGTACCTACCCCCAAAATTACATTTTCTTACCCCACCGTCATTCATTAAACCAGATTTAAGTTTTCTTTAGTTTTATAAGCAAAAAATTTTCTGTAAATGTAAGGACAATTGGTGTTGAAATCATAAACCATTTTTCGATTTGTCCTTAATGCGCATGCGCATCATTGAAACGAGTTTAAAGGCGAAATCTTTCCGCCAAAATTATGGCATATGGTATATGAGTACTATTTTTAGTATAAAAGTATGTTCCCCCCGTGACCCAGCAAATCCTTTTTACCAAGGAAGCCTATGATCCAGTTACACAACATATGTCAATGGGAAGCTGGGTCAAGGGGGGGAACGATGTTAGCCAGCCTTGGGAAGGTAGGTATGCCTCGGTTTTTGGCGGGAAAGTGCGCGTTTAAAGTTGTTTCAATGGTGCGCATGCGCAAAACGGACAAAATCAAAGCTGCCATATGATGTCAACACCATTTATCCCTGTATCTGTAGAAAATAAATTGCAAATAAAAATAAAAGAATCTTCATTTTACCTATTTGAATACCGGTAGTGTAAGAAAACGAAACCATTTAGGTGGGTACTAAAATCAAGAGTTATCTGCACCTATAGAACTTTTAAAATGACATAAAAATCGGTGTATATTTCCTTTATTTGTCTACCTAACCATAAAGCTTAATTTTGTTTCTCAATTTGTTAGTTTTGAGAATTGACCCATCGAGCTGAGCCTTTTAGGGAGAATTCTCGCCTTATCCGTAGAGGTCCTTTTGCATTGTGAAAAGCCATTGCCTCTACTTATCTGTAACTCCCAATGACCGGTTTGTGGTGGTCTAGAAACGCATTCTTGCATAACCCATTACCGAACGACAAATTTCAGATCAGCCCAAATTCAAAGACGTTGCAGACGACAGTTTTAAGCCAGTGAGCAAATTTTTGTCATTTGGGGTAGAAAATATTGTGGGAAATGAAAAAATTGCTTGTCACAAGCAATTTCTTCATTTTTAGCTCACCTGAGCACGAAGTGCTCGAGGTGAGCTATTGTGATCGCTTTTTGTCCGTCGTCCGTCCGTCTGTCCGTCTGTCCGTCTGTCCACAATTTGGTGTTTACACTCTAGCATCCACAAATATTAGTCAATCTTGACCAAACTTTGTCAAAACAAGTATGGTCATAAGTTCTCGGATGAGTTCGATTAAGGGCCAGATCGGACCAGAAAGTGTGGAGTTATCTGCCCCTGAATGACGAAAAATGCTGTTTTTAACTTTGTTTACACTCTAGCATCTACAATTATTGCCCAATCAATACAAAACTTGGATATAATATTGGAGACTATAGGATCTTGGATGAGTTCGATTTTCAGTCAGATCAGGCGAAAAAGTCAAAAGTTATGTGCCCTTGAATTTGTCAAAATTGCCGTTTTCGACCGTTTTCGACCTTGTTTACACTCTAGAATCTACAATTATTGACCAATCAAGACAAATCTTGAACACAATGTTGGAGACCATAAGATCTCGGGTGAGTGTAATTTTTAGTCTGATTAGACGAGAAAGTCGAGAGTTATGTGCCCTTGAATTTGACAAAATTGTCGTTTTTGACTGTTTTCGACCTTGTTTACACTCTAGAATCTACAATTATTGACCAATCAAGACAAATCTTGGACACAATGTTTTAGACCATAAGATCTTTGGTGAGTTTGATTTTCAGTGTGATCTGACAAAAAAGACTAGAGTTATGTGCCCTTGAATTTGATAAAATTGTCATTTTCGGCTGTTTTTCGACATTGTTTATACTCTAGAATCTACATTTATTGACCAATCAAGACAAATCTTGAACACAATGTTGGAGACCATAAGATCTCAGATGAGTTGAATTTTCAATCTGATAAGACAAGAAAGTCGAGACTTATGTGCCCTTGAATTTGACAAAATTGTCGTTTTTGACTGTTTTCGACCTTGTTTACACTCTAGAATTTTCAATTATTGACCAATCAAGACAAATCTTGGACAAAATCTTTGAGACCATAAGATCTTGGATGAGTTTGATTGTCAGTGTGATCTGACCAGAAAGAAGAGAGTTACGTGCCCTTGAATCTGACAAAATTGTCGTTTTTGACTGTTTTCGACCTTTTTTACACTCTAGAATCTACAATTATTGACCAATCAAGACAAATCTTGGACACAATGTTTGAGACCGTAAGATTTCGGATGAGTTCGATTTTCAGTGTGATCTGACAATAAAGAGAAGAGTTACGTGCCCTTGAATTTGATAAAATTGTCATTTTCGGCTGTTTTCGACATTGTTTACACTCTAGAATCTACATTTATCAATCAATCAAGACAAAACTTGGACATAATGTTAGAGATCATAAGATCTCAGACGACTAGAATTCTCAATCTGATAAGACAAGAAAGTCGAGACTTATGTGCCCTTGAATTTGACAAAATTGTCGTTTTTGACTGTTTTCAACCTTGTTTACACTCTAGAATTTTCAATTATTGTCCAATCAAGACAAATCTTGGACACAATGTTTGAGAGGATAAGATTTCTGATGAGTTTGATTTTTAGTGTGATCTGACCAGAAAGACGAGAGTTATATGCCCTTGAATTTGATAAAATTATCATTTTCGGCTGTTTTCGACCTTGTTTACACTCTAGAATCTACAATTATCAATTAATCAAGACAAAACTTGGACACAATGTTTGGGACCATAATATGTCGGATGAGTTTGATGAGTTTGATCCGATCAGAAAGTTGAGAGTTATGTGCCCTTGAATTTAACAAAATAGCCGTTTCTGGCTGTTTTTCGATCTTGAATCTTCAATTATTGACCAATCAAGACAAATCTTGGACACTATGTTGGAGACCATAATATCTTGGATGAGGTAGATTTTCAGTCTGATGTGATCAGAAAGTCGAGAATTGTGTGCCCTTGAATTTGAAAAAAATACTGTCTTTGGCTGTTTTCGACCTTGTTTATACTCTAGAATCTGTGATTATTTATCAATCAAGAAAAACCTGGACACAATGTTTGGCACCATAAGATCTCAGATGAGTTTGATTTTCACAAAGTTATTGACTATAAGTTAGTTTTCAGTCTTATAGTCATAAATGTTTATTGAATTGAACAAAAGTGTTGCTAATATCATTTTGGTTCAGGTGAGCGATATAGGACCATCATGGTCCTCTTGTCCACAATGTTTTCCAATGCCTTTTCTTTAGAGGAGTCAAAAGGAGTTAATGTGTGGTAATGGGATAATGTCGCTTTTCAACGCCCCACAAGATAAAGGTTTTTTTTAAACATTAGCAGTAAATGAAGAAATTGGTTGCGGCAGCTAGCTTCCCTTTTCCTCCACAATGTTTTCAACAAAGAAAAATGTAGAATTTCATTCACTTGAAATTTTCGTTTGCAAAATCTCCCCGTTTAGAAACTCAAAATTGAGTTTTAATTCTTTGGCGAATTCGGGAAAGCACAAATTTTACCGCCTATTAAAGTGACATTTCACATTTATTTCATTTTTTAAAAGTATGTCTTGATGCAATGATTGTTAATTCTAATGCGTAGAAATGCTATCAGTGTTTTGAAGTTGTTATTTATAAGCGAAAAATACGCCTTTAAAGTTGAGGCAGAAATGACAAATTCTATATAAATCTGAACTGTTGTCCACAACAATTTGTTTAATTTTGGTACAAAAATGTATATTTCTCGTAAACGGTTCAATATTTTGGCTTGAAATTTTCAGAATTTTTATAAGAAAACATGCTCTTTCAAATAGAATAAAAGTAAAATTTATGTAAAAATAATCGTGAAATGTCACTTTAATTGGTTAATCTATGGTTTGTGATTGAGATTGACCAAAATGTAACCGAAATGCGTCCAAATATACATACATTGTAGTTTCTTTAGACATCTTGGATTACAAAATTTTTCTGGAGAGGGGGTGATGTCTCTCACCCCCTCTTAACGAGGGGCACCCCTCTTGTCCTCTCCCAACACTTCCGTAAGGGTGAATTAGGGACCGTGCCGCTTTTTTAACCCTCCCCCAAACAAGATCAGGTCCCGGTTTCTCGAAAAGGCTTAAGTACAGACTCATGAGAACATGTTCAACTTCAAAGGAATGCTCTTCAACGTTGAAGGGTATTCGATTGAAGTTCGTGTGGATATCGTGCGATTTGAGCACGGTGCTCAGATTTGAGCATGAGAATGTACTTAAGTTTTTTCGAGAAACCGGGGCCTGGTTTTGACGTCCGTACTAGATATGGTGTGGGAAACATTGAGACAAAAGAAGACATTGCTGATAACCAGCAGTTTCACCTTTTGTCTTAATATTTTCTGTGCTAAAATATACACAAATCCTGTGTTTATCCACAACGATTTTGTCGTTTGCAGCGGCTTTCAAATTGGACCACCCTAAAATTTTGTCGTTTGGGAGAGGGTTTAATCGACGACGATCGTGAATAGACCCAGGACATATTGACCGCACTGGATATTGGTGTTGAAAACATTGTAGGAAAATAAGACAATGTTGCCAGCATTTATTTCGTTACCAGTCCTAAGAGCAAAGGCGGATCTATGGGTGGGGTCATAGGGTCATGACCCCCCTGGAATTGGCGGAAAATTGAACTTTGACTATAGGCCTATAACTTCTTATAAAAAGCTGTCAATTGGGCTTTGACCCCCCTTGGAAAAAATCCTGGATCCGCCCTTGAAGGCTAAATGCTTCTGCTAGATCTTGATCTATCTTACTCTCTTAAAACAGAGATATTACCTCTTCGTTTAAACTATGATGAAATGATATTTGATGATTTAATCATTAGACCTCGGCTTTGGAGAGAAGATCGTGTATGCTATTTGATCTAGATTTATAAGTTTTTACGCTAGGCTAGATTTATTAGAAATATTTCATTTCTCATTAGAACCTAATCATATCAAAATAAGAATTTCTACAAGATCTAGATCTTCATGCGCGGATCCAGGGATGGATCCAGGGCCCCACTCGAATTTGTGAAAGGGGCTTATCAAACTGCCTTTCAAAGTATCTTTCGTGTCTCCTCTGGACCTTCCCAAGGGGGGGGGGGGGGGGGGGGAATGTCTATATCCGCGCAGGATTGATCATTCTACATGTTGGTTACCAGATCTAGGGGAGACCGGGTGCTAGTTCGGCCCCCTAATTTCGATTGCTCATATTTTGAATTATAGTCTGTGATGGTATGTCCGGAAATCACGTCCCGTATGCATTAGAGTATTAAGCATGCCAACAACAGTACTGCAGTTGTGTGCATCAATACAATATCTTAACTTTCATGATCCACTTGTTGGCATAACTGGAAATGCGTCATTACGTCGTATTCCGCTGATTACGTAACGTTGTCAATTTGCTTAATTGCAAACTGAGTTTAGTGATACATATGAAAATGATGTTATTTTTTGTTTATGTGTGTTTCTATTAACATATATCTAGATAGACATATAAAACGCTTTGAAATGAACAACCCATACATGTATGATGCATAGATATGCCGTAGTTAACAATATTGAGACAAATACTGACGTATTCAACGTTCTTTACTTTTGCACTACTTGAAATCTATCTTGATTTTAATTTTAATCGTGTGGATGTTGTAGTTGTTATTACTTTATTGATCGGACGTCTTCGACGATATACCGGGTAGATAAATATCGATTTCATATATTTCAAGAGCCGTGTATGCACTTGACCCACGTGTGTGTGTGCTATACTGATCGAAAGTTCTAAAGCACCAAATTACAAATGACTATAACTATTTAAATAATTATCATATCTTTATAAAATCTTATATGTGAATCAATATTATCAATTAGAGTGATTTTGACATTTTTGTCATTTATCATCGAATGCCAGGATGTTATATGAGTAAATCTTAAAAAGCTCTAAATCGTCGTAGAGCTTCAGATAATGCATTTTTACTGATTTTAAGTTACATGGGTTTTTAGCAGAACCCAATCAATTGAGAAAAAAAAAAAAAAAAAAAAAAAAAAAAAAAAAAAAAAAAAAAAAAAGAATGACACGTTTGTATTGCTGACGACTACAGCAAAAAGAGAAAAGGAGTGGGTGGGGTAAATCATGGTATTTCAATTTTCCAAACATACTTATTTTTATTGACAGTTGTGCATTCCTTTTTTTTGTGAATTGAATTAACACAATCAAAAGAATTTTGAACACACTGTAATATTGTGTCGTCGGGAATCACGAGGGCAAATTTCAATCATCTGTCTGAGAAGACGAGTATAAATTATGGTTATTTTGTCAGTCAAAAATGCCCTAATGTGAGTGTACATGTATTTAATCCCAAATATTCTGCATCTAGTGTATATTTTTGTACAGGCCGCGGCCTTAGCGCAGTTGGTAGCGCATCTGACCCTCATTCGAGAGGTTCCGGGTTCGACACCCGGCCGCGGCTAATACCCCTTCTGACAAAATTGTCACCCACCAATGGGTTTGAAATCGTTAACCTAAGTGGGCGAGCAGCTGGAGGCTCGGTAATGGTGTTGTGGTAGTACTGGTTTGAGAAACAACAGGAATCCATGGGTAGGTGCTCAATCCGCCGTGATATGACCCTGGTAGTTGAAAACGGCGTAAAACCCCAATAAACTCAAACTCAAATATTTTTTTACGTTTAGTATCCAATTACATAAGTACTTAGTACTTACATACAAAATAATTTACGGGGAAATGGTTGCTGTACAAAGACCATCTTCGCAAGCCAAGGGTGACATCTACGACGTAACGTCGTTTCTGTATTCAATACAAACGTAGGTGGGTTCAACCTTGGCTAGCGAAGATGTACAAAGACGTGCATTACGTACGTTATTGTGGGTGAAATTGATACGCGTGTGCATTAGTTTTTGTATTGTAAATATAATGGCAAGAAGATTATCTGTCAAAGAAGCCAAGGATATTTACCCAATGGAGCAATTGCATCATGTCAAGACCTAGATGGAATTCTAGTCAGTGAAGCAACAAAAGATTTTTGTGAAATTTTACTTTAGGGTATTGATACCATGTCCCAGTATGGGGACAAAACCTGAAATTGGTCAACGTTTCAGCATGTTTGGTGACAGATAATTTGTGTCAAAAGAATAAAGCTTCTTGACACAAACAGTACTACTGTGGTGCTACAAAAAAGACTGTGCAACTGCCAAGAACGAGCAAAGAAATGCCATCAACCTTAGCGCTCTGTATCTGTAACACAATCGAAATTTGAAGGTTACAAAGAGGTTCCTTACACATTTGACCGATATGCACTCTGGGAACTTGTAATGTGTGGTTGCATCAAGACAATGTGTCGTACATCAAGGCGTACATTTATGTCAAACGGGCTGGTCTACACTGCATTGTGGTAAAAAGGAGCGGACAAAGATGCTTGTTTGAATCCAGAACAATTTACAGATTAATAAATGTTTTCAGTCTTCTACCGTACTTCAGCTAATTGTGGTGTGCCTTTATAAGTAGAGATCTATTTTTTCGATTTTCTACACCGTATATTTTATCATACTTTAATTTCTTCTAAGAATCGTTGTCTAATCTCTTCTTACTCGATGGGTAATTGGGCATTCTATTTTCATTCATAGTTGTACGCCACAATTCATTTACGCCAGAAAAATGAAAGGTCAACCTCGACATTTCGAAATCTACAAGACTAGTATATATTTTTAGGATGATTTTTTTGAAAAGCCCTAACAAGTAGAGAAAAAGGCTTTTAAAATAAAGTATATTACATTTTCCCACACAACTTTAAACTTATAAAAGGAAGTTCAAATGAATGAGATGAACCATAGTTAAGTGGAATAAATATTCCACATTACGGTA
Organism: Fragum sueziense; assembly: GCA_963680895.1. NCBI lineage: Eukaryota > Metazoa > Mollusca > Bivalvia > Cardiida > Cardiidae > Fragum > Fragum sueziense. The sequence continues at coordinate 80,971,381 of OY804594.1, read as the reverse complement.
AATACCTAAATCAAGCTTTAAAAGTGAATAACAAACCGTATACGTTTAAACTTTTTAATGTTCATGTACTGGTTTCACAAATATTTATCATCCGGATGTTTTGGTGAAAATTTTATGATTATTAATAATGACGGTACAATGACGTTGTTGATGATAAGGCGTCAGAGTAAAAATATCGAAGGTAAATCCCATAATGGAACATTTAAGTTTAATTGGGGTTTTGCTTTGCAACGTAATGCAGTGAATATTATGTATTAGATATAATTGACCTATCATCGACGTTATTTATCTTTTGACGTAATCATAAGTTGTGACTCTTGGTATAGTATTTCATGATTTTACCTTTAGTGTGTGTGATCATGAACAGAAAATTGCTAAAACTGTTCATATGAGCAGTAAACATGTATGTTTGTAATTTGACGTTAGTGTGACGTCTGAATACCAAAACGCATTTAACGTGTTTACAAAATGATGCGTTTTCTCTAAAACAATTATATCAAAGGATCTGAGTTATTTTCTTGTACTTTTTCTGTACAATATCCCTGTAATCGACTGTTTATCTCAATTCTGTTATTTAAAATCGTTGTTTTTGACGTGACGTCACAGGAATACGACGCGTCTACAGATATGCCAACAAGCAGTTTCATCATTACCGGGGAATTGTTTCTCTGATTTGCGATGTTGGCATTCTTAATACTCAAATGCACACGGATTACCGATTATCACAGACTACCGGTATATGAAAGTTATTTGGGCGTGATTTATATATTTAAGTTCGACAAGCGAAAGCCTTTCAAACTGCGTCTGTCCTTTTTATATTTTTCTTTTCAATAAAGAGAATTTAAAATTTTAGAGTTTTGATCGTGGTGGCCGAACTTGCCCCATACATGGGGCAAGTTCGGTCCACCATTGGGGCAAGGTATACACAGACCTATAAATCCTTATACTTGATTTTTAGACTGTTTAGATTTAAAAGGAATCTGTATAAGACTTCCAAATGAAGGTATGAATTGAAAAAGCGTTGTTATAACAGTCAAATCATCGTGAGTAAGGGGACATTCGGGATAACAAGTAGAGGCTGGGGCAAGTTCGGCAAAAGATTTTGAATTTCTCCATTTTTTTTTTACATTTCTGTTAGAGCTAGGTCTGAACAATTGATATATTCAGAGTCGTCAAGAAATGGCAATTCTAACAGCGATTATTCTTTTTATTATGGGCAAGTTTGGTGGGGGCCGAACTTGCCCCAACCCAAAAAGCCGAACTAGCCCGAGACAGACCTTGTGTCCACATCACGTCATATCTTCTTTTAGATAACATGAACGCTTCATCTTTAGTTTTAATATGAAAGAGGGCTTAATTGTCTTCATAAATATATAAAAAAGAAATCTGAATCCTGGCGCATAGATCTATTACTAAAAATTAAAACTTACATAAATGTGGAAAAATTACTGGAAGTGTCTAAAAATCTGAATCGTGTTCTAAATTCTATGTTTTCGTATTCAATTCGACAGAAACCTTCTCCGAAAAGCTTTCGTCATGAGTGCCATTTAAATCCGGGTCAGAGCTCTCTATCTCTGTCGACAGGCTCAAAAGAGCCACTAGCCGAACTTGCCCCGGGGCCGAAATAGCCCCGGCCTCCCCTACTCCAAGTAATTTACCCATTCCTTTTCTGATGCAAATTTCGCTCTTTTATACCGGGCCGAGCCCGGATAGCTCAGTCGGTTACGTCGGAGTTTGTCAATCCAGGGGTCTCGAGTTCGAACCCCGGCTCGGCCAGTATCCATTCTGACATTTGACAAAAGTCATTTGTCTCTCACCAATGGGTGTGAATCATCTATGTGAGAGAGCAGCTGGAGGCTCGGTTTGGATATTGTGGTTGTACTGGTGCGAGAAATACCAGGAACCCATGGTTAGGTGCTCCAGCCGCCGCGATATGACCCTGGTAGTTGAAAACGGCGTAAAACCCCAATAAACCCAAACTCTTTGATACCGGTATTGACTGTCGCTCCATTTTTGTAAATGGAGCGGCGACGGTCCGATATCAAAGAGCGAAATTTGCGCCAGAGAAGACTCGTATTGCCATACCCGCAAAGTGACGCCTTTTGACGCCCACATGATAAAGGCTGAGGAAAAAATGTTGAAAACGAAGAAATTGTTTGTGGCGGAATTTCTTCATTTCCCACAATGTTGTAGATCTATAGTTTCTATTGACGGCCTAGATCTTAGATCTATATCAAAAAGGGGGGAAAAAGAAAGACAAAAAATGTGAAATTTCATTCATTTGAAATTAGGCTATCGTCTGCAATTGCAGATATTTATCTTTGAATTGGACCAGAAGATCTATAAAATCTTCTGATAATCATAATGCCTTGAAAATGTATGTGCCTGTGGTGTCCGTAGTCGAGAAGTAGAGCGTCGGCCTTTCGACTAAGAGGTTCTGAGTTAGATCCCCCTTAGGGGGTTGTTATTGGCTTCTCATTGGCCCATGTAGGCTATTTGGTCCGAGTAGGCCTACTGGTGTAATTCCAGGAAGCACAATCGGGAGGAATTAAAATAAGTTGAAGAAAATTGTTTCCCAATCGACACACCGTTCATCCAGATACAAAATACACGGATTGGTCTTCCAAACGCGGATTTGAAAATCAACAGCGTGGGAATACACAAGGTAAGAAAACATCAACATATAGCCTTTTAATTGCCGCAATATAAAAAGTGTTTGTGCAGAGGTGATGCAAAATGGTTTATCTTGAGGATGCTGCAGTTTCATAACAAAAGATTTGAGTAAACTATAGATACAAGCGATTATAAATCGTAAATCACTATTTTCTCGCCTACTTCCCGTTTTGTTTTATATTTTCAGAAATTATTTAACTGGTTTCGAGCAAATATCTCTTCAAAATAAGTTTTCGACATCTATGGAACAAATCTATACAATTCATCAAACTGGAAAAATAATTTTTGTGTGTCTAAAGCCATGTTTAAAAATGGGCCTAGTTTGCATCAAGGTACAACTTACTACGGATGTTGATACCACACACCACGGATGATCCACATTATTTGGGTAAAACAAACTCGGATGCGAAAATCGGGTTTAATAGTGCAAAACACTTAAAATGACGTTTCTAATTAAAATACAATGACAAATGCTTGATTTTTATAAAGTAAACGTGCTATAACCGCATCCCGTTGACTTTTATAGTCGGTTATTTACTTTGCATCACACGCTTAAGAATTTTATCTTATGTACCAAACTGTGTTTTGGAATGATCTTTGTTCTATTTATTTCAGAGACAAAAGCCTTCTTAAAGAAGTAGTTCAGAGCGATGATATTTCATTACCGGCCTCAATCACTTGATCATGTTACCGCTGTGTCTTGTGTGTGGTTGAGACCTATATGAGGCACATAATTATGAGAGAAGCCAAGTTCTGCTTGCGGGTGTACCAGGTGATTTTTCTTGGGGTTCTCCTGCTTTCCACCACCTACTGACTGTCCCGTCTCATTCGGGTTGAAATAATCTTAAAAGGGAGGTATTACCGTAAAATTGAATAAAAAAGAAGAAGAAAGATCTACTTGATCAGAAACTTTAAATATGAAGATTAACTTAAATGGTCAGTCACCGTTCACGATTATTTAAATGCTTATCATAATTGTTTACGAAGCACTTTCGAAATGATTTTTTGGATTTAACGCTTGCTATATTTTTAAAGCCGTAACTGTGATATTTTTATGAACGTGTACATGTACGAGCTTGTTGGGAGCAAAAAGTCATAATTAACCCTTTCCCAAATAGCAAAATTTTAGGGTGGTCCATTTTGAGAACTTCTGCAGACGACAAAATAAATGATATCAAATGCAGAAAATGTGCATTGTATTGCATAGAAAATAATGAGAGAAACGGATTATCAGCATTTTCTTCTTTTGTCTCAATACTTTTCCAATTGAGTTTCTAATAGACACGTCAAAACCAGGTCTTTTAACAGTTTGGGAAAGGGTTAAGTGGCCGTTTTATCACTTGTTCATTTCAGAGCTATGGATTTTCGTTGTTACTACTGTCCCTTGAAGTTTTGCGACCTTGAAACAACAATCGATCATTTCAGTTGTTTGGGGGGGAATTTTGCAGAAATTTTAGATTGACATGTTTAAACAAATACTAATAATTTCTTAAGTGCGCAGACTTGCCGGACAGCACTGTATTAGTTTTTGTTATTTTTGCGTGCAGGATCAACAATCAATGTAAGTCCTTATGTTCACAACCAAAGTCTTCCAGAGGCATGGTAACTAGTTCTTGAATCTACGCAATTTATGTTCATTTCTATTCATAGTTCAGTGGCGTAGGAAGGTTTATAATATGGGGGGGGGGGGGGCAAACATTCATGTAAATGGAAATATGGGTGTATTATGGGGGCCATAGGGGGGGGGGAGACCCCCTTTCTAAATTATTAGGGAGGCCAGTCCCCCCTGCCCCCCTCTTCCTACGCCTATGTAGTTTGTTTTACATGCTGTCGTACAGAGCCTTTCATAAAGACTTTCACTTCAACCCACACTAAAGAGTAAGAGAGACAATCATGATCAATATTCTTGGCAATATCTTCATGAAAGAAATGCACCCATATACCGTATGTTTACATGTAATAATTGACAGACATGCGTAATAGAGTTGGTGTTTGAATATCGAAGATGAAAACCTTTTGAAGCTCACTATCAAACTGCAATGAAACAAGATGATAATGAGGGTTTTAATCCTAGAATTTAAAGATTGAAAACAAAGACACGGACAATTTATCTGTTAATATGCAGCTGATATTCGCCTGTCTCTTTTATAAAACATGTAAACATGGTTTACTAATGTCTTTACCGTCGAAAGTGCTCATCCACAAGCCTTTTAGTTTTAGTAAGCCAAAATAAGCAATAATTGGTCTTAAACCAAACATCTATTGGCTCTAAACGATACAAAATTGGTTTTAACAAGGATGCAGCCAATTTTCCTTTAAAAAAGACCGGAATTTGTTTTCTTTATTATCCGTGTCGGTTGTATCGATGGGTCCGAGTTTGTTTTACCTGCTGGAGAATTTGCACCGTGGTATGTTGCACCATAGCAACTGACAGTACCCAATTTCAAATAGTTCTTGTTCTTTTTCTGTACTTTTTTTATGGGTTCTTGTAAAGAAAACACTTGAAGCGATCCCCGATCCTCCGTGAAACATCAATTTGACAATAATTATGTGCTTTAATAATAATTTACAGACATTCTTACCAAGATTTTTCTCTTTTCGTGCATCAAAGTCAGATTCAGTAGCATATATTTCTCTTACTAACAGATTTTGTGAGACAGGATTTTAGGTAAACATTGGCAAAGTTATGTACGTTTTCATCGTATGTAACACAAAAATCAACTCAGTCGATATTCGTTGTAATTAAAGATAATAAATACTCACTCTTGTTTCCCGCCGTTCAAAATAAAATTGTTTACATCCGCGTTTGGAAGACCAATCCGTGTATTTTGTATCTGGATGAACGGTGTGATCGATGTAGATCTAGAATAAATGCGTTCATAGGAACGTCTGAAGAAAAAATCCAGATCTAGGATCTATATCTGCGCAGCGACCTCGAGTGATTGAGGTCACATTCTGGTGGGTCCCACAATGGTGGATCCAGTGTGTTCGGTGGGTTCACAACCCTCCTGCAGCCTCCCATACCACAGGCGTAGTCCTGATTTATAATAGACTATGGGTGGGTGGGGGGAGGGGGGGGGGGGGCAAGTACATCAGTGAATAGAACCCGACCAAGGGTAGTGTTGCTAAGGGGTCTGGGGGCATCCCCCCCCCCCCCCCCCCCGAAAATTTTGAATTGTAAGAAGCCATTTCCTGCAATCTGGGCACTTTCAGAAAGCATTTTTACCTGGATCTCTCTTGAAGGAAAATATGGGTGTAGATCTAGATCTATTCGATCTATTGGGGTGGGGGGCATAGATCTAGGATATGTGTCCCCCCCCCCCCCTTCTAAAATTATGTGGGGGCATGTTCCTACGCCAGTGCATACAGAAATAGATCTAGATCTACAGTGAAAATATTTTGGAATAGATTATAGGGGGCCTGGCCCCCTTGCCCTCTCTTCCTACGCCAGTGTAAATGTTTTGCTTTGTCAAACATTGATTTTGTCGTCTGCAACACAACGCGCGTTCCTTTGGCAATAACGCTGACTTCCCTTTGCTTCTTGTGGTATTTCCCCGCTAGGTGGCAAAGAGTGTCAGTGACGTCAGAGGCAGTGGTAAATTCAACACCGACAAAATGGCATCCCAACCTCACAGCAAAAAAAGAATTTGTTATTATTACGATGGTAAGTTTATTCGTTTGTAATGCAAGAACAATGTTTTATCTTTCAATTGATTCAAAGAATAACGAGAAAACTGCATTCTTTATGGCGAAAAAAGGTGTTTATTTTACTTGTCAAAGCACCACACTGTGGGATTTCCCTCGCTGGTTCCCTGCGCTATCCCAGAAAAATGTTTCTTTTTAGCTAAAAAGAAGCGAAAATGAACAGATAATTGCATCGTTCACGTTTAAAGAAATATCCAAATTGATTGAGGGTGCATTTTTTGTTAAATTGATTCTGGATTGATTTATTTTGAGTTGAGCCACTTTCGAAATGCGATGGATAACAAAGGACTTTGACATGCTACGGAAGCCCAGACACCCGAATTCTATGTATCAGAACATGAGAAAGAATATATCGGATTTTGATGATAAAAAGACATCATTTTCCTTTATCTATTTATTTTTGGAGATAATTAAATTGATTTGTTAATTGATTTATTTAGTTCGTGTACGAACTTGGTCGTTAATTTCCTAAAAATTATATTCAAAACTATGGAGGCAAATTTGGGCCATAAACTATTTCTTAATTTTATGTTTTTGCTCAGGCATATTTTTGAATACAACATTCAATCAAAATTCGCAATTGAGATTCTAAGATATGCTTTGATAACTCCATTTTGAAATAGTTTATCAAGCCATTCTAACTTTTTTAGCAAAAATGTCCTTACTGAGAAAGGACGAAATACAGTGAAATGGAAGAAAATTGATAACCAGCACTTTCTCCTTCTGTCTCAAAATTTTCTGTGTCATATGACACAAATCCTATCTTTGAAAACATCCATTTTGTTGCCTACAGCCAGTTTCAAATTGGATTATAATTTATTGGACTACTCGAAATTTTTGCCATTTGGGAATGGGTTAGATATCCACAACATAGGGTTATTGTATGAGCTGTTTATGGTTTACCTACATCTACATCTAGAGGCGTCAAACTGTCATGACTTGACAATTCTATGACGGTGCACAAGAAAAAGGTTTATAAGAGAAAATATAGTAAAAGGTAGAAGGAAGTAGAGTCTACTGACAAATAGTATTATGCAGAAGAAAAAGATAGAAAAAAGAGTGAAAGTGTTGACGGGTGCTTTTCCCTCCATCTAGACTCAACCAATCCAGCTTCCGTGGCGGTACCAGGGCTCTAGACTAGACCCCGCTGACACATCTGAAGACGTCCGTCACTTGGAGGTACTTCACACCCGACGATCCCCTTAGAAGGACTTAGGTTAGGTTTGCTAGCCCACTCTTGAAGGATGCCAAAGGTGACATTGATAATTATTATTACAAGGTCATCCCATGAAGCCTGGGCACAGAATTTTGTCATTTGTGTTTATAACTGGGACTGCTCTGATTACCCACAACATAGGGTATCACATGATGTGTTTGTGTGTTTCAGGTGACATTGGTAATTATTACTATGGACAGGGTCACCCCATGAAGCCTCACAGAATCAGGATGACACATAACCTCATACTTAACTACGGACTCTACAGAAAAATGGAAATCTATGTGAGTAGAGTTCTGTGGACATGATGTATCCACCATTTAGAAAACTTGAAAGTAAATACTATTGACAGAAAAAATACAATAAAATACAGTAGGCCTACTGCCATCTGTGGTCATGCTATTTAAAAATGTATGTCATTTTTAGCTTGACTTTTCGAAGAAAATGAGCCGAGCCCGGATAGCTCAGTCGGTTACGTCGGAGTTTGTCAATCCAGGGGTTTCGAGTTCGAACCCCGGCTCGGCCAGTATCCATTCTGACATTTGACAAAAGTCATTTGTCTCACCAATGGGTGTGAATCATCTATGTGAGAGAGCAGCTGGAGGCTCGGTTTGGATATTGTGGTTGTACTGGTGCGAGAAATACCAGGAACCCACGGTTAGGTGCTCCAGCCGCTGCGATATGACCCTGGTAGTTGAAAACGGCGTAAAACCCCAATAAACTCAAACTCAAACTCGAAGAAAATGAGTGCTTATACTGTCACCCGGGCGTCGGCGTTGGCGTCGGCGTTGCAACCAAGGTTAAAGTTTTTTCAAACATCAATAACTTCCATACTATCAAAGGGATTCAACCCAAACCTTGAATACTTATTCACCATCACACCCTCTACCTTACTACAAGGGCCCATGACCCTGGCTCCACTATATTTGGAGTTATGCCCCCTTTATACTAAGCAACTTAGAAAGTCGAGCGTGCTGTCTTCGGACAGCTCTTGTTAGCTTTAGTTATTTACTAAATTTTCTTCGGGCATCGCCTCACTAGGCAAGCTTATCTGTCATTAAAGGCCAACTCTGCCATATGATAATGTGTTTTGAAATTTTCAAATTGAACACTATTTTAAAATCAATTTATAAAGTTTGTACTTTGTTCTGTTAATATCTGTTTCCACTGTATGATAAGTATAAATCAATATATATTGGACAGCGCCCCCACAAAGCCACTCAAGAAGAGATGACCAAGTTTCACAGTGATGACTACATCAAGTTTCTACGTAGTATCAGACCAGATAACATGTCAGAGTACAATAAACAGATGCAGCGGTGTAAGTGTGCTTTAACCGGTTTCTGTATAATCATGACACTTTTTGATGCCTCACGAGATAGCAATTTCTTCTATTCCCTCAATGTTTTCTACCCAGAAAGTCTAAAGTTACTTTATATTTTTATGTATTATTAGACCAGATTGAGATAATAAACATATGCAGAGGTGAAAGGTTAGATTGTTAACACCTAACCACATTCTGAATCCAACGCTTTTTTACGCCCAACTAGAAAAAGCCGCTTTGGAAATATTGTTGAAAATGAAGCAATTTCTTTACTTCCAACAATCTTTACTACCCAGAGAAACCAAAAAATGTTAAATTCTATTCTCTTGAAATTGCTGTTTTCAACATCTATGAACCTGGACCAGTCTACTATTATGCTGTTTGGTAATGGATTAAAGAATGATTTGCTAGCAGTTTATTGGAAAAAAAATGTCATAAGATTTTTTCGGCAATTTGTTACATCCAATCTAAACCCTATTTTGTGGATAGTTATTTGAATCGTCTCAAGGAGACGATTCAAATGAGTACCCACAAAATGGGGTTTTGTTTACTATAAATGAAATATTGTATTTTGGAAAACAATTACCCCTTCCTATCTGCGGCTCTAGGGCCATTTTCATCAAAACATTTAACCCATTACTGCACAGTGACGCCTTTTGACTCCCTCATAAGGAAAGGGTTAGGAAAACATTGTGGAAAATGAAGAAATTGCTTGTAACAAACATTTCTTCATTTTCCATAATGTTTTCTGACCTAAAATGGAAGTATTTTTGAAATTTCATCAACTTGATATTGTCGTCTGCAACACCTTTCAAATTGTAAAAGTCCAAAATTTTGCCGTCTGGTAATTTAAGACATATTTTTGTCTTAACAATGACTTACAACAAGTTTAGGGTAATTAACACATGTCACCAATCTATGAAGACCTTGGTTATGTGCTTGTTGCTTTAAGTGACCTTTAAGACATTGGTTAGTCAAAAAATACATATATTATATTTTGATGAAAGAGGCCCCTGATGTAAGAATTTTTTTTTTCAGTTAATGTAGGAGAAGATTGTCCAGTATTTGATGGGATGTATGAATTCTGTCAGCTGTCTACAGGGGGGTCTGTAGGTAGGTGTATAACTTTTTAGCTCACCTGAGCACGAAGTGCTCAAGGTGAGCTATTGTGGTCGCTTTTTTGTCCGTCGGCGTCCGTCCGTCTGTCCGTCTGTTCACAATTTGTTGTTAACACTCTAGCATCCACAAATATTGACCAATCTTAACCAAACTTAAACAAAACATGTATGACCATAAGTTCTCGAATTAGTTCGATTTTGGGTCAGATCGGACCAGGAAGTCAGGAGTTATGTGCCCTTGAACGTCAAAAATAGCTACTTTTTAACTTGTTAACACTCTAGCGTCTACAAATATTGATCAATCAAGACAAAACTTGGACATAATGTTTAAGACTTAAAGTTCTCGGATGAGTTCGATTTTGGGTCAGATCGGACCAGGAAGTCAGGAGTTATGTGCCCTTGAACGTCAAAAAATAGCTACTTTTTAATTTGTTAACACTCTAGCGTCTACAAATATTGATCAATCGAGACAAAACTTGGACATAATGTTTTAGACCATAAGATCTCGGATAAGTTCGATTTTCAGTGTGATCTGATCAGAAAGACAAGAATTATGTGCCCTTGAATTTGACAAAATTGCCATTTTAGGCTGTTTTTGACCTTGTTTACCCTCTAGAATGTACAAAATTGTGGCTCATATCCTTTTGGTTCAGGTGAGCGATATATAGGACCATCATGGTCCTCTTGTTTGTCAAATTCATCCAAGATTTTAACAAGAAAAAGATCAAATCAAATATCAAATAGGCTGCACAGACTCAACATTGACTGCAATATTCTCAGACTGATCTTAAAATTAGAGTTTGGCATGACATTTTTGTGCAGCTATTGCACTGCAATATATATGATACAGATATACAATTTAAATTCTTGTCCATTTCTTTTTACTGTTTACAGTTAATATTTTCAAACAAGCCCTGATTTCACAGATTCACTTCATGTTAGTTTAGAAATCCATGAGAGAAAAAAAGAATATGCTTTGATGATCAGCATTTTTACCTGGTCTATTTCATCAAGAATTCTATGCTGTTTTCAATATCATCTGTTTTCTCCTCCTCAATAACTGTCAATTTTGGTCAATATTACCTGTTTTGGGGAAAGGGTCAAGCCAAATGTGGACACCCACCCTTGTTCTAGTAAATCATTGCGAAGAATGCACTACTTGTGTATGTTTGTTCTATTTTACCAGCTGGAGCAGTCAAGCTAAACAAACAGGCAGCAGACATCGCTGTAAACTGGGCCGGTGGTCTTCATCACGCCAAGAAGTCTGAAGCTTCAGGATTCTGTTATGTTAATGATATAGTGCTAGCCATTCTAGAACTACTCAAGTAAGCTTCAGGATTCTGTTATGTTAATGATATAGTGCTAGCCATTCTAGAACTACTCAAGTAAGCTTCAGGATTCTGTTATGTTAATGATATAGTGCTAGCCATTCTAGAACTACTCAAGTAAGCTTCAGGATTCTGTTATGTTAATGATATAGTGCTAGCCATTCTAGAATTACTCAAGTAAGCTTCAGGATTCTGTTATGTTAATGATATAGTGCTAGCCATTCTAGAATTACTCAAGTAAGCTTCAGGATTCTGTTATGTTAATGATATAGTGCTAGCCATTCTAGAATTACTCAAGTAAGCTTCAGGATTCTGTTATGTTAATGATATAGTGCTAGCCATTCTAGAATTACTCAAGTAAGCTTCAGGATTCTGTTATGTTAATGATATAGTGCTAGCCATTCTAGAATTACTCAAGTAAGCTTCAGGATTCTGTTATGTTAATGATATAGTGCTAGCCATTCTAGAATTACTCAAGTAAGCTTCAGGATTCTGTTATGTTAATGATATAGTGCTAGCCATTCTAGAATTACTCAAGTAAGCTTCAGGATTCTGTTATGTTAATGATATAGTGCTAGCCATTCTAGAATTACTCAAGTAAGCTTCAGGATTCTGTTATGTTAATGATATAGTGCTAGCCATTCTAGAATTACTCAAGTAAGCACCAGGATTCTGCTATGTTAATGATATAGTGCTAGCCATTCTAGAACTACTCAAGTAAGCATCAGGATTCTGTTATGTTAATGATATAGTGCTAGCCATTCTAGAACTACTCAAGTAAGCTTCAGGATTCTGTTATGTTAATGATATAGTGCTAGCCATTCTAGAATTACTCAAGTAAGCTTCAGGATTCTGTTATGTTAATGATATAGTGCTAGCCATTCTAGAATTACTCAAGTAAGCACCAGGATTCTGCTATGTAATGATAGAGTGCTAGCCATTCTAGAATTACTCAAGTAAGCTTCAGGATTCTGCTATGTTAATGATATAGTGCTAGCCATTCTAGAATTACTCAAGTAAGCTTCAGGATTCTGTTATGTTAATGATATAGTGCTAGCCATTCTAGAATTACTCAAGTAAGCTTCAGGATTCTGCTATGTTAATGATATAGTGCTAGCCATTCTAGAACTACTCAAGTAAGCTTCAGGATTCTGCTATGTTAATGATATAGTGCTAGCCATTCTAGAACTACTCAAGTAAGCTTCAGGATTCTGCTATGTTAATGATATAGTGCTAGCCATTCTAGAATTACTCAAGTAAGCTTCAGGATTCTGTTATGTTAATGATATAGTGCTAGCCATTCTAGAATTACTCAAGTAAGCTTCAGGATTCTGTTATGTTAATGATATAGTGCTAGCCATTCTAGAATTACTCAAGTAAGCTTCAGGATTCTGCTATGTTAATGATATAGTGCTAGCCATTCTAGAACTACTCAAGTAAGCTTCAGGATTCTGCTATGTTAATGATATAGTGCTAGCCATTCTAGAACTACTCAAGTAAGCTTCAGGATTCTGCTATGTTAATGATATAGTGCTAGCCATTCTAGAATTACTCAAGTAAGCTTCAGGATTCTGTTATGTTAATGATATAGTGCTAGCCATTCTAGAACTACTCAAGTAAGCTTCAGGATTCTGCTATGTTAATGATATAGTGCTAGCCATTCTAGAACTACTCAAGTAAGCTTCAGGATTCTGCTATGTTAATGATATAGTGCTAGCCATTCTAGAACTACTCAAGTAAGCTTCAGGATTCTGTTATGTTAATGATATAGTGCTAGCCATTCTAGAATTACTCAAGTAAGCATCAGGATTCTGCTATGTTAATGATATAGTGCTAGCCATTCTAGAACTACTCAAGTAAGCTTCAGGATTCTGTTATGTTAATGATATAGTGCTAGCCATTCTAGAATTACTCAAGTAAGCATCAGGATTCTGCTATGTTAATGATATAGTGCTAGCCATTCTAGAACTACTCAAGTAAGCTTCAGGATTCTGCTATGTTAATGATATAGTGCTAGCCATTCTAGAACTACTCAAGTAAGCTTCAGGATTCTGTTATGTTAATGATATAGTGCTAGCCATTCTAGAATTACTCAAGTAAGCATCAGGATTCTGCTATGTTAATGATATAGTGCTAGCCATTCTAGAACTACTCAAGTAAGCTTCAGGATTCTGTTATGTTAATGATATAGTGCTAGCCATTCTAGAATTACTCAAGTAAGCTTCAGGATTCTGTTATGTTAATGATATAGTGCTAGCCATTCTAGAACTACTCAAGTAAGCTTCAGGATTCTGTTATGTTAATGATATAGTGCTAGCCATTCTAGAACTACTCAAGTAAGCTTCAGGATTCTGTTATGTTAATGATATAGTGCTAGCCATTCTAGAATTACTCAAGTAAGCTTCAGGATTCTGTTATGTTAATGATATAGTGCTAGCCATTCTAGAACTACTCAAGTAAGCTTCAGGATTCTGCTATGTTAATGATATAGTGCTAGCCATTCTAGAATTACTCAAGTAAGCTTCAGGATTCTGCTATGTTAATGATATAGTGCTAGCCATTCTAGAATTACTCAAGTAAGCTTCAGGATTCTGCTATGTTAATGATATAGTGCTGGCCATTCTAGAATTACTCAAGTAAGCTTCAGGATTCTGCTATGTTAATGATATAGTGCTGGCCATTCTAGAATTACTCAAGTAAGCTTCAGGATTCTGTTATGTTAATGATATAGTGCTAGCCATTCTAGAATTACTCAAGTAAGCTTCAGGATTCTGTTATGTTAATGATATAGTGCTAGCCATTCTAGAATTACTCAAGTAAGCTTCAGGATTCTGTTATGTTAATGATATAGTGCTAGCCATTCTAGAATTACTCAAGTAAGCTTCAGGATTCTGTTATGTTAATGATATAGTGCTAGCCATTCTAGAATTACTCAAGTAAGCATCAGGATTCTGCTATGTTAATGATATAGTGCTAGCCATTCTAGAACTACTCAAGTAAGCTTCAGGATTCTGTTATGTTAATGATATAGTGCTAGCCATTCTAGAATTACTCAAGTAAGCTTCAGGATTCTGTTATGTTAATGATATAGTGCTAGCCATTCTAGAACTACTCAAGTAAGCTTCAGGATTCTGTTATGTTAATGATATAGTGCTAGCCATTCTAGAACTACTCAAGTAAGCTTCAGGATTCTGTTATGTTAATGATATAGTGCTAGCCATTCTAGAATTACTCAAGTAAGCTTCAGGATTCTGTTATGTTAATGATATAGTGCTAGCCATTCTAGAACTACTCAAGTAAGCTTCAGGATTCTGCTATGTTAATGATATAGTGCTAGCCATTCTAGAATTACTCAAGTAAGCTTCAGGATTCTGCTATGTTAATGATATAGTGCTAGCCATTCTAGAATTACTCAGGTAAGCTTCAGGATTCTGCTATGTTAATGATATAGTGCTGGCCATTCTAGAATTACTCAAGTAAGCTTCAGGATTCTGCTATGTTAATGATATAGTGCTGGCCATTCTAGAATTACTCAAGTAAGCTTCAGGATTCTGTTATGTTAATGATATAGTGCTAGCCATTCTAGAATTACTCAAGTAAGCTTCAGGATTCTGTTATGTTAATGATATAGTGCTAGCCATTCTAGAATTACTCAAGTAAGCTTCAGGATTCTGCTATGTTAATGATATAGTGCTAGCCATTCTAGAATTACTCAAGTAAGCTTCAGGATTCTGTTATGTTAATGATATAGTGCTAGCCATTCTAGAGTTACTCAAGTAAGCTTCAGGATTCTGTTATGTTAATGATATAGTGCTAGCCATTCTAGAATTACTCAAGTAAGCTTCAGGATTCTGTTATGTTAATGATATAGTGCTAGCCATTCTAGAACTACTCAAGTAAGCTTCAGGATTCTGTTATGTTAATGATATAGTGCTAGCCATTCTAGAACTACTCAAGTAAGCTTCAGGATTCTGTTATGTTAATGATATAGTGCTAGCCATTCTAGAATTACTCAAGTAAGCTTCAGGATTCTGTTATGTTAATGATATAGTGCTAGCCATTCTAGAACTACTCAAGTAAGCTTCAGGATTCTGCTATGTTAATGATATAGTGCTAGCCATTCTAGAATTACTCAAGTAAGCTTCAGGATTCTGTTATGTTAATGATATAGTGCTAGCCATTCTAGAATTACTCAAGTAAGCTTCAGGATTCTGTTATGTTAATGATATAGTGCTAGCCATTCTAGAATTACTCAAGTAAGCTTCAGGATTCTGTTATGTTAATGATATAGTGCTAGCCATTCTAGAATTACTCAAGTAAGCATCAGGATTCTGTTATGTTAATGATATAGTGCTAGCCATTCTAGAGTTACTCAAGTAAGCTTCAGGATTCTGTTATGTTAATGATATAGTGCTAGCCATTCTAGAATTACTCAAGTAAGCTTCAGGATTCTGTTATGTTAATGATATAGTGCTAGCCATTCTAGAATTACTCAAGTAAGCTTCAGGATTCTGTTATGTTAATGATATAGTGCTAGCCATTCTAGAATTACTCAAGTAAGCTTCAGGATTCTGTTATGTTAATGATATAGTGCTAGCCATTCTAGAATTACTCAAGTAAGCATCAGGATTCTGTTATGTTAATGATATAGTGCTAGCCATTCTAGAGTTACTCAAGTAAGCTTCAGGATTCTGTTATGTTAATGATATAGTGCTAGCCATTCTAGAGTTACTCAAGTAAGCTTCAGGATTCTGTTATGTTAATGATATAGTGCTAGCCATTCTAGAATTACTCAAGTAAGCTTCAGGATTCTGTTATGTTAATGATATAGTGCTAGCCATTCTAGAACTACTCAAGTAAGCTTCAGGATTCTGCTATGTTAATGATATAGTGCTAGCCATTCTAGAACTACTCAAGTAAGCTTCAGGATTCTGTTATGTTAATGATATAGTGCTAGCCATTCTAGAATTACTCAAGTAAGCTTCAGGATTCTGCTATGTTAATGATATAGTGCTAGCCATTCTAGAGTTACTCAAGTAAGCTTCAGGATTCTGTTATGTTAATGATATAGTGCTAGCCATTCTAGAATTACTCAAGTAAGCTTCAGGATTCTGTTATGTTAATGATATAGTGCTAGCCATTCTAGAATTACTCAAGTAAGCATCAGGATTCTGTTATGTTAATGATATAGTGCTAGCCATTCTAGAATTACTCAAGTAAGCTTCAGGATTCTGTTATGTTAATGATATAGTGCTAGCCATTCTAGAATTACTCAAGTAAGCATCAGGATTCTGTTATGTTAATGATATAGTGCTAGCCATTCTAGAATTACTCAAGTAAGCTTCAGGATTCTGTTATGTTAATGATATAGTGCTAGCCATTCTAGAACTACTCAAGTAAGCTTCAGGATTCTGTTATGTTAATGATATAGTGCTAGCCATTCTAGAATTACTCAAGTAAGCATCAGGATTCTGCTATGTTAATGATATAGTGCTAGCCATTCTAGAATTACTCAAGTAAGCATCAGGATTCTGTTATGTTAATGATATAGTGCTAGCCATTCTAGAATTACTCAAGTAAGCTTCAGGATTCTGTTATGTTAATGATATAGTGCTAGCCATTCTAGAACTACTCAAGTAAGCTTCAGGATTCTGCTATGTTAATGATATAGTGCTAGCCATTCTAGAACTACTCAAGTAAGCTTCAGGATTCTGTTATGTTAATGATATAGTGCTAGCCATTCTAGAATTACTCAAGTAAGCTTCAGGATTCTGTTATGTTAATGATATAGTGCTAGCCATTCTAGAACTACTCAAGTAAGCTTCAGGATTCTGTTATGTTAATGATATAGTGCTAGCCATTCTAGAACTACTCAAGTAAGCTTCAGGATTCTGTTATGTTAATGATATAGTGCTAGCCATTCTAGAATTACTCAAGTAAGCTTCAGGATTCTGTTATGTTAATGATATAGTGCTAGCCATTCTAGAATTACTCAAGTAAGCATCAGGATTCTGTTATGTTAATGATATAGTGCTAGCCATTCTAGAATTACTCAAGTAAGCTTCAGGATTCTGTTATGTTAATGATATAGTGCTAGCCATTCTAGAATTACTCAAGTAAGTGTCACTGTCCAAACAGTTTTTGTTTTAGCGTACAATTTGCCTACACCGTTCTACAAATAAGCCCTGAGACTTGTAGGGAAAAAAACTTGAGACAAAAAGGTAATGGTGATAACCAGCATTTTTCCTTTTCTCTCGATAGTAATTCTGCTACAACATGCATTCTTGTTTATGTTCAGAATTTATTTTGTCATCTTCAACACTTAAATTTGAACCATGTTTAATCAGTTACACATGACATTGAATTATATCTGGACTTAATGTTTTTACATCCTTCCTCATGATGTTTAAATGATACTAGTTGTCTAGATATGTGGATAAATATGTTTTGTCCAATCATATGACTCGAAAATTTGTAATGCAATTTCAAATGAGAAAATTGATTTAGAATTGTTGGAGAATATTGACCCTGGTCAAATACTAAAACTGTAGTATGTGTGTTTATACTACAGATTGTCTCTTTTGATAAACATGGGGAATATTTATATTATAGATATCATCAGAGAGTGTTGTATATAGATATAGATATACATCACGGTGATGGAGTAGAGGAAGCGTTTTATACCACAGATCGTGTTATGACTGTCTCATTTCATAAATACGGGGAATATTTATATTATAGATATCATCAGAGAGTGTTGTATATAGATATAGATATACATCACGGTGATGGAGTAGAGGAAGCGTTTTATACCACAGATCGTGTTATGACTGTCTCATTTCATAAATACGGGGAATATTTATATTATAGATACCATCAGAGAGTGTTGTATATAGATATAGATATACATCACGGTGACGGAGTAGAGGAAGCGTTTTATACCACAGATCGTGTTATGACTGTCTCATTTCATAAATACGGGGAATATTTATATTATAGATATCATCAGAGAGTGTTGTATATAGATATAGATATACATCACGGTGATGGAGTAGAGGAAGCGTTTTATACCACAGATCGTGTTATGACTGTCTCATTTCATAAATACGGGGAATATTTCCCGGGTACAGGAGATCTCAGGGTAGGTCTATGTTCAACAGAGTTTTCCTTTATCCCATTACCACACAGTGACTCTTTTTGACTCCTCTTAAGATAATGGCTTTGGAAAACATTGTGGAAAATGAAGAAATTGCTTGTGACAAGCAATTTCTTCATTTTCCACAACTTTTTCTACCCAAAAAGATAAAAAAAAATGTAAACTTTCATACACATGATTTTGTCGTCTGGGTGATCTTTGAATTTGGATCAGCCCAAAATTTGTCAGTTGGTAATGGGTTAAGCATAAATCCTGCGCTATTGATGGATCTTCCATCTATCATCCTCCAAAAAGTTACAAAGGGAACATCGGATGCATCTTCATCCAATCATGATTCTCATATAAATTTCAATATAATTAATATGATTTAAATTTCTTCTTAATTTTAGCAAAAAGAAAGATTAATTCAAATATGAATGAATGAGGAACTTTCAATTACATACCTTCACTTGTCATTGAAACTGATTGGAGCTGATTGTATTAAAGTTGGAACTGTCTAAATTCTTTGCAATTTAACCTATTTCCACACAATGACGTCTTTTGACTCCCTCCGTAGGAAGAGGTGTGGGAAAACATTGTGAAAAATGTAACAAGCAATTTCTCCATTTTCCACTATGTTTTCTAACCAAAAATGGAAACCTCTTTAAAGATTCATCAACTTGAAAATGTCGTCTGCAACACCATTCAAATTTGAACTGTCCAATATGTTGCCATCTGGTAATGGGTTAAGGAAAAGGTTAAAAAAGTTTGAAATTGAATAATAATAATAATAGCAGTATAAGAGAGTGTATAGAATAAGTTCCTTAATTTTAACAGCATTTAAGACCAACATGTATCCAAATCTGGGCAACAGATGACTCAGAAGTAATTGGAGAACAACATGGCTCATGATCAAAATGCATGTATTCACCGGTTGAACTGCAACCATGTTGATTTCAAATGAATTAAGGTAGTCAACCCCTAATGAGATTCTGGCGGCATCGGAATTATTCAGGCAATTACAGATTTTCCTCCGCCGAATGTTTACGACCACGTCCGAATAATTTCGGACACGTAACAACGCAGCTGGAAAACCTCCGACGTTTAATGAATTTCAAAATGGCGACAATATGGATATTCAAGCTTAACTTACAACCCATGTTCCAGTTAGCAGGTCATTTATGATTGCAACATTTTTGTTGTTTACAGGATATAGGGGCCGGGAAGGGTAAATATTACGCTGTCAACTATCCTCTACGAGATGGTATAGATGATGACTCGTACGAAATCATATTTAAACCAGTAAGTTAATATAGTAAACAATCACTCCTACGAAATCGTATTTAAACCAGTAAGTCAGTAACAAACTATCACAATATTTTCACAAACAGCTACCCTTGATTTTGAACTGCATAACATTTCAATTGTTACAGAATAATCAAACTTTAAATATGTGACCCGTTGTGCTAAAAGGGACCTTATCGGGTGTGTGAAAAATATCGACCCTAGTCAGTCTGCGCAGTCCGCACAGCCAGACAAGGGCCAAAAATTTTCACTTTTATGTAATTTTCTGAACCCAGGATGTTTACCCGATTTTACTATATGTTCATTTTTAGCTCACCTGAGCACGAAGTGCTCAAGGTGAGCTATTGTGGTCGCTTTTTGTCCGTCGGCGTCCGTCTGTCTGTCTGTCTGTCTGTCCGTCTGTCTGTCTGTCCGTCTGTCCGTCTGTTCACATTTTGTTGTTACCACTCTAGCACCCACAAATATTGACCAATCTTAACCAAACTTGGTCAAAACATGTATGACCATAAGATCTTGGATGAGTTCGATTTTGAGTCAGATCGGACCAGGAAGTCCAGAGTTATGTGCCCTTGAACGTCAAAAATGGCTAGTTTTGACTTTGTTACCACTCTAGTATCTACAAATATTGACCAATCTTAACCAAACTTGGTCAAAACATGTATGACCATAAGTTCTTGGATGAGTTTGATTTTGGGTCAGAGCGGATCAGGAAGTCGGGAGTTATGCGCCCTTGAATATCAAAAAATTCTAGTTTTGACTTTGTTACCACTCTAGCATCTACAAATATTGACTAATCTTAACTAAACTTGGTCAAAACATGTATGATGATAAGTTCTTGGATGAGTTCGATTTTGGGTCAGATCGGATCAGGAAGTGCGGAGTTATGCGCCCTTGAATATCAAAAATTGCTAGTTTTGACTTTGTTACCACTCTAGCATCTATAAATATTGACCAATCTTGACCAAACTTAGTCAAAACATGTATGACAATAAGCTCTTGGCTGAGTTTGATTTTGGGTCAGATCGGATCAGGAAGTCAGGAGTTATGTGCCCTTGAATATCAAAAATAGCTAGTTTCGACTTTGTTACCACTCTAGCATCTACAAATATTAACCAATCAAAACAAAACTTGGCTAGAATTTTGGTAACCATACAATAATGAATGAGTTTGATTTTCAGTGTCATCGAAGTTGGAAGTCTGGAGTTATGTGCCCCTGAATTTGACAAATTTGCCGTTTTCGACTTTGTTTACACTTTAGCGTCTACATTTATTGACCAATCAAAACAAAACTTGGCAACAATGTTGGTAACCCTAAGATGCTGAATGATTTTAAATTTTCAGCTTGATCGGACGAGAAAAACCAGAGTTATTGGCCCTTGAATTTCACAAAATTGCTATTTTCGACTTTATTTTCACTCTAGAAAACACAAATATTGACCAGTCAAGACTCAACTTTGTCACAATGTTGGTGACCATGAGATCTTATATGATTTCATTTTTCATATTGATCGGACTAGAAAAACCAGAGTTGTGTGCCCTTGATGATGACAAAATTGCAGATTTCTTTTTTAATTTCACTCAAACAGCAATAAATATTGACCAATCAAAAAACAACTTGGACATAAGGTTGATGAGAATATCTTTATCAGAACAGAGTTATGTGCCCTGGATTATGACAAAATTGATGTTTGTTTATCGACTTGGTTTTCACTTTAACAGCCACAAATATTGATCATTAAAGATTAAGAATGCTGTTTTAAGCTGGATCATAATCTCGCATCTTAAGTTTCGTGTTCTTGTCTCAGAGATACCTAGGTCATGTAAAAGGTGGGTCTTGTTCTGCATGGAGAAAGTTCAAACTTCTATCAGGTGAGCGATCCAGGGCCATCTTGGCCCTCTTGTTTGCATACAGGATCTGATTGACCTGTGATGAGTCGGTTAAGTTTGTCAAAATCAGGATTTTTGTGTTGGGATAAGGTCCCTTTTAGCGTGACGGGTCATATCTTTGACATAACAGGTGATGACAAAAGTAATGGAAATGTATCAACCCAGTGCAATAGTTCTACAGTGTGGTGCTGATTCACTATCCGGGGACAGATTAGGCTGTTTTAATCTCACACTTAAAGGTGAGTTACGTATCATTAGTGGGGAGTAAAAACCTGGAACTACAGCTTAACGAAGCTGGAGTTGCGAGATTTTGATCCTCCACTGGTGATAGGTAGTTTTTTAAAGTTTTTAAAAGAACAATCCTGGTCATGCTTATTGCTGATCTTGGATAATAATGAGTTTTGCAGGCAGTGAACACTAACATCACCCTGCTTATATGTGCAGTCTGATCTTGGTCTACACTATCTGTTTGTATGTTTAACTGTGTAACATGGAAATAAATAAACCCTGCTATAAACAAGACCTTGTTTTGATATCTCTAACGAAGAGGTTTTTAGAAACTTTGAGCCAGAAGAAGAAAATAACAATTACCATCATTTTCTCCTGTTGCCTCTATTTTCTGTATGAACTATGAAATGCTAATTTGTCAAGAGTTTTTTGGAATTAATATTTGCAATTACCATTAAAAGGAATAATCTGTTTCTTGAAATACTTGTACATGTACTTTTTTGTGCACAGAGTCAGCAATTTCTTTTCCATCAATGTTTTGTATGTTGAAATATACAAATTCTCTATTATGGACAACAATCATTTCGTTGTCTGCAACTTCTTTTTGATTGACTAGTCTAATATTATGTTGCTTGGGAAAGGGCTGATATTACTTCGTGCTATTCATGTTCAGGTCATGGTAAAGCTGTAGAGTTTATGAAGAAGTGGAATCTTCCATTAATGTTGTTGGGAGGGGGAGGTTATACCATCAGAAATGTTGCTCGATGTTGGACGTACGAAACATCAATAGCTCTCGGTGTAGAGGTCGCTAATGGTAGGTAGCTTCTATAAGCTTGTAGTGAGTCCTATGACTCAGGGTTCTGTTTTACTAAAAAGGGTCAGATATGGTGCAATGGTAACACATTAGACTTGTAATACAGGGGTCCAAGGTTGGATCCCCTGCCACTCCAGATTTTGAACTGAGGTTACGCCTGAATATGACCTTAGCTGTTGTGTGAGACATAAAACTCCATTCAATCCAATTTACTAAAACGTTTTGAATTTTTTTGTGAGTTTGAATATAATTATGGGCTTAAGCAAAATGTGCCCCAAAGATTTTGGGTTTATGATTGTGTTTATGTGTTTGTACAGATTTTGTTTGAAACTGCCTTGTCATCCTTCGTTCTAAAAAACTTCTTAAATACATTGATGTTTTATGCTGAGCTTCATCCTGGTGATGGGGCATCTTCTGATAAATTGTGACTAGTTAAAAAAGAAGTTGTGATTTTTACCCTTTCAGAGTTGCCGTATAATGACTATTTTGAATATTACGGACCTGACTTCAAGTTACATATCAGCCCATCAAACATGCCAAACCAGAATACAAATGAATACATGGAAAAAATCAAGTAAGTCTACATTCATCTGGATTTTTATATCTAGAAAAAAAGAGGAGATAACAAATAACAAAATAAATTAACCTTTTTGGAATGATTTGACAATGATCATTTTACAAATTATGGTAATTGGTGATTTGAATATGTTCTGTTTGTATGTAATAATTGAGCATGAAATAAATTTCATCTCAACAAATGTTATTTTAGTGATTGTAAGTTATTTGATCATCTGTATTTTAATATTGAAACTACTTTAAACCATTTCTGCACAGTGATCCCTTTTGACGTCAAAATAATGTTTCTGAGAACATTGTGACAAGCAATTTCTTTATTTCACACAGTGTTTATTACACAAAAGATTAAAAAAGTGTAAAATTTCATCCATTTTCAATTATCACCTGCAACATCTTGTCATTTGGACAGTCATAAAAATTTGGCATTTTTGGAAAGGGTAAATATGCTCAATCTCCTCAAAATTTAGTTCTATCTGAACAAGCATATAAATAACATTATCCTGTTGTCTCTCTTCAGAACAAGGTTGTTTGAAAACTTACGAATGCTACCACATGCACCAGGTGTTCAAATGCAAGGTATGGTAATATAATTCTTTGTAAAATAACACATTTACCAAACTCAAGAAAGACATTTTAAACTATCCTGTGATTTGAACAGGAAAAGAATTATCAATATAAAGTTAAGAATTATCTTTGGGGAGTAAGTAGCAAGCGCGGATCCAGGTATTTTTCCCAGGGGGGGGGGGGGGGGGGGGGGTGGGTTACCGATCTTTAACCCCCTTTTCGCCAAATTTCAGGGGGGTTAGGCCCTTGACCACCCCTGGATTCATGCAGATACATGTCATACCATGAAGGACTAAATATAACAATGGTCTGTCGTGGCACACAGGGAAGAATGGCGCAGTTTATATGGGGCATAACCAGCAATCTTTTTGATAACCCCTTTTTTCGCCAAATTCCAGGGGGGGTCATGACCCCCTGACCCCCCCTCTGGATCCGCGCATGAAGTAGTATGATAATTTGGAAAAATGTTGTATTTTGAGAAACAATACAACTTCAAGTTGATTTCAGTGCACTATGACATATATTTTGAATATTCCCCCGCATCAAAAGATCAGGGACATATTGTTTTACTTGTGCCTGTTTGTCTGTCAGTCCGTCTGTCCTGCTGTCTTTCCACAAATTTAACATTGACCTTTTTCGGGGCATTTGTGTTTCACAAACACATCTTGTATCACAATGAAGCACACTCCTATTACTAATCAAATGTTTTAAACAAAGAATATGATGCAATATTTCAGTCATATTAGTAAAAATGGTTAATAACACTTCAGTTTACAATAAAGTATGATTGTGTATAACATTTCAGCCATTCCAGAGGATGCCATTAATGATGAGAGTGAGAATGAAGATAAAGAGAACCCGGACAGTAGAATATCTAGTATGTATCATGTTTTATTCTGTCACATGATGTAATATCAACAGTGAAAAGGGGTGTCATGAAAACTAAAATGTTTCACGGTCGATATTGCTGGAAGTTCCTTTTCACGATCACTTGCTTTGTCGGCACTATTTTCTTCCAGTACCCGCCTAACACTTTCTTATAAATAATGTTGCCTGTATTCATATTATTTACAATAAAAGCCTTGAAATTGAATTTGTGTCTCATAATTAAAATTGTAAACAAATCTAATTAACTTTAGAAAACCAACGATCATTATATAGATTGATAATGCATTATTTTGACCATAAATTGTAGAAGAAAGCAGAATGCCATAGATCGTAGCATGGGTGGTCTGAAATTGAAATAAATACCCATTTCATGTAATTTCCTTTTCCCTTGATATATTTTTTGGAAATCCCCCATTGAGACCCTCAAATTTAAAAATCTATGACATTTATTTTATGCCTGCGGCTTACCTAATAAATTCCTACGCCTTGCTCGAAAAACTTGATCCATTTCAGGCAGTAACCTATTATTTTATATATTCTATCTCCTGCCAAGGGAAAGAAAGCGTTTGAGACTAATGGGAGTATTTGAGTCCAAAACTTCTTAAAATAAACAAGACTGTTTGAGTTTTAACCCCCGCAGTCTGTCAGATTCATAAGAATTTTCTCTGGTTCTGTTAAGCACAAAATGATGCTCAAATAAACAAACTTTGAATTATAGGATCTATAATCTGACGCAATTTAGAAAAAATATGAAAAAAAAAGAATATTTACTTTGGAAAGAGAACATAAACTGTGTTTTCAGACTATGATGTTTTACTGGGCTCCCTCCCTGACTTCTTGAGTCCTGTGACTGGGGTCAAAACTAGGTATTGTTTAACCCATTACCACACTGTGACTCTTTTTGACTCCCTATAAGATATGGACTTTTGAAAACATTGTGGGAAATGAAGAAATTGCTTGTGACAAGCAATTTCTTCATTTCCCACAATGTTTTCTACCCCCAAAAGACCAACAAGTTTTAAATTCTATGCACTTGGAATTGTCATCTGCATCATCTTTGAATTTGGACAAGTTGAAAATTTTGCCGTTTTGGAATGGGTTAAAGGGGTCATCAAATCCTTTTTAACTACTAAACTACCGATACCTTGTTTACCGTTTTAGTTGAGCGAGTGACCAGAAAATTCACTGTGATGAAGAATTTTCTTCCTTTCTCTCAATGTTTCCCTTAGCTTCCAACAGTATCATGGATTGGAAACCAGCATGTATTGTTGAAATCACCATCAAATCCAATGAAACCACTAAACTACATGTGCCTTGTTTACTGTTTCAGTTCGAGCAAGTGACAAGAGAATCCACTGTGATGAAGAGTTTTCTGATTCGGAGGATGAGATGGGACCAAATGAGGGAGGTGCTCGGAGAGATAGGTCAAACAAACCTAAAGCTAAGAGACCAAAAACTGAAGAAGAGAAAAAATCCAATGACACTGCTAAAGGTATCAGCTGTAATTTTGACACATATATCATGTCACAATAAAATGGACCTTCTAGGAAGTTGGTAATGCCAATATATAAAAAGCAGATTAGACCCAACTGAGTAATAAGTTATGACATTTCGAAAATGAACATATGGCAAAGTAGAAAAACATTATACACTCAAATGATAATCATAGAGCCAAATTTTTCAACCACAGTCAGTGCAGACTTGTGGAGTGAAAAAAGTTTGTGCTTCAAAGGAGGTCCTTTTTTCGTGAGATTGATCACATACCCAGCATAATTTGAAGCTGTAGTCGCAAATTATATAAGTATCATTGAACCTAACAATACAATGTTTTTGCAAATAATTGTAGATAAAAACATAATGGGAAAAGAAAGAAATTCTAATAATAAGTTTATTGTTCTTTTCAATTATTGTTCTCCTGTTTGTTTCTCCTCCATGTTGATATTTATAATCATCAGCTTAATATTTTCACATAGAATCTAAAGATGGTGAGAAAAAAGAGACAAAGAAGGAAGGAGGAGATACAAATGAAAATGCCAAAGAAAAGGAACAAAGGTGGGTAACATTGAGCTTGGGTCTGTAAAAAGTTGTTTTATTGCACTGTAACCCTTTCCCACATATTGATGCCTTTTGACGCCTATCAACAAAAAGCATCATACTATAATTTGAGCAACGTTTGTCTGTTTGTCTGTTTGTTCCCCTACTCCTCCCAGGTCCTTGGGCCGATCTTCACCAAACTTGGAGGGAAGGTGGAGGGCGGCCCCGGATATTAGCTTGAGGGGTTCATTTTTTGAAAGATCAAGGTCATCGAGGTCAAAGGTCAAATTTATCGTTTTTACGGGTTACGGGA
>OY804594.1:80717333-80944073 GCA_963680895.1 Fragum sueziense | reverse complement strand
GAGTCTTTATATTCTTATATTCACCAGTAACATAATGTAACGTTTTATTAAAGGTCAGTTACGACCTATATTTTAATTTTTATAGCGTGTGAGGCATGTGACGCTCAACGCCCGCCCACTAAAACATGTATCTCGTGGGGCATTAGGCATCCACGAGGATCTATGAAAACATATTACCTTATAAAGGAGAACTCGTAATACGTCATCATATATAAATAAACAAATCACACGTGCGATCATGACATTTTATCGCGGTCAAAAATATACGATATATTGACTGCAGTATTCAACGCGTAAACGTTTTCGATTGTGAAATGACCGTCTATGCATTATACTGAAACCCATTTTCAAACGATTATGAGAAAACCAAAAAATCCTTTCATTTGGTCGTAATTGACCTTTAAAGACCGAGTGATTTGCATAATTAGAGATACATACAGAATCATATTTAGTTCAATTTCTAAAACAATTTAAAGAGTATTGGTAGCAAAATCAGATAGACCCAAAGACTGAATCTCCTGTTGTCCCTAATGGAAGCATGTACATATCTAAGTATATAGCCTACATGTACATGTATTGATACCTTCATGGGCACTTAAGATCTTCATATCGCATACCATAATCGCATATCAGAATTGCAGTCAGACTTATGATTGTGATAAAAAAAATCCATAGAATGGAATGATCCGTTCCTAATTACATTTTATATACATATCGAATGTTCTCGTAAAGCTACCAGATGTAATCATCCAAATTACAATAATGGAGTTTAACGCTCGGTTTACAAAGTGAAACTACACCATTAATGAAAGAAACGTGTTGAAACATAAATACTTACCTTTAATGTCTTTTGATCGTATACCTCACGATAAAAGACCTGGTAGAGCATCCCAGCCTATTGGCTAGGGCTGCTCTGCCAGGTCAGTTATCGTGAGCTATAAAATAGTGAAATGACTACTTTCAGTTGCTGATTATGCTTAATTTCATTTTTATTTTGAGTCTTGATTTATTTAATCGCACTTTTAATGACTATGTATTCGTCAAAAGAGGCATGGTTTTGACTTCGTGATGTTGATATAAGCTATATATAGTTCTAATGTTGTTTTATTAAAGCAATGTTTTTGCCCTTAAAATACTTATCATATTTTAGGAAAATGCATCGAAAGCTATAAAAAATTCATGAAAATATTATTTTAAAACAAGAATTTCCAATAAAACATCGTAAAAATATCGTAGAATATCATTTATATGTAGTTCGTATTGCTACACCAATGTTATTGTTTTTTGTATTTTTTGGAAAAGGGGGTGTCTCAAATTTGCCCACGCATGAATTTTCTTTTAATTCTGCATGGTGATGAAGGACCATATACAAGCTATGAAAATGCAATTTAGTATCTTAGATAATCCAAACTAGATTCCAAAAAGCCACCTTGACTTATTCCCATTATGACATGAAACATGGCCCCTTTTTCATGTGTCCCAAAACCTTAGTTTTGTGTATTTTCAAGATCTGTCAATTGAATTTGATCCGAGACACATAAGGCATTACATTCATACCAGAAAATGTATTTGAGGAAATTATTATGAATGTTTTTTATTGAACTAATCATGAAAATATGCATATTTTTCTGCAAAATTTCGGAAAAGAGGAAAATTGAATTCCAAAGTTAAGTATGTTGGAGTCTTTGTCAAGATTCCATATTATCACAAAAACATGCTACATATTTCCTCTTACTTTGAGCTAAATTATATAGAAATCCAAAACCGGTAACAATGTCATATAATACATATTATTGATGAAGGAGATGTTTTGGTCCAAAACTTGTATTCAGTAAAAATTTGATTGTGCTCCCAAAAACATTTTTATATTCAGTAAAATAAACTGTAGCATACAGTACAAACCTACAGTAATATTCATGTTCAAAAAAACTCATTGAAAAAAAAAACATAGATTAAATATAAATATTACTTTTATTTACAAAATTACATGTATGGAAGCCAAGACAGGCATACATATACAGATTTCTTTACTATTTGGTGACAATGTCTATGCACCATTGTTAGTGAGACTATGACATGCAATAAATGTCAAGCCAAATGTTAAGAAATTGAAAAGACGCTTAGAACCGGTACGGTAAAGCATCAAAAGTTGCCCTTCCTGGTAACCAATATATAACCAAATGTTTTTGCTCTAAGCGCCACTAATGAACTAACATGATATGGAAGGCCCCCTATGATTCAGTAAAAGTTTGTTACAGCATTATATCTTTTCAGTTACACAGTTGAAAATGTGCTTGTTTATTTCAAAACATGGCCCTATTGGCATAAAACAGGGTGGAATTATTTCCTCAAATTATTTTTCTGACCATAGCTGAACCTGTATTGATACACGATTTATACACATTTCAATGATGTTATATGATAAACATGTTGTTTAGCCATCAATAGCCCTTAATAGTCACATGGGTGCTGGATTATCTGTTTCTGATGCATTACAACAATATTTTCACTTTTGCACGATCATCAAATGCCATCAGAGAAATTGGTGCTTTTTCTGATTTGCTTTCTCATGTTTCAAAAGATCTATAAATAACTCTTGCTGTTAGCTTTCATGAATCACGGCTGACTTGAATAATTTAAAATGATTTTTATTGAAAATTTCCTCTCTTTTTTGTAAAGTAGGTACACCTGGGACAAGATCTAATGTGACCCTGGGCAAAAATATTGTAACCAACTTTGAAGTCTACCCCTTAGCAAACTTACATTATACAAAATGTAAAACTTCATGGTTGTTTAAAGCTTTTCAAAAAGAGCTTATTTTTATTATATGAAATGTTGCCCCTTTTATGCTGCCACAGCAACAAAAATCTATGACAAAAAGAAATTCTAATACACAGAGTTGTACTCCTTTAACCCAGTGATACTTTTTATCAAGTTTCAAAAGGATTTACAAATTAGATTGGGAGAAATTTTTTTTTGAGAAAATGCCAACAGACAGACAAACACACGGACAGATGACAGGAAATGACCGAAAATATGCCTTGCATCTTGATTTGTCCTCAGGTAAACTAAAATAACCAAAAAAAGTAAACAAAACATTTGAAAAAGTCATTTTTCAAAAAAATCTTAACTATGTCCATTCTTGGAAATGTGCACTATTCAGGGGGGGGGGGGGGGGGGATTCTAAAAGCAACATGTTACCGGTTTTATTTTTTCTCGATATTTCACGATAATCATCAGTATATTTGTGCGCAACTTTTACATAATTTTCAAATCTTGACAAAAACTGGAACAAAAAATTTTTAGAACAGATTTTGCTTAAAATATTTAAAAACAATGAATTTTTGGGTTACCCCCTTACATCGGTTGATATAAAACATTGTTTTGTACATAATTATATGTATTTTTGTTCCATACAGGATCACGGACTACTGGGCATTATTTTTAGAATAAATTACGCGATGAAACTTACAACCAGAACTCTTGCACACTGTTTTAATCAGGGTTCCCTCTTTTTTCATGGTGAAAACTTAAAATTCCGAGAAAATTGTTTTCTGGAATGTGCGATTTGAAACGTTTCATGAATATGAACCGTTATCTAGAGTACTAACTTCACGCCAAATTTCATTAAATTCCGAGCGTGGGCAAACTCCCATGTTATTTTTCCTATTCTTGAGACACCCCCTTTACCCCACCCACTTTAAGCTATGACTACAGGGGTAAGCCAAAGGCTAATTCTGTTAACAAATATATTTCAGTAAACAACAGGTGTCTAGACAATTTTTAAGTATAATGACATTCATCCAAACATACCGTTGGTATTTTTTAGGATTTTTTTACTTTTCGAAAAAACTTATTTTTGTGATTTTTTGGCCATTTTTTGTTATATTTATCAAAAATTACAAATACATAAATTCGTAAAGTTGCATATTGATGTTTTAAGTGACAGTGCAAATCGTCAGCTTTATTTAGGTACCAAAATAATTGTTTTAGCTTATGCAAGGTTCCCACTGCCGATCTGATCAACTCGATCTACTCGACCACCTAATTTCCCCGATCAAGCCCGACCAAATGTATGTACACGACTTCTTCTCGATTTCTAGTCGATCAAACTAGACCCCTGCCCGAGCACTCCCGATCATTTCCCGACTGAAGCCCGACCATCTTTCCGATGTCTACCCGATCACCCCGACCTTAATTCGAGTCCTACACGATCAATACCCGACCATCTCGATCTGTACACGACCAGATCGAGCTGATTCTATTCTAGGTGTTCTGAATGAGAATCTTTTTGCAGCGTCAGTGATTATCACATATTCATAAAAACTTCATAATATTGTCAGTTTAAATATGTACATAATTTAAATGTGACGTAAATGTACTTTTAGCTATTGACTCATTCTTAATCTCATTAAATATAAAGATTAATGCATTCCTTAAGGCGTTTAATATTATTATATCAATCGTGCATGTTATGTCTAAGAGCGGGGACTCACGTGAAACGCAATTTCCAATAATATTCAATATTTCTGTTAATATACTCTGCGCGGGATCTCGTGCTGTTTGTACACATTTATTACCACACGACCTGGTGTTCCCACTGCCGACCAGATCAACTCGATCAAGCGGTCGAATACAGGTCGAGTTAGGTCTGCAAGAGTGATCGGGAGCGGTCGAGATGATCGAATTTGATCTGCATCGCTCGGGCTTCCTACTCGAGTTTTTTTGACATGCAAAAACATTCGAGTGCGATCGAGTACAAAAATGATCGAAAAGCGATTGTGTATTGATCGGGTAGAAGATCGACCTGGTCGTGAATCAGTCGGGTCTGGAGATCGAGTGTGATCGGGTAGATAATTTGTATTCCGACCTGCACCGAGCGAGCACTCGATTCCCTCGACTTGTACTCGAGTAATATCCGACCACACCCGATCAACTCGACCTCTGATTCATCTGTTCACTCAATCAAATCGGATGAAGAGGTCGGGTTTGATCGACTAGAGATCGAGAAGAAGTCATATGGTCGGGATTGATCGAGTGCACTTAAGCGATCGAGTAGATCGAGTTGATCCGCTGCCATAGAGCAGTTGGAAGCACTCGACCAACTCGACTTGTACGAGTTATTCCCGAACGCATTCCCGATCAACTCGACTTCTGCTCCAACTGTTCATCCAATCAAATCCCGGTAAAAGATATCGACTCGAGCACACACAATCTCTACTCGAGTGATTGTCGATCAGCTCGATCTTCTATACGATCGATAATCGAGCATCTTCCCGATGTGTTTTCTACTCGACCGCTACACGGATTTTTTTGACGTGTCAAAACAAGTTGGCAGGATTACCGATCGATGCAGACCAAACTCGACCATCTCGACTTATCCCGATCACCCTTGCCGACCGACCTCGACCGGTACTCGATCGCTAGGTCGGGTTTGATCGAGTTGATTTGATCGGCAGTGGGAACCTAGCATTAATAAATGTGTAAGTTATGGGGTATTTTAGGAGGCATGTGTGAAAAATGTACCGAATGACCTTTGACCTAGTTTATTTCAACCAATATCGCCTGCTAGAGGCGACTACCGGGCAAGCCGTACGTACCATGCCTTGAAGATATCATTGGGCATGGTAGTCGCCCATGTTCAGAGAATGCCTACGAAAGTCACATTTTTTTACTTTGTAGGCAGACTTTACTCGTACATTTTCAGTGTAAAATAAATAAAAGGCAATTTCGGGTAACCCTTTTTTTTGGGGGGGGGGGGGGGCTAAGCCCTTCTGCCCCACCTGTTCCTAGGGGCCTGTACAATATACCACAGATGATAATGAGGGAGCTTTTTACGGTGGGGAATCACGCTACACATTTTCGATATTCTTCAATTTTTCTGTTAATAACCAAGTAAAATTTTTATCAGCTGATTTTTAACGATCTCCCGCACCCATCTTTAGAAGCCATGATACATTTCCGCCTTCTCTTCTCCAAATCGAATAATTCAATTCAAATTGGTCAGTTATTGACAAAATTATTTCTGAAGTTGTATCACACGATTCCCCGTGGTGATGTTGGTTCGTTTCGAATAGATGGAGATAAACTCTGCAAAATCAACGACTGTCATATATACAGACTACAAAATGATTACCAATAATAAACCCTTCTATATTCCCCAAACAACACCTGCTTTAACGTCCATATTAGAAAAATAACGGAGGAAACAATATGACAAAAGAAGAATGTGTAAGTAACTAGCATTTTCTCCTCTGGTCTCAATACTTTCCGATCGATATTGTTCACAAATTCAAATTTGAAAGCTAATCCGGGGCGGAGGTGTGCACTGGTAACGCGCTGGACTCGAAACACATGGATCGCTGGTTCGATCCCCCGCTTCTTCAGTCTTTCGGATAAGACTCTAAACCGAGAACCCGTGTCCATATGACCCTAGCTGTAGAGTGGGACGTAAAACTCCATGGATACAATCTGATCCAATGAAAGCTAATGCGGATGGCAAAATGGATATTTATAACGTTGGAATTTATGGACGATGAGCCTATAGATAAGAAAATATTGAGGCAATAGGAGAAAATGCATTTTTCACATGTGTCAATGTTTTTCCCCAAACATTTTGGGGATCTTAAAACTAGGTCTTGCCCGGGAAAGGATCAAGAAATTGACGCTTGCATTGATCAGCTTTCAAATATTGAACCACCAGTGACCTTTAGGCCTACTAGTTTAAAGTTTTGGGCTTTTTTCGTGTTGGGATTGTTGCTAAATATGCACAATTTCCCCTTTCCTTCAAAATCGTAAAACATTCAAGCTTAGACCTCAAAACCGTTAACCCATTACCATACAGTGACTCTTTTTGACTCCCCACAAGAAATTGATTTGAGAAAACTTTGTGGAAAATGAAGAGATTGCTTGTGACAAGTATTTCCCACAAAATTTTCTAAACAACAACAACAACAACAACAAAAAAAAAACTGCAACATCTTTCAATTTGGATCACCACAAAATTTTGTCGCCTGGTAATGGGTTAACGACCCCTTGTTTTGGCGCCCGCTAATAGGTGGAAACAACTTTGAAAATTATACCGGTAATTACGATAGCTAACATTTTCTCCTTTAGTCTCAATATTTACTTCGCTTAAATGGAGGCCTACTAAATCGACAGATCTTTTACAGTGCCGTCTGAATCACTCGGCTTCAAACCTTTCCCAAACGAAAAAATGGACTATTCCAATTTGAAAGCTGCTGCAGACGACAAATTCCATGTTATTTGATATTGATTCGGTCGGCACAATCCCTTCAGCCAATCAAAAACGTCGTCACTCGACCTGCATTCATTCGGTGGAGGTGAAAGCTTCGGTCTTTTTCCTTAAAGCATTACCAACTTTCATCATTAATATCTCGACGACTACGCCAAATTATTAAAAATGCGTTGGTAGTTAGAAAGTTTAAATCACATTCTTTAGAGAAAGAGTTTTGTTTGTGAATTTTAGCAATAGGTTTTGGAAATATTCTGCCCCAAAAATGGTATCCCGTAACGATAAAGACCGAGGTTGTACCCTCGATGAAAAAATGAAAGTGAGGCTATGACGTCATGCCGACTGATTCGTGATATAGGGTAAACTGATCGTGAGTCGGACACCCTTTCACTTCAAGCCCTTATAGTTCTTAAATCATGGCGAGTTTCAATACCCGGTTTTTTCCGGCATCTGCTGGTACCTTTCTCTCGTAGATTGAAACCAAAAATGTAACTATATCTCTTTGTATAGAGAAAATATAAAGCTGGGAACCACAATACCCTAAATTGATCGTGAGTCGGACACATATGACTGTGAGTCGGACACATTGACATTGAGTCGGACAGTACATTGGAAATCGTAGCCCAGTCTCATATAATTACGCTCGTAGACGCCCCTCTGAAGAAAAGTCTTGAAAAACATGGTGAAAATGAAGAATTTGCTTGTGATTAGCAATTTCCTCAACTTTTACCATGTTTTCTACTAACCTTATCAACTTCAGATTGTCGTCTGCAACCTCCTTCGTCTAGTCCAACATTTTGTTGTCTGGTAATATATTCACAGGTCATCAGCGAGTATATTGTGGATATAAGGTATAGGACTCTTTATCTAGCAGTGTTTAAAATCTTGACGAATGAATCCTAGTAGAAAAGCTACAAGATCAGTATCAGACCTGGGGTCATTGTAATCTGTAATCGTGATTACATGTAAACGATTACAATTTTGGAGTAATCATAATGTAATCTGTAATCAGCCCATTTCCGATTACATGTAATTGTAATTTAATCGATTACATTGCAAAATGGCCTGTAATCATGATTACATCCCGATTACATTCTGATTACATTTGATAGTATCTGCTTTTCCCCATGTTTAAATTGTTTAAAAATTATTGAGGGATAATTAAAAAGGCTATGTTATACTATAATACTCTGTTAAATTGCTTTTGGGAACTTGGTCTAAATTGATGTCTGTGTCTCTTTTAAGATAGAAATAATTGGTATGAACTTGATTTTTGCTGACCAGAAAATAACAAAAAAGAATATTTTATTGTCAGCATTTCTTCATTTGCATCAACATTTTCCTATGCATTTTCTATAAGGGGATTCAAAACTTGCTTAGGAAAGGATTAAAGAGTCTAGACTGATCATTTCAATTGACATTCTTTTATAGATAAAACAATGCTCCAATTACTGGTATAAGGGGATTAAGGGAATAAGGTGTCAACCTTAGATAATCTCTTGCCCTCAGGCCCAGGTAGAAGCTTAATTATCTGATTTTAATGCAACCCTGTATTCTATTCAAAATTTTCACAGGGATTATAGAGTTGATTTCCATGTTTTATTAAACGTTTTGCAGTAGTTAATTTAAACATGCCCATGATAATACATCATGATCACATTTTTTTTTCAGTCTATTAAGATTAGAAGAGGGCATTCAGATAACTTCATGGAAAATGATGCAATTAATATGCAATTTCTGCATATACGAAAATATTTTCTACCTAGAAATAAACTTATGTGATGTTAAATATAGTTTCTGTGAAAATGTAAAATTGTGATGTATGAACTACGAAGTATTCTTATT
Source organism: Fragum sueziense (assembly GCA_963680895.1). Lineage (NCBI taxonomy): Eukaryota > Metazoa > Mollusca > Bivalvia > Cardiida > Cardiidae > Fragum > Fragum sueziense. Next base: position 80,934,973 of record OY804594.1, on the reverse strand, counting down.
GAAAGCATTATGTTTAATTAATACATATCAAAATTCAATCCATTTCATTGATGTACAAACATATCAGAGTATTTGTTTTTGTCTTTTTTCTGAGCAACTACTTGAACTGTTGATTATAAGTATTAAGCTTCCTGCACCTGATAAAGAAACAAACATTAGCAATTGATGTGATTCCTTAAATATCTATCTGCAAGGACTTGTTTAAAACAAAAAGTATTTTCTATAATTGAAGTGAAACAAGGATGTACACCAGCTGTTTGCTGAAAGGACTTTTTTCTAAATGATTTTATTAAACCCAATTCCACATGCCACCATTTAATACTTATGTATCATAGTTGTAGCAAAAAGAAAACATACTAAATTGATTTAAATTGTTGACAGATATTTTAGCCCAATCTTAATATTCGCTTTTTTCTCTCCTTAAGGACAGATCATCCATTTATTTCCTACGGTAAGATTTTTTTTATTTTTTCTGTACTGATATTTAAATATATGAGAAGTAAAAAAATGACTTAAAAACTATAGGTCACCAAGCGAATTAAAAAGTTATTGGATATCAAGAGAGACTACTCTTGTCTAAAATTGCAAAAATTAGGTGTCACTTAAATACCCACAAAAAGGTGTTCGAAATGACTAGGATAACATAAATAAGTCTTTATTGTGTTCCATATGTTTTATTCTGTCTAAATGAGTATCGATTTGGGAAAATTTTGTGATGATTTTGAACTTTCTAGAAAAACATTCTTTCAAAAGTAGCTGAAATTGCTCTTTTCTCGCAACGTTTCTGATAATGAAAAATATTCCAGCGGTAAGATTTTTTTCTTTTTTGGTATAGACATAGTGCTTGGTCATACCTACGAAAACATAAAAAGAAAAATATATCAAACCAAGCGTTTTTCTTAGTTAGTAGTAAAATTTTGTTTACTTTTTTCAGCTCTGTCCGAAATTGTTTCACTACTTTTATCCATTTTCTTCAATTTTACCAGCTTAAGATAATAAAAAGTGTCATCTTTTGTGTCCATCTGAAGCGGACTAGCTCATAAAGAAACCACTTTGCTTTTGTTGCTCCGTTTCCTATCGCTAACGCCACATGTTGAACGCGTAACAGAAAGCGAAATGTACCATCCGAGTACTATTACACTTTAATTGACCAAACTGAGAAAATTGAAATAACCGAAATGGGTCTTATCATTTATCAAACAAACAATAACTAAATGTAAAAAATACATTTTCTGAAAAGGCCAATTACTGAAACAGCTTTATTTCGTTATTTAGGATATGCGCAGTAAGTTGCGCAGTAACAACTGGAGGATCTGTCCTTAAAAGAAATTATCCTATAGGGTTGTCAAGCTTTTGTCATATTTTGATTTGAAGTATGCGCCCATACATAAGACACTAAACATAATGATAAAAGGAGATTTGGAGAATACATTGTATTTGTTTATTTACCTTTTATCCTTTTGTTTAACATATCTTTTGAACAGTCTTCAGTATCTTTGAATATTACCCTAATAATATTTATGTTAATAAAAATGTAATCACATGTAATCAGATGTAATCATGATTACATTGCAAAAGTAATTGTAATTGCAATCAATTACATTTGAAAACTGTGTAATCACAATGTAATCAGTAATCAAAGAAAATGCAAGTAATTGTAATTGTAATCGATTACATTGGCATGTAATCGACCCCAGAATAATTCATGTCTTCCAAACACCCACCATTTCCCCGAGAAAATCGCATTTATAAGAAAAATATCAAATTTTCTGTTGAGAAAAAATATGACCGTTACACTTTACAGATTCTCGTATTTATAAAGTGAGTCAAAACAAAGAATATGGAATTATTGCTTATATGATAAATGTATCAACGCTATGTCGGAAATGTATGTATTATTTTCTCTAATTATTTGATAAAAAGCAACTCTCCGTTCCACTTTCAACTTGAGATTGTACGTCGGATTTATTCGACAAAATATTTAAAGTTCGGATAGTTTCGACATGCCTTAAAACGTGACTAGTTCTTTGAATTTGGATGTCCTTACATTGACAGAAACAGGCTACTACAGTTTGGTTGGTGTGCTTATTTTGAACAGTAGAAATAACGTTCTAAAAGTTTGTTCACCAAACAATTCCGATCCAGATAATTATATATTCTACGACCTATTCAACGATTCTAGCAGAAAAAAGTAATACCAAGATCGTATTTTGCGGTCGTTCGAAGTTCCTTACCGCGGATGAATTTAAAATCCTCCACAATAGTTAACAATCCAACGCAAGACAATTAAAGGACCTCTACGGATAAGGCGAGAAATCTCCCTAAAAGGCTCAAATGGAAAAGTCATTTTTCAAAACATGAATATTGATTATTATTTCGAATTGTATTGTTAGATATGTATCTAAATCATATGAAAACTGATTTTGTACGATCAAAACGATTCGACAGGTACAGATAACTCTTGATTTCTGTACCTACTCCCAAAATTACATTTTCTTACCCCACCGTTATTCATTAAACCAGATTTAAGTTTTCTTTAGTTTTATAAGCAAAAAAATTCTGTGAATGTAAGGACAATTGGTTTTGAAATCATAAACCATTTTTCGATTTGTCCTTAATGCGCATGCGCATCATTGAAACGAGTTTAAAGGCGAAATCTTCCCGCCAAAATTATGGCGTATGGTATATGAGTACTATTTTTAGTATAAAAGTATGTTCCCCCCCGTGACCCAGCAAATCCTTTTTAGTAAGGAAGCCTTTGATCCAGTTACACAACATATGTCAATGGGAAGCTGGGTCAAGGTGGGGAACAATGTTAGCCAGTCTTGGGAAGGTAGGTATGCCTCGGTTTTTGGCGGGAAAGTGCGCGTTTAAAGTTGTTTCAATGGTGCGCATGTGCAATACGGACAAAACCAAAGCTGCCATATGATGTCAACACCATTTATCCCAATCTCCGAGCAGAGTTGTCGTTCGTTACACTCACCATACATCTCTGCAACGGGCTGGGCGGCTGAATGACAAGAATCTTGTCAAACCGAGGAAAACGTGTATTATTACTGTTTAACTGTTTCATGTGTAACATAATAAAGTAGACAAAGAATTGATGGCTCTGGGTACATTTGAAAGTTATTATAACCGATGAATTTACCCATATAAAATGGAACTATTTTCTCAAGCCTCCTTACCAATGGCAGGAATTTTGTGCTAAAAATAGACTAGGTTTAAGGTTTTGTTTTGATAAATCGTCAGTGTTGTTATATAATATCGAATCTATGGCTTCAATCAAGTCGTAGTTGCGAGATTTTATAAGAACACTTACGAAATACAATAGTTTGTCCGAAATATGCCACGGTTAGCTGGATAAAATCGTTCCCTATCAGAATGAAACGTACAGAAAATTTGAATGAATGACATCAATTTAAAGAAAATCAAATTACTATCGTTGGAAAATGATATTAAATTTTAAGCAACGTGAAGTATGATATATTTTGGACTTCGGAAAAGAAAAATTATTTGTTATTGCTATTTTGATGTGATAGAAAGTGACGTAATCTAGCAGATGATGACGCAATACTCTCTGAGCCAACCACAGAGGTGAATGTAATGAATGAACCGTGTGCAAGAGAGTGCATTTATCCCTGTATCTGTAGAAAATAAATTGCAAATAAAAATAAAAGAATCTTCATTTTACCTCTTTGAATACCGGTAGTGTAAGAAAACGAAACTTTTTAGGTGGGTACTAAAATCAAGAGTTATCTGCACCTATAGAACTTTTAAAATGACATAAAAATCGGTGTTTATTTCCTTTATTTGTCTACCTAACCATAAAACTTAATTTTGTTTCTCAATTTGTTAGTTTTGAGAATTGACCCATCGAGCTGAGCCTTTTAGGGAGAATTCTCGCCTTATCCGTAGAGGTCCTTTCTATCAGAAGTGACCTTTGTTTGAAGGCACAGAAATTCATAATTTGGCCACTATACCGAATGCGGTTCTTTTGATTCACGTGACACGGTTTAATAGATCTGCTGAGCTTATGTTTAATTGATTGGTCGAAACAGTTTGTGAGTCTCCACCCATTCGATGATTTATATGCTTGATTGACAGGAATATTCACGTGCCGATTTCTCATTTCTTTGTCGGAACAAAATGACGTCATACAATCGTCATACCACTAACTGTCTTAGGGCGAGTTTAAAACATCAAACAAAACCGAAAACACATGTTTTTGCTCCTTTCAAAAGAAATAGACTCATTCTGATTACTAATACGGGTACACTTGTTGAATTTTCGAGTTGCGCATATAAAGTTTGAATTGAATTGGTTATCGATAAATTGAATCAATAATTGGATTATTTCAGTAACAAGGTATTGATCACTTCACATTACGTTCGAGGAGACAAAACATTCCAGACGTTTTTTTTGTACTTTTTGTTTGCCGATCACGGAGTCTTTAAATGAAGAAGGGAGGCCAGCGCTATTCTGATCATTTGATACAATATACTGTGATTTCTAGATTTTTCCGAGCATGGCTCGAATATAGATAAGCAACAACTGTTAGGAAATAAATATATATCGCCCAATGTAATTTCAAAACCTTGACTAAAGCTGTAGATCTAGTTACAAGGTTTTGAAATTGCACTAACGATATATGTAATGTTTTAAAACTTTTTATTATGCTTAATTAAGGTATAAAGTGCCTAATTAAAAACACCACTTTCTAGCCATACGAAATGTATCAAATTACACACACTTGTAAATACACTTCACATAAGTTGATTCACCGTGCCGGATTTCAAAATTATGCTTCAAGAAGAAAATAATTTACAAATATCATTTTCCTCTATATTCATATGCAAGGGAGGTAATTTTGAACATTTTTGTCAAATATTTGCATAAATATGCATTAATTCAGAATTCTAAACCGTATAAAATGCGTATGTTTGTATACTACTCAAAATTTGCTAAGGATCACTTTTTTAAATGTTGACATCTTTTTAATAAATCTCCCAACCAAATAGCAAAATGGTTTAAATGTTAGAGTTATCAATTCTGAATAAGATTCAACGATGAATGTTCTGATTCATTTCTTATATCGATAGTTGTGTGGCATAGAAAAAGGGCACCCTTAATAATGAAGATTTTCGTAGATAGGCCAAATCTTACAACTTTGAGAAAAATCGAAATTTACCATTTTTTGTGCTTCTTCAGCATTTTAAGCGATGCTTTAGTCTTCTGCGACATTTTATTGTCCTTTAAAACTTCCTAAGCAATAGCTAAGTACTCGCATGGGCACATAGAAAAATGCACTTTTAAGCACGTCATAGAGCTCATAAATATCCCATGTTACATAATGTTGAGTTTAAATTTTGACTGTTGATTCATATCTGATGCCTCAAATGAGTTCTGGGTCTTAAAAATGGTATGTCGGTAAATTAAAGTTATAACTTTGGTGAAAAGCTCAGGTACGGCCTGTTTGAAAACCATAGTTATCACCAAAACTTCTTCCGTGGGCATTGTTTTGGTGGAGTTAGACTGAAAATATACTGAATGAACCCCCTGAACGGTAAAAACACCGCTTGTGTCTTTCCTCGACCTATGGTTTATTGGCAGTAACCATTGAATGGTCATGTGATGAAACTGAACAAAGTCAGTAAATCTGACCACAGCTTATGTTTGCCCACATGTGCTGAAATTACAAAAAAGACATATGGAAATCAACGCAAGGCTTCTGGGAAGATTTATAAACCCGACGCATGTTAAGAAAATTGCTGATAGTAGCCGTAACAGACATTCGTAAAGGTTAGTCTTTAGCTGTATTTGACTATGGAGAAAGACTGACCCACATGCTCATGGTAACTACACTTTGGTTTACGAGCAGTATCTAGAATAAGAGCTTATACTGAAGAAGGGGTTTAGAATGATTTGTAAGTGAATTGATCGATTTTTATTATACAAAAAACGCTGATTTAAAAGGTTATGGTACACCAATGACATAATTCATGTGACCAATACTACAGGGTGCGGTATTCTAGCTCGATATTTAGCCATGGATCATGTTGTTTATGCGTTGAACGATCCGTATGGCAATGTTTAAATCACCTATGCGAATGCAGGATACATTTTGCGGACTTTGGACAAGATGGTTAATGAGGTTCCGGACTCTGTCTTGTAGACTCAAGAAAACACAGTATTTAAACATTCACATGCCATTTTAAAGCGTAGAGGGATAGAAACTCGTAGACCTTATGTAGTTTTTGCAAAGAAATAGAGGAAAAATCGTGTTTCAGATAAAAATCTGAAATTTCGCACTATCTATGGAAACACTCATTTTTATGGGTACCCCTTTTGCATCCCTCGTGATAATTTTCTCCAAAGCATCTCAACATGAAAACCTACAAAATCGTACTCATAAATGGTTAATCTACCAAACAAACTAATTTACAGGTTAATATTTGAAATTGTGTCAGGAATATCAATGTTTCAAAAAGTGATCCTTAGCAAATTTTGAGTAGTATATTTGGAATGGAAATGTAACACAGTTTAGGAATTACTGGCTCTTTTCAAATTTTGCCACTGGCTCTTTGGTGCTAATTAGGCCCTTCTTACCTTAAGCCATTATATTTCTTAATTGTTGATCGCTGTAAATGGTAACTTCATATTTGTCATACAGATTGTTCTCTTCCTTGGCGTAAACCGACCTCCAGCTCCTCTCTGTCTCAATGATGCATTCGAATATCCTCGGATCTTATCGTTACTCAAGATCCCCTCATCATGTTGCAACCACGTTCCAACGCGGCAAAAGGTTGCAAACAGTCTCGAGGGTCGCGATTGCCAATGATGCATACCGACGGCGTAAACCTGTCTAACTGCGACGTTATTCATCCTACATTTTTATTGGATGATTAGAGGACAGCGCCGAAACTGAACATTTGAATGAATTAACCCTCAAATAAGCTAGACAAACAAACAAACCAATAATAGGAAAGACTATTTCACGAAGAACAATACAATATCAAAATGAAATATGATAGCTATAGTCTAACAAAAGCCCCATAATTTTAACTTTTTTCTTACAAAGCACAAAACAAACACAGCAATTGTGATACGATCATACGAGTGCACGACATATTTATTATTGCAAACATCTTTTTCCGCGGGAAGAGGAGAATCACTTGTCGAAGTTTACAAGCACTCACTAAGTTTGACGCAACACAAGAATCTGTCAATAGCGGGTCAATGCTTTCTGTAAAGGAGGTTCAAAATTACAAAGAGAGGGGCGGTTTTTTTTTTTTTTTTTTTTTTTTTTGTCAATTTCGATTGATTTTACCCATGCAAATGAACCCATAACTAGATGACAAACTTAAAACCTTATACGGTTCCAAAGAAGATGCAGACAACAATAATGTTGATGAATTCTTATGTAGGCCTACTTCATTTCTTTTGGATAAAAAGCATTGTGTATGTTTATGAAATTGCTTGTTACAAACAATTTCTTTATTTTTCTCAATGATTTCCAAATGTGTTTTTGTTTCTTGATGAGCGTCAATAAGTGATATTGTGTGGGAACTGGTTGAACAAAAAGGGTACTGATGGGATTCGACATTCCCCCCACCCCTCCGAACTCCGGCTGGATCCGCCATTGTATGTGCGTACATAGCACTAAATACTGAATATTTCGTCTAAAAACTCGCGATTTTCTTTTTTTCTACAATGTTTTTCCTTGTATTAGGTCGTGAATACACTTGATTGTTCAGAAAAGGGTCAATTTATGTTAAGAAATTGAAAAGACGCTTAGAACCGGTACGGTAAAGCATCAAAAGTTGCCCTTCCTGGTAACCAATATATAACCAAATGTTTTTGCTCTAAGCGCCACTAATGAACTAACATGATATGGAAGGCCCCCTATGATTCAGTAAAAGTTTGTTACAGCATTATATCTTTTCAGTTACACAGTTGAAAATGTGCTTGTTTATTTCAAAACATGGCCCTATTGGCATAAAACAGGGTGGAATTATTTCCTCAAATTATTTTTCTGACCATGGCTGAACCTGTATTGATACACGATTTATACACATTTCAATGATGTTATATGATAAACATGTTGTTTAGCCATCAATAGCCCTTAATAGTCACATGGGTGCTGGATTATCTGTTTCTGATGCATTACAACAATATTTTCACTTTTGCACGATCATCAAATGCCATCAGAGAAATTGGTGCTTTTTCTGATTTGCTTTCTCATGTTTCAAAAGATCTATAAATAACTCTTGCTGTTAGCTTTCATGAATCACGGCTGACTTGAATAATTTAAAATGATTTTTATTGAAAATTTCCTCTCTTTTTTGTAAAGTAGGTACACCTGGGACAAGATCTAATGTGACCCTGGGCAAAAATATTGTAACCAACTTTGAAGTCTACCCCTTAGCAAACTTACATTATACAAAATGTAAAACTTCATGGTTGTTTAAAGCTTTTCAAAAAGAGCTTATTTTTATTATATGAAATGTTGCCCCTTTTATGCTGCCACAGCAACAAAAATCTATGACAAAAAGAAATAGTTGTACTCCTTTAACCCAGTGATACTTTTTATCAAGTTTCAAAAGGATTTACAAATTAGATTGGGAGAAATTTTTTTTTTTGAGAAAATGCCAACAGACAGACAAACACACGGACAGATGACAGGAAATGACCGAAAATATGCCTTGCATCTTGATTTGTCCTCAGGTAAACTAAAATAACCAAAAAAAGTAAACAAAACATTTGAAAAAGTCATTTTTCAAAAAAATCTTAACTATGTCCATTCTTGGAAATGTGCACTATTCAGGGGGGAATTCTAAAAGCAACATGTTACCGGTTTTATTTTTTCTCGATATTTCACGATAATCATCAGTATATTTGTGCGCAACTTTTACATAATTTTCAAATCTTGACAAAAACTGGAACAAAAAATTTTTAGAACAGATTTTGCTTAAAATATTTAAAAACAATGAATTTTTGGGTTACCCCCTTACATCGGTTGATATAAAACATTGTTTTGTACATAATTATATGTATTTTTGTTCCATACAGGATCACGGACTACTGGGCATTATTTTTAGAATAAATTACGCGATGAAACTTACAACCAGAACTCTTGCACACTGTTTTAATCAGGGTTCCCTCTTTTTTCATGGTGAAAACTTAAAATTCCGAGAAAATTGTTTTCTGGAATGTGCGATTTGAAACGTTTCATGAATATGAACCGTTATCTAGAGTACTAACTTCACGCCAAATTTCATTAAATTCCGAGCGTGGGCAAACTCCCATGTTATTTTTCCTATTCTTGAGACACCCCCTTTACCCCACCCACTTTAAGCTATGACTACAGGGGTAAGCCAAAGGCTAATTCTGTTAACAAATATATTTCAGTAAACAACAGGTGTCTAGACAATTTTTAAGTATAATGACATTCATCCAAACATACCGTTGGTATTTTTTAGGATTTTTTTACTTTTCGAAAAAACTTATTTTTGTGATTTTTTGGCCATTTTTTGTTATAGAGCAACGTCGGGTTATTTCGACCATCGGGAATTATCGACCATTTACTGTTTTGATTACCATTTCCTTCATATGATCTCATTAGATTACATTATAACTTAAAAATCCGACAAAGTAGATCTTTACCAAGTATTATGTCTACATTTCTACCCAAAATCAGGCGTTCTTCAAGAAATTTTAACCATTCATTGCAAGAGGCACATGAACGTTATTTACAAAATGGCCGTCTTATCCAATGAGTTAAGAGCTATGTTCATTGAAGAAATGGATTTTTATAATATAGCGCTTTGTATTTTTCCATATCTTTTATCAAAACAAGTGCCAAATTGAATTTCTCACCTCTGTAACTTTGTCTGATGACTGTATAAGTTGTCTGACCTTAGAAACATGGGTGGTCGGTAACTGCCACAAACATTTACGGAGTGCGGGTGTTACCGACCAAAGAAGTGCCCTTCTTCCTGTAACTATGTTCAGAGGTCGGTAACACACACAAATGAAAGGCATTTTTTGAATATGGCTGACAGTCTACGATGTTAGAACAAAAGTCAACCCATTTCATCTTCCACGTGGTTTGAACCTCCAGTGGTCGATAATACCCCACACTCTTCTGATCAGTCATTGTTGTTAAGATTAGTACTAAACGACCTCCCTAGAAGTAATCAATCATTCGTAAAAGCAATGACCTCTGCATAGAGATGACAGATCTTACACCCGTATGTCAATTTTCAAACTATAAATAACATTTCGGGTAAGTGGTCGATAACTACCTCACTGGTCGATAACAGACTGCTCAAGGTCATCTTATAAAAACGTTGGTACTTTATTACATTTCAAAGATATATGGTCGGTAACACACGCAATCGAAAGCCAATATTTGAATCTCGGTGACAGTCAACGATGCAAGGAGGACAGTCAGTTTGTTTCACCTGTAACATGATTTGAACCTTAAGTGGTCGATAATACCCGTCGTTGCCCCTATTTATCAAAAATTACAAATACATAAATTCGTAAAGTTGCATATTGATGTTTTAAGTGACAGTGCAAATCGTCAGCTTTATTTAGGTACCAAAATAATTGTTTTAGCTTATGCTAGGTTCCCACTGCCGATCTGATCAACTCGATCTACTCGACCACCTAATTTCCCCGATCAAGCCCGACCAAATGTATGTACACGACTTCTTCTCGATTTCTAGTCGATCAAACTAGACCCCTGCCCGAGCACTCCCGATCATTTCCCGACTGAAGCCCGACCATCTTTCCGATGTCTACCCGATCACCCCGACCTTAATTCGAGTCCTACACGATCAATACCCGACCATCTCGATCTGTACACGACCAGATCGAGCTGATTCTATTCTAGGTGTTCTGAATGAGAATCTTTTTGCAGCGTCAGTGATTATCACATATTCATAAAAACTTCATAATATTGTCAGTTTAAATATGTACATAATTTAAATGTGACGTAAATGTACTTTTAGCTATTGACTCATTCTTAATCTCATTAAATATAAAGATTAATGCATTCCTTAAGGCGTTTAATATTATTATATCAATCGTGCATGTTATGTCTAAGAGCGGGGACTCACGTGAAACGCAATTTCCAATAATATTCAATATTTCTGTTAATATACTCTGCGCGGGATCTCGTGCTGTTTGTACACATTTATTACCACACGACCTGGTGTTCCCACTGCCGACCAGATCAACTCGATCAAGCGGTCGAATACAGGTCGAGTTAGGTCTGCAAGAGTGATCGGGAGCGGTCGAGATGATCGAATTTGATCTGCATCGCTCGGGCTTCCTACTCGAGTTTTTTTGACATGCAAAAACATTCGAGTGCGATCGAGTACAAAAATGATCGAAAAGCGATTGTGTATTGATCGGGTAGAAGATCGACCTGGTCGTGAATCAGTCGGGTCTGGAGATCGAGTGTGATCGGGTAGATAATTTGTATTCCGACCTGCACCGAGCGAGCACTCGATTCCCTCGACTTGTACTCGAGTAATATCCGACCACACCCGATCAACTCGACCTCTGATTCATCTGTTCACTCAATCAAATCGGATGAAGAGGTCGGGTTTGATCGACTAGAGATCGAGAAGAAGTCATATGGTCGGGATTGATCGAGTGCACTTAAGCGATCGAGTAGATCGAGTTGATCCGCTGCCATAGAGCAGTTGGAAGCACTCGACCAACTCGACTTGTACGAGTTATTCCCGAACGCATTCCCGATCAACTCGACTTCTGCTCCAACTGTTCATCCAATCAAATCCCGGTAAAAGATATCGACTCGAGCACACACAATCTCTACTCGAGTGATTGTCGATCAGCTCGATCTTCTATACGATCGATAATCGAGCATCTTCCCGATGTGTTTTCTACTCGACCGCTACACGGATTTTTTTGACGTGTCAAAACAAGTTGGCAGGATTACCGATCGATGCAGACCAAACTCGACCATCTCGACTTATCCCGATCACCCTTGCCGACCGACCTCGACCGGTACTCGATCGCTAGGTCGGGTTTGATCGAGTTGATTTGATCGGCAGTGGGAACCTAGCATTAATAAATGTGTAAGTTATGGGGTATTTTAGGAGGCATGTGTGAAAAATGTACCGAATGACCTTTGACCTAGTTTATTTCAACCAATATCGCCTGCTAGAGGCGACTACCGGGCAAGCCGTACGTACCATGCCTTGAAGATATCATTGGGCATGGTAGTCGCCCATGTTCAGAGAATGCCTACGAAAGTCACATTTTTTTACTTTGTAGGCAGACTTTACTCGTACATTTTCAGTGTAAAATAAATAAAAGGCAATTTCGGGTAACCCTTTTTTTGGGGGGGGGGGGCTAAGCCCTTCTGCCCCACCTGTTCCTAGGGGCCTGTACAATATACCACAGATGATAATGAGGGAGCTTTTTACGGTGGGGAATCACGCTACACATTTTCGATATTCTTCAATTTTTCTGTTAATAACCAAGTAAAATTTTTATCAGCTGATTTTTAACGATCTCCCGCACCCATCTTTAGAAGCCATGATACATTTCCGCCTTCTCTTCTCCAAATCGAATAATTCAATTCAAATTGGTCAGTTATTGACAAAATTATTTCTGAAGTTGTATCACACGATTCCCCGTGGTGATGTTGGTTCGTTTCGAATAGATGGAGATAAACTCTGCAAAATCAACGACTGTCATATATACAGACTACAAAATGATTACCAATAATAAACCCTTCTATATTCCCCAAACAACACCTGCTTTAACGTCCATATTAGAAAAATAACGGAGGAAACAATATGACAAAAGAAGAATGTGTAAGTAACTAGCATTTTCTCCTCTGGTCTCAATACTTTCCGATCGATATTGTTCACAAATTCAAATTTGAAAGCTAATCCGGGGCGGAGGTGTGCACTGGTAACGCGCTGGACTCGAAACACATGGATCGCTGGTTCGATCCCCCGCTTCTTCAGTCTTTCGGATAAGACTCTAAACCGAGAACCCGTGTCCATATGACCCTAGCTGTAGAGTGGGACGTAAAACTCCATGGATACAATCTGATCCAATGAAAGCTAATGCGGATGGCAAAATGGATATTTATAACGTTGGAATTTATGGACGATGAGCCTATAGATAAGAAAATATTGAGGCAATAGGAGAAAATGCATTTTTCACATGTGTCAATGTTTTTCCCCAAACATTTTGGGGATCTTAAAACTAGGTCTTGCCTGGGAAAGGATCAAGAAATTGACGCTTGCATTGATCAGCTTTCAAATATTGAACCACCAGTGACCTTTAGGCCTACTAGTTTAAAGTTTTGGGCTTTTTTCGTGTTGGGATTGTTGCTAAATATGCACAATTTCCCCTTTCCTTCAAAATCGTAAAACATTCAAGCTTAGACCTCAAAACCGTTAACCCATTACCATACAGTGACTCTTTTTGACTCCCCACAAGAAATTGATTTGAGAAAACTTTGTGGAAAATGAAGAGATTGCTTGTGACAAGTATTTCCCACAAAATTTTCTAAACAACAACAACAACAACAACAACAACAAAAAAAACTGCAACATCTTTCAATTTGGATCACCACAAAATTTTGTCGCCTGGTAATGGGTTAACGACCCCTTGTTTTGGCGCCCGCTAATAGGTGGAAACAACTTTGAAAATTATACCGGTAATTACGATAGCTAACATTTTCTCCTTTAGTCTCAATATTTACTTCGCTTAAATGGAGGCCTACTAAATCGACAGATCTTTTACAGTGCCGTCTGAATCACTCGGCTTCAAACCTTTCCCAAACGAAAAAATGGACTATTCCAATTTGAAAGCTGCTGCAGACGACAAATTCCATGTTATTTGATATTGATTCGGTCGGCACAATCCCTTCAGCCAATAAAAAACGTCGTCACTCGACCTGCATTCATTCGGTGGAGGTGAAAGCTTCGGTCATTTTCCTTAAAGCATTACCAACTTTCATCATTAATATCTCGACGACTACGCCAAATTATTAAAAATGCGTTGGTAGTTAGAAAGTTTAAATCACATTCTTTAGAGAAAGAGTTTTGTTTGTGAATTTTAGCAATAGGTTTTGGAAATATTCTGCCCCAAAAATGGTATCCCGTAACGATAAAGACCGAGGTTGTACCCTCGATGAAAAAATGAAAGTGAGGCTATGACGTCATGCCGACTGATTCGTGATACCTAGCCCAGAAAATATTGAGACAAAAGGAGAAAATGCTTATTATCAGCATTAGATTTATCTTCTTTTTTCTCAATATTTTCCAAAACCTTTCCTCTAGAGGTCTTGTTTGGGAAAAGGTTAAACCAAATGTTCCCGAAATGGAAATATTTAGAACTGTTCCAATTTGAAACTCATAGCTAGATCTACTACACCTTGAAACTCAAACTTAAGCAACTACAGACGACACACTGTATGTTGATAAAAGTAGGATTTGTGTAGAACATTGCAGCCTAGGCCTACAGAAAACATTGAGACAAAGGGAGAAAATGCTGAATAGAGTGGGTAAATCAGCATTTTCTTCTTTTGCCTCGACGTTTTTAGAATCCTTTTCATACGGAAGACAAAACAAGGCATTGTTTGTAAAGGGTTAAATGGGAGAAGTTCGAAATTCTGTTGTTCGGAAAAGGACAAAAGTACTTTAGAAGTGCGAACATATGTCTAGAGAATCCGCACAATAAACCGCACTAAAAATGGAAAATGGCGACTGAGGAAAGAGTTAAATATTTTTGTTTGTTGTTTTTCTGCGTTTCTTGGACATGTCTCATTCAGCAAACAGGTTAGTAATTCTTATTTGATTTACAATAAAATATGTTTTATATGCTTCAAGATTTCATGTCTTATCACACGCTTTCTCAGACAAACCGACTGTTGAAATTCAGTCGACAAGACCTTCATTGTGTAAGAGTGGGTGGGGTATACTCGCTTCATGTGTACTCGCGGTACATGGGATCTCGCGGTAAACGGTATTTTGCAAGAAAACAAACGGCCACGCCTACTATCGGGTGTTTTCCCGGGATAACCTCTGACGTACAAGTCCACGCTTCACTGATCGCAACTATTTTCAAAATATTTTCCGTCTGAAAGTGAGTTATCGATGAAAAAAGTGTCCATATGCAAATCAATAGAAGCTGCACCTACCTATTCAATAGGCCATTGTACCCTGGTCAATTTAAACACATTTTCCATGGCATAATCAATAACAATCCATGCGATTTTGACAGATCTAGGCTCGTCTGACATTGAAATAAAAAGTATTCAATATTTTGATCACGTGACATGAGCTCGAGCTTCTCGCCACGAAAAAATAAACAAATAACGCGAGATCCCATAAACAATTTTATACAGTTTATACAGTAGTCGAGACCAGATGCAACAAGTTGCATAAGCTAACTATAGCTTTTTACGGCCCGTTTTGTTGTATTCGCACTAACACTGGTTATTTTCACTGTGTGGACTTCCGGTTCCGTACCACAAAAGTCCTAATCTTAGTCCTAATCACTTTCACTCCTGGCGCTTATTTCTTATAAGCACATTGATTATTTACACATAACTCATTCAAAACACATTTAAATTGACATTCCACTATAAACATTAGCACTGACATTAATAGTCTGACTTTGCATTCATGTGTTAAGAGCACAATAAACTATGATATATTTTTTGAATACACCACACTTTTACTAATACTTTTATGCCACTATTTTATGCATTACAAGCAAATTAAACTATGATATATTATTTGATACACCACACTTTTACTGTTACTCCTATGTCAATACAAAGCCTATGTTAAGCATTGCTAGATTTATCTTGCCTTGTCAATTTAATCAAATACATATTTATTTGAACCACAAAGGACAAAAATTTATCCCATATTTTTACACTATGTACATGTAGTGAAACATGAAGGATGTGTATAAAGAATGTCAACAAATCCAAGATGGCGGCGATGCGCCTTGCATGAATGAATCTGTGGCTGTCAAATCAGAAATAAACGGAGCATCTTGGTTGTTTTACAGGATGATGCGTGACATTTTGAGTTAAAAAAATATAAAAAGTGTTTTTGTGATTTTGTTGATGGCTTTCCGGTTTACATATTTTGCGATAAGTACCGCGAGTACCCATGTTCCCAGGCTAACAAAAGAATGTGTGTTCTTTATTTATTACTTGGCAAAGTTCATGCATAATTGCATACCAATTATCTTATGAGAATTCAAATGATTGATTGAAAATTCCACATATCCATTCTTTCATTATACACTGAGCTTTAAAAATCAAAACGCCACAATTGCAAAGGCTAAATCTCAGTGACAAGACTAATCCGAGTCTTCTCTGGTGAAAATTCGCTCTTTGATATCTGGATGTCGCTATTTATATCTGAGAGCTGTCCAATTTAAAAACAAAAGAAAAGCCTGACACAAGTTTTGCCGCTTGTTCACTGTCCGATTTCAGTGGCGGATCCAGGATTTCTGTTAAGGGGCTTCGGATATATGCAAATAGGGGGGGTTCGTTTTTCTAGTATAACGCAAATTTGACGGAGTTACTGCATTAAAATGAAATAATCAGGCTACAGAGGGGGGTTCGTTCGAACCCCCAAACCCCCTCTGGATCCGCCACTGGATTTAGTTGCAATAAGGTAACAGACTTTTTATCCTGTCAGGAGTCCGCTACAATGCCACTGTATCTCTCGAAATGAAGCAACTGCTGGAATGAATCATTCCAGCAACTTTAGCATTGTCAAAATAGATGTAAATGCTTGAAGAGCGTAAAATGAATGTTACCTTAGAACAGCGTAACCATTATTCAGTCGATCTGATACATATTCATCTTGAAATCATCCATTAAAGCACATTTTACTTTGAAATCGTAATTCCCATTAACTTTCATTTTGGTGGTTGCCCTTTGAACGAGATCTCGCTAAATATGAGAAATAACATTACTGTCATCTCGCCTGACAGCGCTCATTGACCAATCAAAATCGATTTACTGATTCAAAGGACAGCCAATCGCTGTCGATTATCTTATTTGGATAATGTAGTATTTTTCAAAATGGCGGACATCGAAAGCGCGATCGAGATAACTAGTAAAAAATTGCTATGGTTTTCAAAGCCTGACAATTAAAATCGAATAATGATCAATGGTTGCAAACGTATTAAGAAAAAGAGACGTGTTTGCATGGCTGCAGCAATTGCAGAAGTTCTCCATTTCGTTTTTACGCACCTGTTAATCCACGCGCTGTTTGTAAACATTGCATTGTAAACGTTGCCTTATATGTGAGAGGCAAGCCCGCCAAAAAGTCACGTGATCGATTCGAGACAGGAAGCTTTGTTTTGGGGAATTAAAAGAAAACATTGCATTTAAACATGTTTTTTAGGCT
The DNA here is from genome assembly GCA_963680895.1 of Fragum sueziense. NCBI lineage: Eukaryota > Metazoa > Mollusca > Bivalvia > Cardiida > Cardiidae > Fragum > Fragum sueziense. The sequence continues at coordinate 80,917,538 of OY804594.1, read as the reverse complement.
TTTTTACCGGATTTGTGACTCAAGATATGTTCGTTTGGGATTAATCAGGGCTTCCCCTGGCAATAGAGGATTGTCAAGCAAATAACGCGCATGCGCACGAGCCGTAATTAATCTACCTGTTACCGTTGAGGGGGCAAGTCGATAATCATTCTATAATAGGATAATAAGCGTGACGGATTAATCTGCTACTGTGATTCGTTAAATCGAAAAAATGGGCGGAAATGATCATTGTTGCGTGTATGGGTGTGATCATTGACGGAATAAACTGTCAAATAATTGTAGATTCTTCACTTCTCCAAAAAATTCGGCATTAAAAATGCGATGGATTCATGCGTCGGGTAGACAGAACTTGAGTTTAAAAACACTTACAAATAACGTGAAAGTTTGTGGATGCCACTTTATTTTGGGAAAGTCAGACAGAACTGATAAAAACAATCCTGACTATGTACCAAATAGAAATATACCAAGTATTTTGACGAAGAAACCCACCATACAATCTAAAATGAGCAAAAAATCGTCGGAATATACCAAGACTCTAGAAGCGGCCGAACAAAGTTCAACCATAGTTTCTAGAGTTGCAAAGAGACATCGACGACAATTATCACTCTCCGAAATCCCCATTCCCTCCAATGAGATCGAGATATCTTCCGAAGTAAGTATTATTCATTTATAACTACATGTATTATGTCCGTCATTCTAAGGCCGAAGAAGATTTTGATATACGGAAATAACGAGAAAACTCCACAAAAGAAATCTAGATTGACTCAGTATTGGATTAAAATTTTGGAAAAGAAAATATAATTATAATGGTCTGTTGAAATATTTATATACAAATTAGTTCACCATATGGATCCTGTTCAAAAATTGAATTATTATTTAAGTGCAATATCGTATGGAAAATGCTGCATTCCGCATGATTTCGAAATCTTAAAATACCCACTCTTCGCCTTTTCTCGAACCAAATCCCATTATTCATCCGTGAGCAATAAAATTTCATAATTAGGCTATAGGCCTAATATCATGGATAAAAGTTTTCAGGCATATGCCTGAAGTTCAGGTTTTTGAGTATTCCAAAATGCCCCATTTTCTCGATTTTTACTATATAAATACAGACTTTTCCAGGTTTTCAGGTTTTTCAAAATTTTCAACTTTTACCCCTGTAATATATCATATCATCAAAACGGTATCAAAACTTAAGTTGATTTCTGTTCTGGAGTAAATAACTGACTTTTATTAAGACACTATTAAATTCAAAATAAAGGCCAAATGAATACGTTCGTTTCCCTTCTTATTCGAAAAACAAGGAACCTGATCAGTAAAATTAATGCTTAAAATTTAATAAATTGCGCCCCGACTGGGATGTTTAGCATTATTGATCATTATTTGGTTTTGAAATAATGATACCGATAATCTGTCTCATTACCGTATTGCTTTAATTTCGGTTGTTCGATTTTTTTTCCTTCGAATTCCGTTCAGTGACAATTTCGTCTGATTTGTCACATACCTTTGATTGGTGTCAAAATTATCATTTTTACAGCTTGATTAAAGGTTAAAGTACATTCCGATTGTCAATATTGATGGGATCAATATTGTCAATGCAAAGGGTTAAATTGCAGATAGGCCTGCTGGTATATCACGCGTTTGACAGTCTCGTCGGTACAGTACTTTAATATCGCCTTATCAGTATATCACAATAAACGTTATCGGCTTTTCAACAGCAACAAAAAACCTGTCATTCCAAAACCCTTTCCTCACCGATATGCGAATATAAAATCTTGAGGAAAAAAAGAAAGAAAAAAGAAGGCCCGTTAGAACAGAGGCCGGTCGGTCATCGATCAAACCATCGTTTATAACGCTGAAGCAAAGGGGACATGCTTACCATAATCGTTTTATTCTTTTGTCAGAATGTTTTCACGAGTCAGGGACAGGCTAAGCAAATATTATGCATAATACCAAGTGGGGTTCGTTCATAGTGGCGGATCCAGAGTAATTTCGGGGGGATCAAATGCCCCCCCCCACACCCTGTAGTGTAATTTATTCATTTTTTTTTTCAAAAAAAAAACTTTTTTAATTATTTCCAAGACAGAAAATATTGAGGCTGTTCTGATCGAATACAGTTGAACACGACATTACTGTTACTGACAACAGAAACTGTGTAATAAATAGCCCACGATATATTTAGGGAGAAAGACAACACTGGTCAGCAACTTTTTCTTCTTTGACATTTAAGTTTTCGTAGGCTATTACTTTCAAGGACGTGAAAGCCGTGTCTTTGGGAAAGGTAAATGAACCCCTCGGTGGTGCTATAACATTTCATGTTTTACTTTAGAAATCAACAATTTTATAGCCCGTAACTCTTTTTGAAAATTGTGCCAGCCTTAAATTCAGTCGTTGGAGAAAGGGTAAAGTCTCTCTGCAAAAATCGCCTTTAATGGCAAAAACATCGTAAAAGTTGATTTGATAATTCGTTGTTACAATGTTCTGTCTTCTCAATAACGAAATGTCATTGACTGAATGGTTAGAGCTATTATGTTGGAATATGCCAATCGCCGGTGTTATTGCAAAACTTCGTTACTGCAGTTTGATTTAAGCTGTAATAACAAGATTTTACAATACCACGGAAGATATAGGAGTCGACATGTACCGACTATTCATCCCATCAAAATGTATGCGCAGACAAGTGAACGGGCTTCGTGGTCATTATGGGAATATGACATTAGGGATAAAAAAGAAACCGATAGAAATAATGAATTACATCTATTTATTTTCAATTTTGACCAATTTTGACATCTTGGAGTATAAGTGATTCATCTCGCACACAATTCGATGTATAATCATGCTTAAATGTGTAAATAAACTTAGTTTTTAAACGTGTATTCTACAAACAAAATAAAGCGATAATTTACCGGGAGTAAATAGTGCCCCCACAGAAACACTGGGAGTACATTTTTAATTTTCTTTGTGAAGAGTTTCGCAAGGGGAATAACTCTTTGACAAACCTCTATTTCAGACTTGGTGCCAGCAAAATCACCAATTGGAATTTTTTGGCGCCAATTGGAGCCAGTTGGTGCCATTAAAGGAGCCAATGAGAAAAAAGAAAAAAACATAGAAAAAAATTGTCCCATGTAGGAGTAATTGCTTAGGCTAGTTATCAACACTTAACTTGTTCACAATAAGCTAACACTATGTTAAGACATTTTATTTGCATCAAATGTAAATGAAGAGTTGTACAGTATTATCTTGGTAGATTGGATGCGTTTTTCCAGGATTTGCAATGTTTTTTTACGGAATCTCCCCCTTCCCTCCCCCACCTACTTTAAAAAACTTTTACCTAGTGGCAGAAGCCTATATCTCAGGCAATATTAGAGATAGAGCCTTGATATTTCACCCATGGATACTTCTCGACTATACCTTTTATATGGGACCATGACCTTTGACCAAGCGACCTTGGAATTTGACATACCTTAAAAAAAACTTTAACCTGGTCTATATCTCAGGCATTATTAGAGTAGAGCCTTGATATTTCACACATATATACCTCTTGTCAAGACCTTGACCTTAGAGTTAAGCTCTTTTTGTGACAAGCTCCCGTATAGGCGAGCTATGTTGTCTGCCAGTGTTTATTTTTAAGTTTGGGGGAAGGGGGTCAGGGCCCATAGGTGGGGGAAAATTTGCATGTGAATGCCCAAAAAGGGGAAATTTCAAAACATGCTAAAAATACTCTCAAATACAGTATACTGTGATATAAATGCATTTACAGGGTTGTCAACAGAATATTTTGAAGCTGTAGTGGCATCGGTAAACCTTGAAACACATTGTGTTCATGCAAATAGTTTTAAAAAAAACCATAATGGGAGAAGAAGAAATTAATCAACTTGAGCAATTTCTTCTTTTCTCATGTTTTCATACAGAATTAGTACATTTTAGTTTTATAAGAATGCACCATTTATCAGTATTTGACATGAAATACCTCTAAATGTCTCTCTTTGGTGACCATTTTGAAGAAATGAAGCTGTGGGGTACTTTTGAAGCTGTAGGGGCATTACACTGATTAACACGAAGCTGTAGTGTGTGCTAGATACAGCTTATTGGGCTGGGGAGAACACTGAGTATATCATAATGGGACTGTGACATTCAAACTACCATTTGAACAGTAAGATATGCCTAGAATCTTAATATGATTTTTCTTTGCGACTGAAAAGATCTAGTTATAGGAGTGGAAAATTTGTCTTAAATGGGGGAAAAAAGTATGTTCCACAGAGAGGGGGAAGGGGCCCATTAACAACGTTTTTTTAGGACAAAAAATCACTGTCTGCAGACAACTCTTGTTCAAAAGCCACTACCCCACGTTATGTGAAGCTTCATTGTAATTTGTTAAGGGTGTTGAATTATGGGGCTACATAATGATGACAATAAACTGTAATATGATATTATAATTCCTATACTACTGTACACTGGTCATATTTTTTGTCCCAAACTCTAATTTTGAACAACCTTTTGTTAATTCTGGTTGAATATTCATCATTATTTCGTTGACGTAAGCAAAATGCAAACCAAAAGTGTTTCAATTTTTATTTCATCGCAACAAAATTTTAACAGTTACACCAATCTTAATTTTCAAAATAAGTTTTAAAGGTAAATTAATCGTGTGACAGTTTTTGTAAGTCAGCTGTAAAATTTATATATTTTGATGAGTTTGAAAAATAAGATTAGAATATTTTATCCCTTCCCTGGACAGTACTGGTATTGCTCCAATAGGGTAGGATTTTAGCCAGTTACCTGTCACTGTGACATGATTTAAGATAAAAAATAGTATTTCGGAGGTGTTGTTCTAAAATCTCCCAACCATGGCTTGATTCAAGCCGTATTTACGAGATTTATTACTTTAAACCTAGTCTGTTTTTAGTACAAAATTCATTGCTAATTGAAAGCTGTTGCAGATGACAAAATGGGCATTTATGAATAATGGTATTTATTTACTGTACACTGTATATTAGAGCACAGAAATTATTGGGCCAGGAAAAGGAGGAAATGCTGGTCATTAGCATTTTCTTCATTTCCCCGAATGTTTTCATCGGCCATGCTTGGTTTGGTAAAGGGATATATGATAATTACCATTCTTTGCATATTAATGCTGGAGGGGTAGAAATATAGGATTTAATACCTGTAGTGTAGTTTAATATATTTTGATTTCGTCCCAAACCTGTTTAGAAATTATCTTGCTTTTAGGTCTCCCAATATAGAAGGCTAAATGTAAAACATAACTTGCGTAAAAGAAGAAATTGAAAATGCTAGTAACCAAAATCTTTCCTTTTCCAATCAATTTATCACTGTAATTGGATTTGTAAAAGCAGAGAAGATTTTGGCAGGCTCTTGTCCATCAGGAAATTTCAAATTTGCTTCTCTGTGTTTAAAGATAGGCAGGAATTGTACTGTAAAATAAGATCAGATTTCACATTGTGCAGGTTGATCTTCTTTTGTATTAAATTACCTGTGAATATTTTCAAAAAAGTCATCATGTCTCTATTAAATTACCTGTGAATATTATCAAAGTCATCATGTCTCTTTTAACCCTTTCCCAAACAACAAAACTCTTAGGTATTGCAGACGTTAAGTTCCATTAAACAAAATTTAACATTTTTGGTCTTTCCTGGTAGAAAACATTGTGGGAAATGAAGAATTTGGTTGTCACAAGCAATTTCTTCATTTTCCGCAATGTTTTCCAAAGCCCCTTATTTTATGGGGCGTCCAAAAGCGTCAATGTGTGGTAATGGGTTAAAGTTAAATTCTTGTATGTTTTTCTCCATTACAGAGTGTACACAATGTGATGAGACAGACAAGTTTGGTTGGAACTGTGGATTTACATGTAACTGTAAGAATGGAGAAGATTGTGACAAAGAGACGGGATCCTGTCCCTCAAACCTTTAGTATAACTCAACAATTATTTTATGTCTCCATTACAGAGTGTACACAATGTGATGAGACGGGCAAGTTTGGTTGGAACTGTAGGTTTACTTGTAACTGTAAGAATGGACAAGATTGTGACAAAGAGACGGGCTCCTGTCCTTCAGGCTGTGTGGACGGGTACTATGGCACAGGATGCTTGTTTGGTAAGCAGTATAATCTAACATTTCACTAGACATCAAAATCTTTGTCTTCTCCAAATTCAAAGATGTTTCAGGCGAAATTTTAAAGTGAATGATTATGTTAATTTCTAATCCTTGGTGGAAATCATTGTGGCAAGCAATTTCTTCATTTCAACAATGATTTTCATTTACCAAAACCTTTATCTTACAGGGTGTTAAAAAGCCTCTTAATGTGAGAATGGTCTAACTCGATGTTCCTGTCCTTGAAACTGAATCTTTGTTTGATTGACCAAAAGGTCAGAAGTTTTGAAGAAAATTGGAAACCATTGAGGGAAATGGAGAGAATGATAAATTCTAACATTTTTCCCTGTTCCCTCAAGGATCTGTGGGCTTGCATGTAGATTTCCTTAGATTAGCTTTTATGTTGTTGTGTGCAGCACTATTCATTCAAAGTGGACTTTCCTATAAATTAGAAGTTTTGATAAACAAAGGTTTAGACGGTGTTATGTCCTTTTGCACCAAAACTGACTACACGTAATATTCAGATCACTTCAAGTTCACTTTTACCAGGATGTAATAGATAGGACCCATTCCCAAGTGTTGGTAAAATTCGAGTTCCAACAATCTATGGATATCATTTTGTATTGAGCAGCTTGTTTGTTTGATTAGTTTGTTTGTATAAATGTGAGAAATGTCAGAAACACATGGTCAAGCAATACTAGCCCAGAATAGCCCATAGCAATGATAGCATTACCAGCTGACTAAATATCTCTAAAACACTGTATCATAAACACAGCATTAAACCCTATGTATAAAGTAGAAATAACATAACCCTTTCCGGAACAATTCCCTGGTTTTGATTTCTCTTACAGATGTTAGAGACCTTTTCCTAGTCCGCTGCCTCTTAAGGGTAGCCCTTGTGGCTCTGTACTTGGACGAGGCCTAAAATTGTGTGTTTCCGTTTACCCGACCGTGCCTAATTTTTTACCCCCCATACCACCACCCTATTTTGAAATTACATGTAACCTGAAACACACACATATTTTTTTTTTAGGCCTGAGCACATCATTTTGATGTTTGGGAAAGGGTTAAGTAGACTGTAGACAACAACAATTATAATGTAATAGTAAATTGTTTAACTAAGTGCACCATCTCTTATCAGAAGCTTTGATGATTGTCTAATAAAGGGGTTAATATTGCCTATGGCAATATCTCTTCATAAATATTTAATTAAAACATTCAACAAGGTGGTAATGTGATCAGAGCTTATTTTGTCTGACTTTACCCTTTCCTGGACAGCTACAATTTAGATGTTTCTGGTTTGAATAGGGTTTTCGGTCACAAAATACTTTGTATAAAACATGGTAAATGTGTATCATATAACTTAGAAAACATTGAACCAATAGGAGAAAATGCTGTTTATCAGTATTCCTGAGACTTATCTTAATAGCTCTGTATATAAATTATACAAACACAATTTGACTACCTAGAGGCAATAATGGTTTCATATTATAATAAGTGCTTTCATTGTGCATTGTTTGCTTACAATTCTTTCCCAAGTGGTCGTGGATTTTTTTTTTGTAATTGAAAGCTTCTTCTGATGACAAAACTCATAGTACTGAATCAAACTTGGCATATTTATATTGCAGAATAAGTAACATAGCAGTGTAAAGAAGAAAACACAGTTTACCATTATTTTGTTCCCTTGTTTGAATGTTTGCCTGAGATATGTTCTTTCATTTGACCAGATTAGAAGGCTGTTTGGAAAAAAGAAATAAAATGAAATCCAAAATTTTTCTCTTGGCTGTTAAGTGCTTGTTATTTTATAATGTTGCATATTGCTTTTGTTTGCCTATTTTTGTGTGAGACTCTTCAATTTCTATAACCATGAGTGAAGTCTCTTTTACTTAATGTTTTGTATAAACATTTCCATTTTAGTGTCATTGCAATTAGTGCCATATCGTCGGTGTAAATGCAAATCCTCGTTTGTCAATTTTTGCAATTTTCAAAGTGAAATCTTGTGTGTCCAGTTACAACAATTCTAACAGGTTTTGAGATATATTTGCTGATCAGAATTAAATGCACATTATGATTATTTGCGTACAATTTGTCTGAATGTCAAGTAAAACCTTTCAGTTTGAGAAAAGTATATTACACCTTTTCCCCTTTCCCTTAAAATCTTTCAAAAACGAGATACGAGATTTTGCATTTACAATGACGATGTAAACATAAATATTGTCTGTGTAATTGCAAAACCTTGTAACTCTAGCTTTGAATAAGCTGGAGTTACAAGATTTTGCAATAACACTGACGATATACCATACCAAAATGTTGCCTAAATTCCTTTACACCTTTTCTGTTATGATGTGTAAATGATATTACTTAATGTTTATTTGCTTGTCACAAAAGCTATTCGACTGATTAATTATTTGGCACTTAAGTTTTGGGTTTTGTCCAACATAAAGATTGCAGTAACAATCAGAAAGAGTTACATCAAACCATGATCACAGTAACAACAGAAAGGTGCTCCAATGCAATTTTTTATACCCTGAAAAACATTTTCGGGGGCAGGGGTACACTGTTTTAGCCTGTCCATCTCATGATCTGCCCAAAGTTATCTCTGAAAGTAAAGTAACTATGATAGTGAAACTTTATGGGTAGATAGATCTCACTTTAAGTAGAAGTGCAGTGTACATGTAGCATAACTATAACTTGCTGATTTTGTGAGTTATTGCCCTTTGTTTCGACAAAAACCCTTGTCTGGACAAATGTAGTGGCAGGGGTATTGTATCATCTTTAGTGATAGATTTCTAGTTATGTACTCAGCTCTCTGTGCATGCGTGCATGTTCAGGAGACGTAAATTCACATTTTGGGTTTCATCTTTTACAAGATTTAGATTCCCCTAAAGAAACATATATAGTAAACATTCCTTTGTGAAGATGGTTACTGTTTGGTTGTTTTCTGTACAAATTTAAGGTCATCTCAGTTTTAATGTGTTAATTTGTATTGCCTCAAGATAACTGTACCGTCATGTATTATTTGATATTTTGAGTCGATTTTGTCCTTTCTTGACCTTGTGAAAAAGGTATAAATAAGCCCATTACCATTCTAACTTTAACCCATTCCCAAACCACGATGCTTTATGACGCCCTACGACATGAAGGCTTTGGAAAACATTGTGGAAAATGAAGAAATTGCTGGTGGCAAGCAATTTATGCATTTCCCATAATGATTTCTATCCAAAAAGACCAAAAAAGTAACACTTCATTCTGACACTTGAAATTGTTGTCGGCAGCATCTTTGAATTTGGACCTGTCTGAAACTTGGTCATTTCTGGAAAGGTTAATGCCTGTTAGTCTTAAGAAGTGAAACATTGTGGAAAGCTACATAAATCAAAATGAAACAAGCCATATTAAAACTTTGAACATTTTACTACAGTACTTTAGTCATTTATCCATTTTAACAAAAAAATTATCCTCAGCAAATCCACAAGCTATGTTTAGTCCCCCATGTCATGTTTCTGTCACTTCAGTTTACACAACCTGATAAATTGTTTTGTTGTTTCAACCTCTCTACTTTATCCTTTTACATTAATTTCAAAAGATAAGTTTTGCTGAAATTTAAAGGACAGCCTCACAGGGGGTCTTTCTGAGGACAAAATTGACTAAATTATGAACACATTTATTTCGTTCATCAGATCAAACAATTGAGAAAATATAGAAAGAAAAGGAGATGTGCTTATTCTCAGAATATTTTATTCTTTGCCGATGTTTTCTAAAGCTTTTTGAACTCACCTGAGCATGACTGAAACAGCAATAAATATTGACCATTCAAAAAATAACTTGACATAATGTTGATGAGATGCCATTGACTGTGACAAAATTGTTGTTTTCTTCGACTTTGTTTGTACTGTAACAGCCACAAATATTGATCATTCAAGATTATTTGAGCAAAAATATTGTTGTCTGCAGCATCTTTGAATTTGAACTAGTCTAAAATTATGTCTTACAGTAATAGGTTGAATTCAACATTCACTTACACTCAGCTACATGATGTTTATTGTCTTGGCCAATGCTGCAGTTCATCTTACTATATTCCAGGCATTCTTTCCACAGTACAAAATGCAAAAACCAGTTTAGTTGCCAGCTGTTCAACCCATATCAACAATTGGTCCATTATTTACAAAATTATCATGAAAATGATATAGCGGTCAGGCCTCAATTACTTGTTAGAATGTCAGATATACCGTAATATAGACCAAGTGAAATTGAATGTTGCAAATATTATAGTCCTGGCACCGGTTTCTCGAAAAACTTAAGTACATTCTCATGCTCAAATCTGAGCACCGTGCTCAAATCGCACGAAATCCACGTGATCTTCAATCGAATACCCTTCAACGTTTGAGAGTATCCCTTTGAAGTTGAGCATGTTCTCATGAGAATACACTTAAGTTTTTTCGAGAAACCAGGGCCAGATTTCTTTTAATCCTACATCTGCTTTACTAGCATGTTAGATGCACCAGCAACTGAAAAATGATTAAAACGGGATAAAACTCCATATTGTTGCTTTTCTTGGAAAGCAGCATAACTGCAGCTTAAAACAAGCTGCAGTTACGATGTTTTTGAAGAAAAGTGGCAATATGATAAGTGTTATTTTGAATAAGCCTCCTGCAACTATGAGGATTCCTGTATTGTGTATAAGGAGCAGACCCATTGAAGATTTTACCTGCAAGTGACACATTTGCATATTCCTTTCATAGCAAAACAAAACAAAAAAGTCACTGAAAATATTGTCAAGGTCAAAGTGAATAAAATATCTTGCTTTAGAAAATTTTATTTGTTAATCTGAACAATAATTGTTTTTGTCATGTTTGTTAAAATCAGAGCTAAAATTCATTGGTTTTGTCAGATGTCATTCACAGAAATCTCCTTCAGAGGATCATAATATTGTTAACCCTTGTCATGCTTAATTTTAAGAAACAGGCAGAATAGAACAAGGCCAGACTGCACCTATGTGCAGGCTGGTCTTGTTCTATTCTGCCTGCTAAAGTGACTGGAATATTTCGGGATCAGCATGACCAGGGTTAAACTAGTGTAAGTGCTTACAGAATTGTGCTTACAGAATTATGATTAATCCTACAGTGGCTTTGCTCTTGATACAGTCAGTATGTTTTCCTAACAGGCTCAATGTCAAATGCACTTGAATGATGTAGGCCCTGATTGTATGAATTCCCTGGTGATATATTTTTATGCCCCCGTATCGAGAGATCGGGGTCATATTGTTTTACTCATGTCCGTCTGTCTGTCTGTCCGTCTGTCTGTCTGTCCGTCTGTCCGTCTGTCCGTCCATCTGTCCAAAAACTTAACCTGAAAACTTAACCTTTGCCTTTTCTCAAAAACTATTTGACATTCAAAGCTCAAATTTGGTATGCAACTTCCTTTCAATGATATCTATCTGTTCCAAGCAATTTGACCTTCCTCAAGGTCATCCTTTAACCCTTATCAACCCTTTACTCTACGAAAACTTAACATTTTAGAAAAATGGCCATTTCGGGGGCATTTGTGTTTCACAAACACATCTTGTTTAGGTTGTTTACCCATTCCCACACATTAACTCCTTTTGGTGCCCCGCAATATGAAGGCCTTGGAAAACATTGTGGAAAATGAAGAAATTGCTTGTGACCGAAAATGAAGAAATATTGCTTGTGACAATGTTTTCTATTAAAGAAAGGCCAAACAATTATAAATTTCATTCAATTGTTGAAATTGTCGTCTGCAGGATTTTTAGATTTGGACAAGTCTTGAAGTTTTTGCTTTCGCTTTGATTATGTCATTTTTAGCTCGACTTTTCGAAGAAAATGAGAGCTTATACTGTCACTCGGGCGTTGGCGTTGGCGTTGGCATTGGTGTTGGCGTCGGCGTTGCAACATAGGTTAAAGTTTTTTCAAACATCAATGACTTCCATACTATCAAAGGGATTCAACCCAAACTTGGAATACTTATTCACCATCACACCCTTTACCTTACTACCAGGGCCCATGACCCTGGCTCCACTATATTTGGAGTTATGCCCCCTTTATACTTAGCAACTTAGAAAAGTGGAGTGCGCTGTGTTATGGACAGCTCTTGTTATCTGCTGTAGGAAGGTTAAAGAACGTGTTTGTAAATTGTGAGCTTGGACTTTAAACTTGGCACTTTATATAGGCTGTATAGTACAAAGATGAGTTTATTAGTCTTCTAACTTGACATTATAAAACTGTGTCCAATTTTGACTTGACCAAATAATTCCTCATTACCTTGGACATTCCAAGTTGTAATTTTGTTTTAACAAATAATGTATGAAAGAGTCTTTACTGTATTGCGGCTTACCAATATCTCTTTCTGTTTAACCCTTTCCCAAAGATTGTCTGGTTTTGAAACAGTAAAAAACTTTGTGAGAAACAACAACAACAACAACAACAAAAAGCCACACCTCTGATTACCAATGTGTTTCTTCTTTTTCCTATGCAATGATACGCAATTTATCTACTTCTGTTTAAGATCTATTTCAGTGTCTGCAATTCCTTCTGATTTTGTTTTTTAACATCTTAACCTATGTTTATGTTTGAAATTCCTCATGATTGTTTTGTATATTTCAGATGACAGACACATGTATGGATCTGACAAGCGAGGTATCGGTTATACCGGTCACTACGGCACATTCCCCGACAACACATCATGTCTGTCCTGGGACGACCCCGTAATAGGGACAGTCTTCAACCCCTTACAGTTCCACGATAACAACATTCCTGGTCCCTACTGTAGAAACCCGAAATCAGAAAACGGGGCGTACGCGAGCACCCCCTACTGTTACATTCCAGATGGTAACTCGGCTACATTCAGAAAATGTGATCAACTTATATCTGTGGGTGAGTCTATCTCACAATAAATAACCTTGCAGAGCATCTCTAGCTATTAGCTAGAGATGCTCTGCCAGGGCATTTATTGTGAGCTGTAATTGGCTGTGTACCAATTTTTTCATTAAAAACCTATGTTGTGGTCCACAACTTGTGGGTACTCATGGGTAATCATTCCAGATGGAATCTCAGCTACGTTCAGAAAATGTGATTGACTTATATCTGTTGGTAAGTAATTGGCTGTTTACATGTCTGAGCAGGAACTAGTATTTCAAAACACTGTACATGTATATCAATTATTTGTTGTTCCAAAACTTTGTTGTGGGTACTCATTAGAATTTTCTTTTTTCATTCGGCCTGAGGCGGTCGTATATTGGTGTCTTCTTCTCTGTCTGTCCGTCCATCTGTCCATATATCCACTTTTCTTGTGAGCGCAACTCCTCCTAAGTTTCTGGCTGGATCTTTTTGAAACTTGGTCAATGTTATCACCTCAATTGGTAGATGTGCATGAAGGAAGGATTTTATGGTTCATTGGTTTTTGCCTGAGTTATGCCCCCTTGAAACTAAGTCTCTGGGGCGGCGTATATTTTCATTATTTTGACCATGGTACTCTTGTTGTAGATTTCAATTTGTCTTTCGCACCACTTTTGAATTAAGATTATTTAAAAAAGAAAACGTACATAGACATGAAGGCTAATCCTTGTCTGTATTACTTTAAAAAACAAAACTGAATGAACAGATTGACTAGAGTGAAAGTTTCTAGTTAAGGACAGGATTTCTGTGCAAAATCGAACCAAATTTCATCAATATTCCATCCCAATTGCTTGCTCTTGTATGGTAATTAGATTGAAACTAGAGTTGGCTTTGATTAAACTTTAATTTTATATTTAAATTCAAATCCTTTCCCAAACAAATTTACGATGGATCTGTTAGACTTTCACACACAACATCTAGTAGACAGATATTAGATTGCTTGTGAAAGGGTTAATTAATATTTCAACATAGAAGGAGGCATCAAATAAACTGAGTCACAGTGACTCTTTTTCCCTTCTATGGGTGAGTCAGCAACACACAGCTTGAATAATCCTTTTACAATTGATTTTTACGAACACATGCTGAGACATGCATTGTTAATATAGAAAAAAAAAACGGGCTGAGTTGTCTTTCAGAGCTCCAGATAAAATGAAAGCAAGACAAGGGATAAAAAGAAATGTCATGCTAACTTCAGGCCTTTTCATTTTCAAAAGTTCGTCATTTCATTTTGATTCAAGTTAGAAGCTATAACAAGTAAAAGAGAAAATCTACAAATTATTGTGTTTTATTTGCAATACATGTACTTTTGACTGGTAATGATTGTAAGATTTGGTAATTTGTGATAAACTGTTAGTAATGCAGATATCTGTCTGCCTGTCTTAGTCTTACCCAGTCAATGCAATTCAGAAATTTAAATTGCAAAAATTAAAGATAGAAATAGCTTCTTTAAACCGATTATAAAGCTTCAAGAAAATTCCCCTGTTTGTAATCTAGAAGAGCAATTATTCAGTTTCTTGATTAAGACCAAATGGTTTTACAACTTGCCTGCAAAGAAATAGCACTTTTTTGCTCATTTTGTCTGGCTTCTTTTGGTATTCCAAACACATCAAAATAATTTTTGATTTACACAACTGAGCTCCGATAGCTCAGGTGGTACCATTGGTATCAATGGTTGTGAGTTTGAACCAGGGCTTTATCCTTTCTGACGTCAAACGGTGGATAATCACATTATGCAATAATTACTGAATATCTTCAATAACTTTGTAAACACAGGACCGATTTGAATTCAGTTTGAAGCAGAGAATGTGGACATACGTCACAAATTAGATGGATATGGTTGATTTTTGAAAAATCAACTGATAAAAAAGTGATTGAAGATAAACCAAAATTTTGGTTTATCTTCAATAACTTTTTTATCAGTTGATTTTTTAAAAATCTACCAGGACTATGTTATTTCTGACATTTTTTTCACCTTCTCTGCTTCATACCGAATTCAAATTGGTCAAGTATTGACAAATTTATTGAAGATTATTGGAAATTCTAAGTCACGTGATTATACATCGTGTTGACATAAGTCACTTGTTTGTGACTAATGGATAAGAATCATCTAGGTTAGAAGCAGCTGAAGCTTCAGATTGGCTATTGTGGTAGTACTGTTCAATTTGTTTTTTAGCTCGACTTTTCGAAGAAAATGAGAGCTTATACTGTCACCCGGGCGTCGGCGTCGGCGTTGGCGTTGCAACCAAGGTTAAAGTTTTTTCAAACATCAATAGCTTCCATACTATCAAAGGGATTCAACCCAAACTTGGTATACTTATTCACCATCACACCCTCTACCTTACTATCAGGGCCCATGACCCTGGGACCACTCTTTTTGGAGTTATGCCCCCTTTATACTAAGCAACTTAGAAAGTCGAGCGCACTGTCTTCGGACAGCTCTTGTTTTTTCAATCATATAAACCTTTCTCTAATCAATAGCTGATTTTGTTGACCTTACAATGGAGGAGATTTATAACATTGAAACTTGCTAATTACTATTATCTGTATCTGTTAATTTTCTCTACATAATAAAAGCCTAACTCTCTTTGTAGTTACATTTGGATTTTTATTTGCTGTATAAAACATCCTTTTGGAAAAGGGTAAGGATACTGAAAGAAAAGAAAATCAGTAATTATTGCTTTCTTTGAGAAGTGTGAAGTCATCTAGTAAGGAAAAGGTAGAATATGAATGTTACAGTTTTGGGTTTATTGTCTGTAAATGCTTGCATATTCAGCAGACTTTACACTTCAACACCATGATCATTGAGTTTCAAGTCTGCTGTCAACTCTTGGCACAAATTTATAGCTATGCATTCTGGCTTTTACTCTCATATGTAGTTGTTTATACATCTCTAGGTGGAAAGAAGCGACATGGGATATCCTATTTGCTCAGAAATATTCCTGTTTCACCAGTGGGATTTGAACTCATGACTCCTTGTTCCTGGAGCCCATGTCCTACCACTAGATCAAGACACCTATAGAATTGGCCCATTCCCGTATAATGATGCCTTTTGATGCCCCACAAGATTAAGGCTTTGGAAAACATTTTTGAAAATGAAGAAATTGCTTTGGACAAGCAATTTCTTCATTTCCCACAATGTTTTCTTCCCTTAAAGACAAAAAAAGAAAAAAAAGTCCATGTACTTGAAATTGTCATCTGCAACGTCTTTGAATTTGGACCAGACAAGAATTTTGCTGTCTGGATATGGGTTAATCTCATGTTATTTTGTCTTACAGAATGTCCTGACTATCTATATGGAGATACCTGTTCTGGCGAATGTCATTGTGCTGATACAACTGAAGTTTGTAATAAAGAGACAGGAGGCTGTAACATTAGTAATGGTTGTTATCCAGGCTGGATTGGGATCAGCTGTGATATAGGTAAATATATTTGTTACAAGTTTGTGTCTCTTGGTTATACTAATGTCATCATGACACGGACTGGCACTTTATGTCTGGAGAGCAAATTTTACATCTCTAGTGTTGCCATTGGCATTGTCTGATGAACTATTGAGCATTCATACTTCACATATGGATACCTCCTTCCAATACCTTTCATTTGGAACCATGATCTTTCAACTTTTGACCTTGGGAGTTGGACCTACTTTATCTTATGCACTTATGACTATTGAAGATGACCTTGACAGTTCACATGTGTAGACCTTTTGCAAAGATGTTTCATTTTTGACCATGACCATTGACCTCGTGACCTTGACTTGGGAGTGTGACTGCTCTGCAAAGGTAAGCTACATTTTTGATGGAAGCTCCTGTTCAAGCCAGTTGCTTTTCAAAATCTGTAAAAACCCTTTTCTTCAAGAAGTACCTGAATTATTGTAACTGCTCAAATAAAATGTGATCAACTTGTATTTCAGCTTGTCCAACCCACAAGTTTGGTAAAGATTGTCTCCAGGACTGTGGTAAATGTTTATATGACTCGTGTGATCATGAGACTGGGAAATGTCTACATGGATGTAAACCAGGATACAAGGGAGTTCACTGTAGAATTGGTAAGCAGCATACCTAATTGTTGTAGAAGTAATTTTGCTATTTTATAAATAGTGGACCTGTACCATGCCCATTTGAAAGAGATTTCACTCGAAAATAAAATTGTACTTGAGGTTTATCATTAAGTTGATAAAAAAAAAAAAACAAACACCTCAATTGTCTATGTTGACTTTATCATGAAGATTTTAGAAAAAAAATCTTTTTTATGAAATCTGTTTTCATCCTGGTGAGACAATAAGTTTTAAAAAGGGAAAGGGTCATGCAACTTCTATGCAGAGCTACTGATTAAAGGGGATAAAAGCATGTTAAAATGTAAAATATCTTTAAGTTTTCTTTAACCCCTTCGCTGCCCTGTGACAGCCTGAGCCGTCATGTGAAAATGTCGCTATACTGCCCCATGACGGCCTGGGCCGTCATGAGGCGAAACCGATCTTTTTTTTTCAAAGTTTAAGAACAAAAAATGTAAAATGCAAAATAAATAAAAATATATTCACTGAATAGCATTTTCAATTATCTTTCAGAAAATATAAGGTTTTATATAGTTTTATTGAATTGTTTTTAGTTATAAGTTCATTTCTTACACTACCGTCAATTTCTTGGAAAATAGTCTGGCAAATAGCAACCAATTTTCCAATATTTGTCTGGCAGCGAAGGGGTTAACTGTTTGTTGTAGGTTATAAATAACAAATACATTTGGATTGCCTTTACCCCCTCTAAAGAGTTGCTTTGTCTATGTAACACACACAAAAAATATACTGTCCATTACAGGTTGTCCAGCTGGTTTCTATGGTAAGAATTGTGTCAACAGATGTGGTCAATGTGAGGATAATGTCCACTGTGATCCCAAAACTGGCCTGTGTCCAGCGGACAGGTGTGAACCAGGATTTACAGGGGAAACATGCGATAAAAGTAAGTCGAGTTGTGTAACAATTTTACGGGCTTTGAATCAATTTAAATTAGGGATGGGAACGAGTATTCAATTAATCGAGTACTCGATCGAACGTCCGAGTATCGATTACCAATATCACTAATCGGGTAATCGGAAAGAAAAAATAATATCAGCAGAAAAATGAAATTTCGTTTCCAAACTCAAGTTGTTGAAAATTTCGATCGTTCTTTTCCAACACTGTACTGTACAAAGGGTAGATTATGTAACACCTGGTCGTCTACCGATTATCTAATCACTCGAGAGTGTCCTAATTTGCAATCAAGTGCCAACAGCTATTGTTCTCTCTGTCAAACAGTGTCATAAATGTTCGCACCTTCATTGCTCTTTACTCTGATTTCGGGCGATGCATTTTAACTGGACGTCCGTAAGATTTACCGTAGAGTTGATTGGTTAATGCAATATTCGATCAGCCGATTATTGGATTGTTGTTGAGATTTCATTCTATTGCTATTTGTTTCTCGAAGAAGAAGCATCGCATTCCCGATCACACGCAAATAAATTCAAGAAAATCTAAAAATGCCTCTAAGTCTATAGTGACTTGTGTATATATCTCACAACATGCGTAAACATAACGAACGTTTTTATTTGGAGATAAACAACAACTACTTTGCAGATTTTTTTTTCATGAATTTAATGGAAAGATTTTGACAATTTCTGTAATTCTCATTACATATCTAACAATTGTCCACTGTTCTCAAATAAAGTACTGATCAAATGTCATCCAAAGAGATATTTATACCGAAGATATGCTGCATAAATCGCTTATGAAAATGTTGGAAAACACCGATACTATAACCAAAGGACATCGTTTCTTTTCGAGTACTCGAGTACTCGATCGGAAGGGTGATCGAGTACTCGATTAGTAAAATTGGTACTCGTTACCATCCCTAATTTAAATGAATAAAAGTAACAGCATAGCTAAAATACTTTTGAAGTTTTGACCTGTTTTGATGAGCAAATGAGTTGTTGATTTTGATAAATATTTTCACAGATGTAGTAAGAGATGTCCTTACTGTTACAACAGAGGACCATGTCACCCTCCAACTTGAGGACTTCCATTTTAGATTAATCTTTATTTTTGACATCAACTATATTGTTGTAATATTTCTCTCTTGAAGAATGTGATGTGGGTACATAAAGCTACATATGTAGTAAGAGATGTCCTTACTGCTACAATAGAGGACCCTGCCGTCCTGCAACTGGAAGGCTTCCATTTTAAATGTTGTTTCATATTTGGTATCATATGTAATATAAGAGGACTTCACATTATGTCTAATTATCTCCCTTTCAGAATGTGATGTAGGTACCTATGGCCACAGATGTAGTAAGAGATGTCCTTACTGTTACAACAGGGGACCCTGCCATCCTGCAACTGAATATTTCTATTTTAAATCAACCTTAATTTGTGACATTAACTGTATTGTTGTAATATTTCTCCCTTACAGAATGTGATGTAGGTACCTATGGCCACAGATGTAGTAAGAGATGTCCTTACTGTTACAATAGGGGACCCTGTCATCCTGCAACTGAATATTTCTATTTTAGATCTGGATTAATTTTTTACATCATCTGTATTGTAATATTTCTCCCTTACAGAATGTGATGTAGGTACCTATGGCCACAGATGCAGTAAGAGATGTCCTTACTGTTACAACAGGGGACCCTGCCATCCTGCAACTGGAGGACTTCTATTTTAGATCTGGATTAATTTTTTACATCATCTTTATTGTAATATTTCTCCCTTACAGAATGTGATGTAGGTACCTATGGTCACAGATGCAGTAAGAGATGTCCTTACTGTTACAACAGGGGACCCTGTCATCCTGCAACTGGGACATGTGAGGGTGGATGTGCTCCGGGCTTTAGGGGAAACAGTTGTGATAAACGTAGGTATTTTTTTTTTACAAATAAGATACATTTATTCTTTAAGTTTCTAAGAGAAGTAGATAGTGAAATACTTGATAAGATTGCACACTGGTTCAATGAGGTAGTTATGCTCTAAGATTCCAGGGCAAAAAATTATGTTTTATAAATCTTGTTTTATTAGCTCACCTGAGCACGAAGTGCTCGAGGTGAGTTATTATGGTCACTTTTTGTCTGGCGTCCGTCCGTCCGTCAACATTTGGGGTGTTTACACTCTAGCATCCACAAAAGTAAGGCAATCTTAATCAAACTTGGCCAAAACAAGTAGGATCATAAGTTCTCGGACAAGTTCGATTATGGGCCTGATCGGACCAGAATGTGCTGACTCATCTGCCCTTGAATTTCAAAAAATGCTGTTTTGAAGTCTGTTTACACTCTAGCATCTACAATTATTGATCAATCAAGACAAAACTGAGACATAATATTAGAGACCATAAGATCTCGGATGAGCTCGATTTTCAGTCTGATCCAATCAGAAAGTCTAGAGTTTCGTGCCCTTGAACTTGACAAATTTGCCATTTTCAGCTGCTTTTACACTTATGTTAATCTAAGGGAAGTAACACTTGACACTACTTTTCTTTAGTAGTGTCAAGAGTAACTTCCCTTAGATTACAATTATCTATAAATCAAGACAAAACTTGGACAAAATTTTGGGGAGCATAAGATCTTGGATGAGTTTGATTTTCAGTCTGATCTGATCAGACAGTCGAGAGTTATGTGCCCTTGAATTTGACAAAATTGCCGTTTTCGGCTGTTTTCGACCTTGTTTACACTCTAGAATCTACAATTATTTAATCAATCAAGACAAAACTTGGACACAATGTTGGGGAGAATAAGATCTCCGATTAGTTCGATTTTCAGTCTGATCTGATCAGAAAGTCGACAGTTATTTGCCCTTGAATTTCACAAAATTGCCGTTTTCGGCTCTTTTCGACCTTGTTTACTCTCTAGAATCTACAATTATTAATCAATCAAAATAAAACTTGGACACAATGTTGGGGAGCATAAGATCATGGATGAGTATGATTTTCAGTCTGATGTGATCAGAAAGTCGAGAGTTAAGTGCCCTCGAATTTGATAAAAATGCCTTTTTTGACTGTTTTCAACCTTGTTTACACTCTAGAATCTACAATTATTGACCAATCAAGACAAATCTTGGACACAATGTTGGAGACCATATGATCTCACATGAGTTAGATTTTCAGTCTGATTTGACCAGAAATACGAGAGTTATGTACCCTTGAATTTGATAAAATTGCTATTTTCGGCTGTTTTCGACCTTGTTTACACTCTAGAATCTACAATTATTGATCAATCAAGACAAAACATGGACACAATGTTGGAGACCATAACATCTGGGATGAGTTTGATTTTCAGTCTAATCTGACTAGAAAGACGAGAGTTACGTGCCCTTGAATTTGATAAAATTGCCATTTTGGGCTGTTGTCAACCTTGTTTACACTCTAGAAAAATACAATTATAAATAAATCAAGAAAAATCCTGGACACAATGTTTGAGAATATTAGATCTCAGATGAGGTTGATTTTCAGTCTGATCTGACCAGAAAGGCGAGAGTTATGTGCCCTTGAATTTGATAAAATTGCCATTTTTGGCTCTTCGACCTTGTTTACACTCTAGAATCTACAATTATTTAAAAAAAAAACAATGTTGGGCACCATAAGAGCTTGGATGAGTTTGATTTTCACAACGTTATTGACCATTAGTTCATATTCAGTCTTAAAGTCATAAATATCAATTGAATTGAACATGAGTGTTGCTCATATCATTTTGGTTCAGGTGAGCGATATAGGACCATCATGGTCCTCTTGTTTTTATTTTAGATTTCTTTAACATAGATTTCTAATATTCAGTATGCCTTTCTGTCCTTACGTTTACAACTTCATTATCTGATTTTAGTGCTAGTTAGTTTATCTGGTTCAGAAACTTTATGAACATATTCTAGTTTTGAAGCAGCTGCATGTTTACCCTGCATGTTTTACTGTGTGATTTCAGCATGTGATGAGGGTTTCTATGGCCCAAACTGTACAGAGAAGTGTGGATCATGTCTGGATGGTCAGCCATGTGATACATATACAGGGTACTGTGTGTCAGGGTGTGCACCAGGCGTAACAGGACATCTATGTAAAGGTTTGTCACTATTATATCATTGGTTTGTCTTCTAAAACATTGTTGCGGCAGCTAGTGTTAATAATATATTGTTTGCTTTTCGTCTAAAACCTTGAAACTGCAGCTATAAACAAGCTGCAGCTTCAAGGTTTTTGAAGAAAAGTGACGATGTATAATACCAAATGAAATATTTAGGAACTAGCCTCTTTGTCTGTGTGTTAGTCAATGTAAACAAAAATATTGATGCACTTCGTCAACACCTCTAATTCTAAGCTTCATTTGTATGAAACCTTTGTATATTATTTGATTTTGTACTGAAATTGTGGTAAATCTGATTGACAAAAAATCATTTTCTTTATATTTTTCATTAAATTTCATTGAAAAGTCTAAATGCCATTGAATTTTCCTATGCTATTAAGGTTTACAGACCCTGAAAAAATCACCACTTTCTAGCCATATGAAATGCACCAAATTACACACACCTGTAAATACACTTCACATAAGTTGATTCACCTTGTCAGATTTCAAGATTATGCTTCAAGAAGAAAATAATTTACAAATATTTTTTCACTCTATATTCATATGCAAGGGAGGTAATTGTAAACATTTTTGTCAAATATTTCCAGACGAATTCATTAATTTAAAATTCTAAACTGTGCAAAATGCTTATGTTTGTTTTTGGAATGGAAATGTAAAACAGTTTAGGAATTATTTGAACTTTTCAAATTTCGCCTCTGGCTCTTTGGTGCTTTTGAGGGGTTGGATACCTTAAGCCTATAGTGTCAAAGTGTGACTAACATTTATAATGTATTTTTGGCTTATTCCAGTTCCAATGACAAGTGCTAAAGCAGGCAGCAACACTGGTGGTATTATAGCTGGTGTACTGATTGGTATCATTGTGACAGTGGCCATTATACTGCTGTTGTTGTATAGGTGAGTCTAGCAAAGTTGAACTAACAAGGGTGTTATGTGACAAATAGTAGCCAGATTTCACCAATCTTTTGACCAAATTGGATGAAAAGTCGTATATGAACTGCCAGGAATATTTCCAAGTTATTTTGTCCTCTGTTTCTCAATTTGAACCTTCATCACAAAAAGGGGCCTTAGTTAAATTAGTTTTTCTCTGATTTCTTTTCATCTAATGGTCAGAATTTGTTGAAATTTTGTATCAAAGTAATGAATCAGATGCTCTAGAGTGTACACTATTGTTATTTATGAGAAAAAAATGTGTCATGGGAAAAGGGGGCTTAATTTTTGTTCGCAGCAAACACTTATTTTGGGAGCTTAAACTTGAATTCCAGCATGAACCTTTTCCGGCCATGGTTACACACAAATGTATATGTTAACCCTTTCCCAAACAGGAAAATTTTAGGGTGATCCAAATCCAGAGATGTTGCAGACAACAGTCCCAAGTGCATGAAATTTAAAATTTGTTGTGTTTTTTGGATAGAAAACATTGTGGAAAATGAAGAAATTGCTTGTAATGGTAGAAAAACATTGTGGGAAATCATTTTCCACGATGTTTTCAAAAGTCAATATCTTATAGGGAGTCAAAAAGAGTCATCATGTGGTAATATATTTCCAGAAGAAGACGATTCCACTCGAAGATGATTGTATCAGACAGTAGAGACAGAAATAACGGCACCAAGGAGACGACGCTAGATAATCTGAATGAGACAGCTTTCTTGTTGAAAAACTCCGCTGATGGTATTTACTTCTGTATTATAACTACCATAACAGGCTCATAGTTATGTCAAAATCTGTCAAAAGAATAATTAATTTTTAATCATAATGGAAAACTCTTTTTAGCTCCACTGGCCTTTCAGGCCAGCGGGCTATTGTCATGGCGGTGTGTCCGTCGTGCGTCCGTGCGTCCGTCTGTGCGTCCGTAAACTTTTTCTTTAAAAATCTTCTTCTCAAAAACTACAGGATGGATTTAAACCAAACTTCACAGGAATGATTCGTGGGTGACCTTCTCTCAGATTCCTTCAAAGGATATGGATTGAACTAGAATAACCTGAGTTATCTGCCCTTGAATGTCAAAAATAGCAGGTTTTGACTAATTTTCTTCTAAAATCTACAAATATTAAACAATCAAGACAAAACTTTGACAGAATTATGCTGACTACAAGATCTTGCCTTGGTAAAATTTTCAGCTTGATGTGAATTTTACATCATTAGTTATGTGCCCTTGAAATTGACAGAATTGCCATTTTCGGCTGTATTTTGACTTTGTTTTCACTCTAGCAACTACAAATATTGAATAAACAAGACAAAACTTTGACAGAATGATGCTGACTATAAGATCTTGCCTTGGTAAAATTTTCAGCTTGATCTGAATTTTATAGCATGAGTTATGTGCCCTTGAAATTGCCAAAAAAATGCCATTTTCGTCTCTATTTTACTGGTTTTGACTTTATTTTTTCTCTAAAATCTACAAATATTGACCAATCAAGACAAGACTTGGACAGAATATTATATAAGCATTATTATGCTGCCTGGGTGTAATTTGTAGCTTGATCGGAATCTTACATCTAGAGTTACGTGCCCTTGAATTTGTCAAAATTGCCATTTTCGACTTTGTTTTCACTCTAGCAACCACAAATGTTAACCAATCAAGATGATACTTGGAAAGAATCTTGTTGACAACAAGATCTTGCTTATGTTTAATTTTCAACATGATCACACTGTTACAATCTGAGTTATATGCCCTTGAAATTGACAAAATTTCAGTTTTCGACACTTTTTCCACTCTTGAAGCCACAAATATTGACTAATATAGACAAAATTTGAACAGAATGATAGTGACCATAAGATCTTGCATGTGTTTAATTTTCGATTTGATTTTAAATATACATACTGAATTATGTGTCCTTGAATTTGGCAAAATCACAGTTTTCAATTTTATTATCGCTCTAACATCCCTAAAATATTAGTCAATCATTTACTTTCTTTTTGCATTGACCACATGATTGCTGCTTTTGACTTTGTTTTTGCTGTAAGAACCACAAGTACATTAAAAAATCTAGTCAAAACTTGGATTTAATATTAAAAGAAATTCAGGCCTGTGGAGCGACTCAAGACCTTCAGGTCTTTCTAGTTTGTCTCTATATCAATGAATATTCACTTTAAGCAAATAATTTTGTATAATAATAAAATGCAGTTGTGTTTTGATTCTCATTAGTTAAAAAAAATACTCAACACAGTTTAAAGTAGAGATCTTACTAAGGACATCAGAATTTTAGTCATTTAAATTTGTTTGGTTTAAGGTGTTTTGTATTTCTGCTAATAAGCGTAGTGATTGTGATGGGAGCTTTAGTATGTTTCTAAGAAGGGCACTAACAAAACTTATAAATGGAAACTGTTTGTTTTGCTCTGTATACTAATTAACAATGAAGAAGCAAATTATACAAATCAAATTATTGTTTAAGGCAAAAAAAAAGACTCCAATGTATTTCTGAATGATAGGGCTCTTACATGACTATACTTACTTTGTTTACTGTTTTAAGTAATTTCTAAAAAAGAAAAATCCTTCGCATTCAGCATAACCCTGGCATTTTTCCTACTTTTTATGCCCCCGTATCGAGAGATCGGGGGCATATTGTTTTACTCGTGTCTGTCCGTCCGTCTGTCTGTCCATCCATCCGTCTGTCTGTCCGTCCGTCTGTCGGAAAACTTAACCTTTGCCTTTTCTCCAAAAGTATTTGACATACAAAGCTCATATTTGGTATGCAACTTCCTTTCAATGATATCTATCTGTTCCTTGCAATTTAACCTTCCTCAAGGTTATCCTTTAACCCTTATCAACCCTTTACTCTACGAAAACTTAACGTTTTACTCTGAAAACTTAACCTTTGCCTTTTCTCCAAAAATAAATATTTGATATACAAAGCTCAAATTTGGTATGCAACTTCCTTTCAATGATATCTATCTGTTCCATGCAATTTGACCTTCCTCAAGGTCATCCCTTAACCCTTTATAACCCTTTACTCCACAAAAACTTAACATTTTAGAAAAATGGCCATTTCGGGGGCATTTGTGTTTCACAAACACATCTTGTTTGGTTCAATCTTTTTATACACCACTGGAGGCGGTCATATATTTGCGTCATCTTCTCCGACTGTCTGTCTGTCCATCCATCCCTCCATCCTGACGTACGTACATCCACTTTTCTTGTGAGCGCAACTCCTCCTAAGTTTCTGGCTGGATCTTTTTGAAACTTGGTCAATGTAATCACCTCAATTGGTAGATATGCATGAAGGAAGGATTTTATGGTTCATTGATTTTTGCTTGAGTTATGCCCCCTTAAAACTTAGTCTCTGGGGCGGCGTATATTGTGACCATGGCACTCTTGTTCAAATCAGTTGTGTAACAGAATTATGGAAAAAATATTGAAAATGTTGTGTGACATGATTACCAGCGGTGATCAAAGGGTGTAATTGTTTTGGAAAATGTTAGCCCATTACATAATGGAATAATGGTTTGATTACTAATTTCTCCCAACTAGAAGGTTCGTAGCTGGTAGACATGCGTGATGGCGAGGGGGACAACAGAGATATAGACAAAACTACGAAGGAACCAATTTACGTCAACATGAGTCTTAAATACCTGTCTAAAAGCAAAGATGCTCCAATTTGAAAGCTGCTAGATGTTGATGAAGATAGAATTTGTGCTCACTATAGTACAGAAAATATCGAGGCAAAAGAAGAAAATGCTGATTTTCAGCATTTTCTTCTTTTGCCTCAATGTTTTCCCAAATATTTTCTATTAAGTGTGTCAAAGAGCATTATTGCTTTGGAAAGTGTAAGCCCATTTCATGAAAGAATAATGGTTTGATTACTAATTTCTCTACAACTAGAAGGTTCGGAGCTGGTAGACATGCGTGATGGTGTAGGGGACAATGGAGATATAGACAAAACTACGAAGGAGCCCATATACGTCAACATGAGTCTTAAACACCTGTCTAATCCAATCAAACCAGAGGATTTGTCAGCGTTTATACAGACAGCAAAGGAAAATGAGTCAGCTGTCATGAAGGCTGAACACAGGGTTTGTATGAAAATTTATTCCATTTTGCTATAAATTCCCAAACGCCAAAATTTTAGGCTGATCTAAACACTGTACATAAAGCAAATTTACGTGAACATGAGTCTAAAAAACCTGTCTTATCCAATCAAACCGGAGGATTTGTCAGCGTTTATACAGACGGCAAAGGAGAATGAGTCAGGTGTTATGAAGGCTGAACACAGGGTTTGTATGAACTTTTATTATGCTTCCCGAAAAAATTTCAGGGGAGCATATAGTCGCCACGCTGTCCGTCCGTCCGTGTGTCTGTCCGTCCGTCCGTCCGTCCACAGCCAGATCTCAGTAACCCTTGGACCAAATTCAATGAAACTTCACTTGTGAACTCCCTTGGATAATCCCTAGGGACCTTTTTCTCCCTTTTGTAATTTGAGGCTGCATCATGGAAAAAGGGGCCTTAATGTCAAAATTAGTTTTTCTCTAATTTCTCTTCATCTAATGGACAGAATTAAATGAAATTTTGTGCTTATCTGATAAATGAGATGTCCTAGACCATATTCTGTAAATAATGTGTGTACAAAAAATCTGTCATGGGAAAAGGGGGCTTAATGTATGATAGTTTTTATTTTATGACAAACACTTATTCGGGGAGCATAATCCGTCTATGACGGCTCTTGTTCCATTTTGCTATTAATTCCCAAACGCCAAAATTTTAGGCTGATCTAAACATTGTATATAAAGACAATTTACGTGAACATGAGTCTCAAACACCTGTCTAACCCAATCAAACCGGAGGATTTGTCAGCGTTTATACAGACAGCAAAGGAAAATGAGTCAGCTGTCATGAAGAGTGAACACAGGGTTTGTATGAACATTTATTCCATTGTGCTATTAAATCCCAAACGCCAAAATTTTAGGCTGATCTAAACATTGTACATAAAGCAAATTTAGGTGAACATGAGTCTGAAAAACCTGTCTAATCCAATCAAACTGGAGGATTTATCCGCGTCTATACAGTCAGGGAAGGATAATGACTCGGCTGTTATCCCTTTCCCAAACGGCAAAATTTTCGGATGATCAGCTTCAAAAACTACTACAAACGACAATTTTGGTCTTATCAAAGATAGGATTTGTGTAAAATATGGCATAGAAAATATTGAGACAAAAGGAGAAACTGCTGGTTATCAGCAGTTTCTTCTTTTGCCTCAATGTTTTCCAAAGCCATTTCTATTAGGGACGTCAAAACCAGGTCTTGTTTGGGAAAGGGTTATGAAAGCTGAACACAGGTTTAGTATAAAAATTTTGGAGTGTAACTCATTCCTAAATGCCAATATTTTAGGCTGGTATAAACATCATACAAAAAGATCTTGCAGTCAACTTGGGGGTATTGTTTTTTAGCTCCACTGGCCTTTCAGGCCAGCGGGCTATTGTCATGGCGATGTGTCCGTCGTGCGTCAGTGCGTGCGTGCGTGCGTGCGTCCGTAAACTTTTTCTTTAAAAATCTTCTCCTCAGAAACTACTGGATGTATTTCAACCAAACTTCACAGGAATGATCCTTGGGTGACCCTCTCTCAGATTCCTTCAAAGAATTTTGATCGAACCAGAATAACCTGAGTTATCTGCCCTTGAATGTCAAAAATAGCTGGTTTTGACTTTATTTTTACTCTAAAGTCTACAAATATCAACCAATCAAGACAAAACTTGGACAGAATATATATAAGCATAATATCCTGCCTGGGTGTAATTTTCAGCTTGATCGGAATTATATATCATGAGTTATGTGCCCTTGAATTTGACAAAATTGTCGTTTTCAACTCTATTTTGACTTTGATTTCACTCTAGCAACTACAAATATTGACAAATCTAGACAAAACTTTTACAAAATGTTGGTGACTATAAGCTCTTGCCTTGGTGTAATTTTCAGCTTGATCTTAATATTACATCATGAGTTATGTGCCCTTGAAATTGACAAAATTACAATTTTCGGCTCTATTTTTACTTTGTTTTCACTCTAGCAACTACAAATACTGATTAATCAAGACAAAACGTTTTCACTCTAGCAACTACAAATACTGATTAATCAAGACAAAACTTGTACAGAATATTGGTGACCATAAGATCTTGCCTTGGTATAATTTTCAGCTTGATCTGAAATTTATATCATGAGTTATGTGCCCTTGAAATTGACAAAATTGCCATTTTCGGCTCTATTTTGACTTTGATTTCACTCTAGCATCTACAAATATGGACTAATCAAGACAAAACTAGAACAGAATGTTGGTGACGATAAGATATTGCCTTGGTGTAATTTTCAGCTTTATCCATAAGAAATTCAGGCCTGTGGAGCGACTCAAGACCTTCAGGTCTTTCTAGTTTCAAGAATACATCTTTTAAATTCTTTTTATGTTGCCATTTAGAAAGATCTGGGCATATGCATACTGTTGTTGCTTTGTCTCTGTGTCCATCTCTGTGAAACTTAAAATGAAAACTTAACACTTGTCTTGCTAAATTTAAAGACACACGCAGTATAGAAGAAGGCCAGACTGCACGCAATTGCAGGCTGGACTTGTATTCTGCCTGCTAAAGCAAACAGAATATTCCGGGATTAGCATGACAAGGGCATGAACACTGGAATGTTTCAGGTGTATTTGTTTTTCATGAAAAAGATATTTTTCTTCTCAGGAGTTACCAGTGGGTATGTTTGCTTTGTGTCAGCAAGCCTTGAAGCCAGAAAATAAACCTAAAAACAGATATGCAGATATCATTGCATGTAAGTTGACTGACTTTTAATAATCACCAAATTACTAGATGATGGGAGTTATTCACTGGTTTAACCCTTTCCCAAACAAGACCTAGTTTTGACGTCCCAAATGAAATATGCTTGGGAAAACATTGAGACAAAAGAAGAAACTGCTGATAACCAGCAGTTTCTCCTTTTGTCTCAATATTTTCTGTGCCATATTTTACACAAATCCTATCTTTAATAACACCCATTTTATCATTTGTAGCAGTTTTGAAGTTGTTCACTATGAATTTTTGCCGTTTGGGAAAGGGTTAAAGTTATGGGGGTTGTAGGTGTAAAAATGATTATTACCAAAAGTAGAAAATTTGTTATATTAGCTACAATTTCTGATGAGTATAGTAGACTATGTTAGACTCATTAGAAGTTGTTTCTAAGTTTTTCATTGGCTAGATTCTTATACTGATTCTTTCTGACGTATAACAAAAGCCAATATGTACATCTTGAATTGTCATATTGTCAATTAACTATTTATGGTAATGTGATTAAAGGCATGTTTTTGTATCATTATTAGAGCTTGTAATATCTGAAACTCTGTTTATGTTCTTTGTATATACTCTATATATTTCCAGACGACCATTCTAGAGTAGTGCTGTCCACACTCCCGCATGATCCTCACTCTGATTATGTGAATGCCAGCTATATAGATGTAAGTAAGCACAACTTCCCTCAAACCCCTGAAAATTTTCCTTGAAGGGTTAGTGTGACATTGTGATTAGCACAGAGAAATTTCTTAGCTCTTTGAGGTCATCAAAGATGATTTAACCCTTTCCCGAACGACAAAGTTTTAGGTGTTAAAATTTGAAAGCTGTTGCAGACGACAAAATGATTGTTTTTATGGGAGAAAAATGTGTACAAAATAGCCCAGAAAATATTGAGGCAAAGGGAGAAAATGCTGATTATCAGCATTTTCTTCTTTTGTCTCAATGTTTTCTCAAGCCTTATCTATCAGGTCCTGTTTGGGAGAGGATTAACTTTGATATTTACCCTGCTGTATTCTTGTAAACTCCTCTTAAATGGCTAGATATATAAATGTAAGAATTGGTTTGATGTGTATGCATGCAGATTTTGTTGGTGTAGATTGGTTAGATTTAAAACTTTCCCTAAAGAGCAAAAATGTATCTTGTTCTGATTCAGAATCTGCTGCAGATGACCAAAATTGATCATATCATATTTGTGAATTCAACTCAGAGAATATTTAGGCAAAAGGAGAAAATGTTGGTTATCAACTTTTTCTTCTTATGTATCAATGTATTCACAAGCGTTTCTATCAAGGATGTCAATACAAGGGCTTGTTTGGTAAAGGATTAAACACTGATTTTGGCAAAAAGCATGCAGAAATAGCTAAAATGGTTTGATAATGGCATGGGTATGAACCGGGGTGATAGGCTTCATTCAATAGGCACTTTAATTTTGATCCTGTTAGTCTCATTCCTGGGTTTGATCCCTGACCTCAGGAGGCTCAGAAAGGATCTCCTGGTAGTACTGGTTTGATTTTTCTGGTTTGAATTGTTAACCTATGTGGGCAAGCAGCTGTCCGCTCTGTAAGGATGTTGTGGTCGTATTGGTATGAGAATTAATATGAATCCATGGTTAGGAGCTCTAGTTGCTTGGATATGACCGTAGCAGTACATAGAGGTTTTAAACCCCATTCAATCTATCAAATTGACAATGTTTTTTGTCAGATAAAGGTTGTAACCATATTCTTTTATTGGTTATTTCAGGGATTCAATAAAAAGAATGCTTACATAGCTTCACAAGGTAATAATCTATTGTTTGATAAACTGTCATACATATAGGTACTGCTGCATTTTTTTGCTCCCCGAAAAAATTTCGGGGGAGCATATAGTCGCCATGCTGTCTGTCCGTCCGTGTGTCCGTCCGTCCACCGCCATATCTCAGCAACCCTTGGACCAAATTTAATGAAACTTCACATGTGAACTTCCTGGGGAAATACCTAGGGACCTTTTTTCTCTGTTTGTAAATTTAAGGCTGCGTCATGGAAAAAGGGGCCTTAGTGTAAAAAATAGTTTTTCTCTTATTTCTCTTCATCTAATTGGCAGAATTTAATGACATTTTGTACTCATGTAATAAATAGGATGTTCTAGACCAAATTCTATAAATAATGTGTGTACAAAAAAGCTGTCATGGGAAAAGGGGGCTTAATGTATTCGGGGAGCATAATCCGTCTATGACGGCTCTTGTCTAAGTTTGCAAAGAAAACCTTGATTCTTATTCATAAATTTTTACTTACATTCTAATATTCTGTAGCCATAGTGAATTGATCTTTTCTTCAATATTGGTTAAAGCAATGTCATACAGATGTGTGATTGAACATTTTAGCCATTACATGTTTGAATGAAGGAAAAATATCCCTTAAACCTACTGTTTTATCCTCACTTCAGGCTGTCAACCGATTCCTATTTTCCTATAAAACTCCTATATTTTGGGTCCAGTTCCTATATTTTCAAGCACCTATATTCCTATAATTCTATATTTTGAAAATATTTCCTATATTTTTTGGTAAAATTACTGCCGATGAATGATAAGATAGAAAATATTGCTATGATTCTGCTCTTTGGTTCTTTATTCTTCTAGTAACTTAAGAGAATCTCTGTCTTCCATTATAGCATTAGCATCTTGTATACAGTAATGTTTTAGTGCTTTTCATCTGTTCATCGTCACTGATTTGTTTACATACAACAGATACAAGGCTATTGAATAGGACACAAGCTTTTAAGGTGCAAATTAAACAGATGATAAGGATCATGATGATACTGTGTGGTAGCTACTTTCTGAATTGTTATGCTGTGGAACTAAAATGATTACTTTATTGGCTCACCTTAGCATTAAGTGCTGGGGTGAGGTATTGTGTTCACTCACCATCCATTGTCTGCCTGTCTATCCACTGTTACAAAATAATCTCCTTTCATACAGCCTAGAGTTTTGGAATTTTATATGTAGAATCTAAAGGCCCTTTTACCAAAATTGCTTTTAATTATATTGGTACAATGAAATTTTACACTATGTTGTCGGGTACCAAATGTCATGTAGACACAAAGAAGGAAATTTTGTACAATCTTCTTCTCTAAAATGGTTTGGCTTCGGGCTTTGAAATTTGGTCTGTAAAATTTTCTTATATCGCCCCCCCCCCCCCACACCCCCTCCTCCTGGCAAAATACTTCCCATTATCACTGGGTATGTTGCAATGAAAATTAGCCCTGTGTTGTTAGTATCAGATTTCATAAGGAGACAAAAAAAATCTAGGCAAGACTTTGCTTCTGAATGGTTTGGCACAGGGCTTTGAAATTTGGTGTGTGGAATTGTCTACAATCCCTCTACAAAAAAACTTTAATTATTGTGCTGCAATTAAATTGGGTCATATGTTGTGAGATATATTTCATAGAGACAAAGGAGCTAATCTTCAACAATCTTCTAATGCATATGTTTGACTTACCACTTTAAAATTTGGTATTTAGAATTGCCTTTTGGCCCTCTATCAAAATACTTGAAAGTTTTGTGGTACAATGAAAATTGGTACTATGTTGTGCAATATTCATAATTTGATTACATGGAGAAAGAGAGAAATCTTGTACAATCCACTGACAAATCCTTAGTCAGAGATCCTTTATTGAAAGTGTGTATGTATCATGGCATCATTACTCTCTGCCAAAATTCTTTGTGCTTTCCTGCAATGAAAATTGGCTGGACGTTGTTGGTCTGGGATGAGGCAGGAGGTATCTGACAAAATACAATCTCCTCTTAGCCTCAAGTGTTCTCTAAGGTGTGCGATATAGGGCCATCTTGACTCCCTTGTCTAGATTGAACATGAAGACATTAACATGTAACAAACTTGACTGGGTGAGATCTGTTAGTATAACACAAAGGCCATGGCTGTAAGATCTTTTTGGCTGAATATGTAATGAGATTTAAAGCCAAAAATGGCATCAGAAGACATTCTAATTGCTTCAACAGACATCTTGATTTTCAAAATTTTCTTGGGGGAGGACACCCAAAACCCCCCATGTTCAGAGATGTTGTCTCTTGATTGCTCTCCCACATTTCTACCTTTTGGGCTTGTTTGAATCAGCATATTAGTGTTGTGCCACTTCAAAAAAAAGTGTGACAATCCATGTAACAGTAAGTGTTTGAGATGAAAAATCTTTACTTAAAAAACTCCTATATTTTGACTCAAAATTGGCTAAAAGCTCCTATTTTTCTTGAAAAATATTCCTATTAAAACTCCTATATTTTTGAGAAGACCTGGTTGACAGCCTGTCACTTTTCATTAGCATGTTATTTCCGATTAAGATTTTACTTCAATTAAAATTTGTGTTGTTTGTTGCTAGATATCTTCAAACATAATTCACATGTTGACAACAGTTTTCCATGAAGTTGTGATAAAAATAAATGGCCAATCAGAGTTTGACTTTGATCTTACAAGAAACATTTAGCCTTGCTTTACATTTCATGATAAGTTATAACAAAATGATTTAATTGATAAATTACAGGTCCTAATAAAGCGATGTTGAGTGATTTCTGGAGGATGGTGTGGCAAGAAAAAGTTACAAAAATAGTCATGTTGACAAACCTCGTGGAAACTTGTAAAGTAAGTGTACAATTTGTATTTGACTTATTTGCCTATGTATTGAACAGACCATAACCTTTAGATTGTAAGAATTAACCCTTTCCCAAACAGGGCCTGGTTTAGACGTCCTTGATGAAAATGGCTTGAGAAAACATTGAGCCAAAAGAAGAAAATGCTGAAGCTCAGCATTTTCTCCTTTTGTCTCAATATTTTCTTGACTACATTATACACAAATTCAAGCTTTATCAATATCACTTTTTTGCCAGCAGCAGCTTTTGAAGTGGACAACCCTATTATTTTGCTGTTTTGGAAAGGGTTAATTACAGTCTTCAAATTTCATGTGGGGAAGTCATGTGTTAGGTCTAAGGTCAACCATCAAGGTCACTCACATTTCTGTAAATTTTCTGTGTCATTGAAAGGATTTCTACAAACTTAAGCATATTTCACAAACTTCTTTAACCCATTCCCACACAGTGACGCTTTTTGACGCTTCAAAAGTTACAGGCTCACGAAAACATTGTGGAAAATGAAGAAATTGCTTGTGACAAGCAATTTCTTCATTTTCCACAATGTTTTCCAACCAAAAATGGAAATAGTTTTAAAAATTCACCAACTTAAATTTGTCGTCTGCAACATCTTTCAAATTGGAACGGTCCAAAATTTTGTGGTTTGGTAATGGGTTAAAACTCTGATGTATGATCAGTGTCATTGGGTAGATTTCCAAAAAAGAAAAAAAATCTAGGCTTGTGAGGGTTTAAATAACCATGGCTTTGCAAAGAATTGATCTTACTTTTTACATCCTTTACTCAATATGTTTATGCATATTTTGCTGTAATCAAATACTGATTTTGTTGTACAGAAAAAGTGTGAGCAGTATTGGCCTAATGAAGGTAGTTTTGTATATGGAGAAGTTACTGTAGAAATGTTGGACACGGCTGAATACACTGACTATATCATCAGAACATTTACAATATCTGTGGTGAGTATATTCTACACATATGTATGTTAAACATATGTACACCAAGGGCGGATCCAGGATTTTTTCCTGGGGGGGGGGGGGGGTCAAAGCCCAAATGACTGCTTTTAACCCATTACCACACAGTAACTCTTTTCGACTCCCCTACAGCAAATAGTTTGGGAAAACATTGTAGTAAATGAAGAAATTGCTTGTGACAAGCAATTTCTTCATTTCCCACAATGTTTTCTTTACAAAAGAGCCCTAAAATGTAAATTTTTCTTTCGTGTGATATTGTTGTCTGCAACATCTTTGAATTTGGATCAGTCAAATTTTTTTATACGCCCGAAGGGTCGTATTATGTTATGGCCCTGCTCGTCTGTCCGTCCGTCTGTCCGCCCATCCGTCTGTCGGTCCGTCTGTTAGCAATTTCTTGTGTGCGCAACTTCTCCTACAGTTTTGATCGGAATTTGATCAAACTTGCCACAATGAATCTCCATGGTGTCTAGTTGTGCATGCCGCTTACGGAATTCAATTTACTCTTTTCGTTCTTAAATTATCTGCCCTTGAATTAAAAAAATGCCAATTTTCTTGTGTGCGCAACTCCTCCTACAGTTTTGATCAGAATTTGATCAAACTTGCCACAATGAATCTCTATGGTGTCTAGTTGTGCACGCTGCTTACGGAATTTAGATAACTGTTTTCGTTCTCGAATTATCTGCCCTTGAATTTAAGAAAAAATGCCCATTTTCTCAAAAATGCCCATTTTCTCGTGTGTGTTACTCCTACAGTTTCAACCAAATTTAATCAAACTAGCCACAATGAATCTCTATGGTGTCTTGTTGTGCAAACAAAACTTTGATAACTTTTCATGTTTGAATTATCTGCCCTTGAATTGAAAAAATGGCCAATTTTATTGACAAGCCCCTCTCGGGCGTATATGCGCTGCTCTGTGAAGCTCTTGTTTTTCGTTTGGTAATGGGTTAATAAGAAGTTGTATAGTCAAATTTCAATTTTCGGCCGATTCCAGGGGGGTCATGACCCCCTGACCCCACCCCTAGATCCGCCCTTGTACACATATGTTACATATATGTAGTGTTACTGTAGAAATGTTGGATACAGCCAAATACACAGAATATCATCAGAACATTTACATTATCTGTGGTGAGGAATTACGTTCTACAAATATGTATGTTACATATATGTTACATATATGTAGTGTTGCTGTAGAAATTTTGGACAAAGCTGAAAACGCAGAATATATTATCTTACAATATCTTTTGTAAGAAAAAAACAACAGATATGTTACTTACATGTTAGATCTACATGTCATAGTACATTCAAGAAGGTGACAATCAAAAGTTGAAAATTGGAGGAGTTAACTAAAAACAGTTATCACTTTCATATATATGATAAATTGTTATAACTTTCGTAAAATCTCTTTAAATTCAACATTATTTTCTGCTACATACTATGAAATGTTGTTTACTTGAAAAGTTTTACCCGTCAAAGTTTTATTAAAGATGCTTGTGTCAATAATTCCAAATTAATCATGTACATATTTTTCAGGCAAAGAAGAGTCGAATAATCAAGCAGTTCCACTTTATGTCGTGGACGGATCATGGTGCACCTACCCACCCCACCTCCCTGTTAAACTTCCGTCGTAAAGTACAACAATATAGCCCAGATAGCCAGGCTCCCATCCTGGTACATTGCAGGTACGGACATGTTATGATTGTTGTAAAGTATGTAAGGCAGGTATGGCAATTATTGCTCAGTCAACAATGTTAATGAATAAATTACAAATTTAATTATTTGACCAATCCATTGATTCTGTCAGTTTTTCAGCTGTAGTAATGTTTATTTCCTGGCAACTTGTTTGTACTGGAAATGATTATTAATTTCTTAAAATACCAGTACTTTTTGCCCTGTTTATGTTGAAGAGGGGCACTGGTAGGGATAGAGCTCAGAGACAAATAGAAGTTTTGACTGAAAAGTTTTTTAAAATCTTAAAAAAAGATCTACTGGTCTTAATGGGGACGTGCTGATCAGTATAGCAAATATTAGATGAAATTTCAATTTTAAACAATATAAAGAGAACTTTCTCTATTTTCCAGTGCTGGTATAGGCAGATCAGGAACATATATAGCTGTAGACTATTTACTACAACAAGCTAAAGTAGAGGGGATTGTAGATTTATTACAGTGTGCTCAATTAATGAGAAATAACAGAGTCAACATGATTCAAACTTGGGTAAGTAGAGAAAATAGGTTGTTCTCACACTTGCCATGGTGTAGTATGAAATATTAGAATATATGTATATGGTGTAGGCTACAATTGGTCCCCCTAGGAATTTTCTGCCACACGAACTTGTTTGCCCCAGAATTCCAAAAAGAAGGCAAATCAAGCTATTAGTTTCAAAACGCAGATATTCCTAGCATGTACAAGAAAAAAGTTGATCTTTGATTGATTGGGGTTAAATGCATCTTTCAACTGCTATAGTCACACGGCAGCTCAAGCACCCATTCACTGATTCCTGTCATTTCTCTTGCCAAAAGTACCACAACATCCTTCCTGAGCAACCAGCTACTGGAGCATATAGGTTAATCAATCAATTAGGGGGATGGCATTGCAAGCCAGCACTGCGGCAGCACCAATACGAAAAGAATGAGATTTATAGCCAATGTGGGGGATACCCAGATTGGAGAGTGCTTTTGTCAGGACAGCCCCAAATTGATAATGTGTGAGAGATGCCCCATTGATGTGACAAAACAAATGTTTAGATATTCCTTGTCTCATTGAGAGGTATTCATTAATGGTTTGTACTGGGCATGCTTTTGAATGGAACAAAAAGATCCAAATTAGTTCTGCTTTGCCAGATTGGTTTGCTTTAGACTTTCTCAGTTGTACCCTCAACAAGAGACCCTTATTGTGACTTTTGCAAATTTTAATATCCGAAGTTTCTAATGTGTTTTGTTTCTATATTCAGCAACAGTACAGTTTTATCTATGACGCGGTGTTGGAGGCTCTGATGTCGGGTGACACAACAATTCCTAATTCTACATTCCCGGAAGTATACGAAGATCTCTGTCTCCTGAAACCAGATGAATCTGAAACATCATTAGAAAACCAGTTTGAAGTAAGTGTAATGATTGGTGCAATATTTGAGGAAGTGCTTGTAAATTGATATGTTTTAATCCATTTCCAGAAAACTTAACGTTAGACTTTTTATGACAAAATGAAAATGAAGAAAAAAGCTTATATTTTCTAATGTTTCTTTATTTGGGGCTGTTTGTGTTACTTACAAAAGTTTTTTCAAGTGTTACATTCTTATTATTTGTCATTTGAAACATAATACTTTAACCCCTTCCCAAATAATACCTGGTTTTGACGTTCCTAATAGAAAATGCTTGGGAAAACATTGAAACAAAAGAAGAAACTGCTGATAACCAGCAGTTTCTCCTTTTGTCTCAATATTTTCTGTGCCATATTTCACACAAATCCTGCGTTTACTGTAAAAGTCTATTTATTCGCTAGGACTTAATTTTCGCTAATTTTCGCGAGTAGGCTATCTCGCGAATTCATCAATTTCGTGAATATATCAGTCTCAGAATGCCGGAGATTGCTGATAGTTCTTTGGGATCCGGAACATTCCGAAATTTTATATGTTCATTAAAACACTTCAAATCGGAAATTTTGATCGTTATCCACCTTTCAATGTATGAACAATGCAATTAACTTCATAATGTTATATTATTATGATGATATACATTGTACATGATTACAAATACAAAATATAAATGTTACATGTATTTTCCTAGAATATGGTCGTAAAAGGGTGACCTCTTTATCGTTTACAATTCAGAAGTACAGTACATTTAATGGAAAAATGAAGCAGTTACGTTTTTATGTTATTCACTTTTTGTCATACATGTAGGGACAATACATGTATTGTCCTTTTAACAGTTACATATATGAAAAGGTGTGAAACAATTATAAAGAGAAGACAGGTGTGATAAACATTTTGTCTAACCATCGCTTGTGTATTTATTGGGGTTAAACGGATATGTACGGAATATAACGAAGCGAATATTTCCGGAAAACAACGGAAATACCCGAGAATTACATCAAACACGCGCGAATTTATAAACTCGCGAATAAATCCAAGACAACGAAATCGCGAAATGTTGAGCTCGCGAAAATAAAGACTTTTACAGTAATAACATCCATTTTGTCTTTTGTGGCTGTTTTTGAAGTTTATTACCCTAGAATTTTGTGGTTTGAGAAAGATTTTAAAATAAAATTCAAATCCAACAAGAAACCTTATGTATTTTCTGTTGTAGATATTACGAAAGTTGTCTCCCACGTTGGATAGAGATGAGTTCAAGGCAGCTCTAGAAACAGTCAACATGGCTAAAAGTAGATTTAAAAACATTCTACCAGGTAGGATCTTTATACAATTGTCATTGATTCAATATGGAAAGAATTTAACTTCCATAATAATAATAATAATAATAATGATAGTAATGATAATGATAATAATGCATTAGCTGGTAAGGAGAAAATGCTGACTTCAGGATTGTTATCTCTTTTAATCGCTTTATTAGAATTACTGAGTATGGATGTTAAAACATGTTTTGGAAAGGTTGAATGTTTACTGCCATGTTCATTGTATTTTTCTTTATTGATGAATTTTTCAGCCAACCGATTCAGACCCCATCTTTTCACACCAGTAGATGATTGTAATGATTTTATTAATGCTGTTTTCCTAAATGTGAGTATAGACCCTAATTTCCAGACAACTACTCTACACATTGAGGAACTTTATTACTATGTAAAAGAATTCTCTCTGTAATTTAGAACCATGATGATGTCTTATCTCGGGGGTCTACAAAAGCTTCTTTTCCAAAAGGTCACCGTAGATGACAAAACAAGTAAAAAATCTGATACAAATTTTCATTGGCCATAAAAACCATGTGACACCATTAACTAATAAAAACAATATTTTTGAATTTATGTACAAGCAAATCAGTTTCATTTGATGATCATCATTGTATGTGTGACCAAGCGCTTGATTGCTATATGGTTAGAGTTTAGACTTTCATTGGATTAATGCCAAATAAAGACGGTTATGCAGTAATTGATATCACAACATAGTATGTCTTTAGATTGGATGGAATCCTACTGGATGTTTATATTTTACCCCTATTCATGCTGATCCCAGAATATTCCAGTCACTTTGGCAGGCAGAATACAACAAGACCAGTCTGCAGATGCGTGCAGTCTGGCCTTATTCTATACTGCCTGCTTCTTTAGATTCAGCATGACATGGGTTAACCCATTCCCAAATATTGACGCTTTTTGACGCTCTTCAAGATAAAGGCTTTAGAAAACATTGTGGAAAATGAAGAAATTGCTTGTGACAAGCAATTTCTTCATTTCCCACAATGTTTTACCAAGAAAGACCAAAAAATGTTAAATGGAACTTGTCGTCTGCAACACCTTTGAGTTTGGACTAGGCTAAAATTTTGTTGTTTGGTAATGGGTTAAGATTATTTTATTTTATATTATACAGAGTTACACACAGAGAGATGCATACATTGTTACACAGGTTATTTTCCATTATGTATCCCTGACTATGTTTTGTTTACTTCACAGAGTTACACACAGAGAGATGCATACATTGTTACACAGGTTATTTTCCATTATGTATCCCTGACTATGTTTTGTTTACTTCACAGAGTTACACACAGAGAGATGCATACATTGTTACACAGGTTATTTTCCATTATGTATTCCTGACTATGTTCTGTATACTTCACAGAGTTACACACAGAGGGATGCATACATTGTTACACAGATGCCTCTACCCACCACGGTCGCTGATTTTTGGAGGTTGTTGTATGACTACCATTCTGATACTGTTGTCATGTTGAATGAATTTGACAGAAATGATAAAGTAAGGATAAACTATATTTATCCGATGCATACAATGATACACAGATGCCTCTACCCTTTCTGATACCAGCATTTTCTTCTATGCTTTCCATACTTTAATGCTTTCCATACTTTAACATACAAATTTTAAGTTTAATTTACATCTCATATAGTCATGTGCAATTATTGCTTTGGAGTCAGATTGGTGTTAGAGTACCTTACAATTGTTGTTTGAAAAAAGAAATAAAAGAATATTGGTTTCATGGACATTTTTAGCTCACCTTAGCACGAAGTGCTGAGGGTGAGCTATTGTGATCGCTCACCGTCCGTCGTCCGTCTGTCCGTCCGTCCGTCTGTCTGTCCACAATTACTAAAAAATCTTCTCCTCCCAAACTATAAGGTCTAGAGTCTTGAAATTTTGTTTGTAGTATTGTCTCAATGCCCTCTACCAAAATACTTCAAATAATTGTGCTTATAGAAAAATTGGCCCTATGTTGTGGGGTTTAAGGTTTCACACTGAAACACAGTTTTCTCAAGGACTATTTGGCCTAGAGTCTTGAAATTTTGCATGACTTTACATCTCCTAAACCTCTAACAGAATACTAAAAATCATCACATTGCAAGGAAAGAAGCCCTATGTTATGGGTTCTGGAATTTTCAAGTGAGGAATTGTTTTGACCAGGTAGATTTTATCACATATCGTTGGTGGGGAGTCAAATCCTCGTAACTACAGCTTGAATAAGCTGGAGTTACGAGGTTTTGACTCCCCCACCGACGATATCATATCCCTATAATCAGATTATGCAGATCATAATACTGATAAAGAATGCATGGAGCAAACAGTGTTTGTTTACTGATCTAGGGATCAACTAAATACTTTAACCCTTTCCTGGAAAGACCTTGTTTTGAAGTCCCTATTAGAAAAGGCTTTGGAAATTAATGAGTCAAATGAAGAAAGTGCTGGTTCTCCTTTTACCTCAATATTTTATTTAATTTTATTCAATATTTTATATGCTAGTTCATTGTAAACGAATCCTATTTGTACCGCTGTCAATTTTGTATTCTGAACTTTCAAATTGGGACAGTCTATTTCCTTTCTTTACCTTTCTGTATGGGAAAGCATTATGCCCTTTCTCTACCATACACAGGTTTGCCTCACCGACAGAAAAGGCTTTTAAATGATATGGTAAAAGAAGAAAATGTTGATAACTTGATAGCCTGTGTTGTCTCATTTTGCCTCATCATTTTCTCTGCATTTTTATACATGAATGCAGTCTTTATCAACACCTGTTTTATCATCTACAGCAGCTTTTAATTATGTCTGCTCTTATGTTATGTTGTTTGGAAAAGGTTTTACCATAACCAAATCCTTACTGTTCAATGAATATTTCCCCTATGTTGTGGGTTCCATATAAATGATAGAGGGCAATGTTTGACAATCTTTTCAAGTTGTTAAGGCCTGAAGATAATTTTTTTGCCTCGTTTAAGAACTTTTAGAATTATTCCTATGCTTTAGGCTCTTGCATTTTGTACAGAAAAAAGTGCATATAAGTTGTGTGTGTCATATTGTCTTGTTAAACAGATTAGTTCA
This sequence comes from Fragum sueziense, assembly GCA_963680895.1. Taxonomy (NCBI): domain Eukaryota; kingdom Metazoa; phylum Mollusca; class Bivalvia; order Cardiida; family Cardiidae; genus Fragum; species Fragum sueziense. The sequence goes on along the minus strand of OY804594.1, from coordinate 80,874,588 downwards.
AGTTATCATTTTGCTTTGAAAATAAGCTCTACCATGAGGTATTCTAGATTTAAAAAAGCGGGAACAGGTTTAAAATTGTCTTAGAATTTCCAAACTTTCTATGGTTTCTAAATATTGTAGCCCTATGACCTTTTTCCAAGATTAATGCTTCAATTTGTCTATGTGCAATGGAAATTCAGCAATATGTTGTGGATTTTCTGATTTTAAATACAGATATAGTGAAAAATCTTTGACAATCTTTTCCCAAATTGTGCTTTGAAATTAAGTGTGTACCATTGTCGTATGACTCCTTTTCAAAATCCTCTTTTCAAAATCCTCGGAGATTTAAAAGGTTTGTTAAAAAGTATGTCTCAGGGCGCTCTAAGGTGAGCGATATAGGACCATCTTGGTCCTCTTGTTTGAAAGTTAACATATTTTGAAATGTTTGAATATTGGTACTATCTTGACCTAATATTTTTCAGTCTTGTGAGTTCTACTGGCCGAAGAAGTATGGATACACTGTAGAATATAGACCTCTTAGTATAGAACTACTTTTTGATATTTCACAAATGCTTGCAATGAAATCTCAATATATATAGATCTATTCATATATTTTTTCTGTGTTTTTTCAGTCCTGCGCCCTGTACTGGCCTGAGGAGTATGGATACACTGTAGAATATGGACCGTTGAGTATAGAACTACTTTTTTCATCAGAAGCCGATTCTAATATCACAGTCAGGACATTTAAATTGACAAACAGGAACAAGGTAATTATGATTATATACCTTAAAAATATGTGACTCGTCACTCTAAAAGGGACCTTATCGTATTTGTGAAAAATATCGACTCTAGTCAGTCTGCGCAGTCTGCGCAGCCAGACTAGGGCCAACACTTTTCACTTGTATGTAATTTTCTAAATCTGGGATGTTTTCCCCATATTACTATATGTTCATTTTTCGCATAAAGTATCTGGTTGACCTGTGCAGAATCTGGCAAGTTTGTCAAAATTTTGATTTTTGAAGTTTGGATAAGGTCCTTTTAGTGTGACGGGCCACATTTATGTTAAACTTTGTTACCCTGGTCCACCATTTATCTGAAATAACAGTCAGCACAGACTAAGATCAGACTTGACATAAATGCAGTCTGATCTTAGTCCGCACTACCTTCATATCTTTTTATAGTTATTGTACCCAAACTTGGGAAGTATAGGGAGATGTATTTGTTTTACAATGTATCTTTGTCCACCCATCCGTCTGTCTGTAGACTTTCGTTTTTGTGCTCAAGCTCAGGTTTAATACACATTTATTTGTCTACAGGGTGAAGATCGAGCTGTGAAGCAGTTTCAGTTTAATGCTTGGCCAGACTATAAGAGTGTACCTGCCACAAACTCTGCTTTACTCCGCTTGACAGATGCTGTACAAGAGTGGACGAGGCAGAATGGGAAAGGTCCCGTAACTGTACATTGCATGTAAGTATGTTTAGATGTGAAATGCCTCATTTTGGTCCATGAAAGAATTCCGAAGATAATATTGTTTGGATGGGTAATTCTTCTTTAAATTACCAAATTATGAATTTCAAATTTCTCAAAATCTGTGTGAGGCGGATTTGGTGCAGTGGGACTTGTAACACAGGAGTCGCAGCTTTGATCCCCCGCCTCTCCAGTATTTCGGATGAGACCTTAATCCAAGGTCCCATCTCCATATGACCTTAGCAGTTGAGTGGGACATAAAACTCCATTAAAACCATAACCTCAAACTCTGTGAGAGCCAGCCAAAGTGTTGTGAAAATTGGCCAGAAAAATTAACAAGTGCTTAGTAAAAGAATTATATTTCTATTCTATTAGAGCCTCAAAAAAGAGGATACTAAAAGTTAGTTCACAAGGTCTTATTGAAGAAATTTATTGTCGCTTCATAGTCCACAGACTTTGCTAAAACTTATTGAAAATCGGTCATTATTGGTTAAAATGTAAGTCTTGAGAATATCTACCTCTCAGTTTTTGTATTTAATTTTATGCATTTGATAATTCATCTCTCTATTTTAGGAATGGTGCTAGTAAGAGTGGTCTATATTGTGCGTGTAGTCTCATATTTGAGAGGATGAGGGTTGATATGTACATGGATTATACTAGTACACATATTGTTATAATTCTCTATACATTGCAGGAATGGTGCTAGTAAGAGTGGTCTATATTGTGCATGTAGTCTCATATTTGAGAGGATGAGGGTCGATATGGAAGTCGATGTTTATCAAACAGTCAAACAGATACGCATCAACAGACCACAATTTGTAGAAAATGTGGTAAGTTACTCGTGAGTGGAACCAGGAGCCCTGCAACCTAGACTTCAGCTTTTGACTTGCTTTGAAAGAATATAATCTTATTATGCCCCCTTTCAAAGAAAATGGGGGTATATTGTTTTGCAAGTGTCAGTCAGTCGGTCGGTCCGTCGGTCTGTCCGTAGACCAAACCTTGTCCGGAGCATAACTCAAAAAGTATGTGAGGTAGAATCATGAAACTTTACAGGTGGATAGATCTCATTATGGAGAAGTGCAGTGCACAAGAAACGTAACTCTGCCGATCAACTTTTTGGAGTTATTGCCCTTTGTTGATTTTATAACTTGATTCTTGTCCGGAGCATAACTCAAAAAGTATGTAAGGTAGAATCATGCAACTTTACAGGTGGATAGATCTCATTATGGAGAAGTGCAGTGCACAGAAACGTAACTCTGCCGATCAACTTTTTGGAGTTATTGCCCTTTGTTGATTTTATAACTTGATTCTTGTCCGGAGCATAACTCAAAAAGTATGTAAGGTAGAATCATGAAACTTTACAGGTGGATAGATCTCATTATGGAGAGGTGCAGTGCACAGGAACCGTAACTCTGCTGATCAAATTTTTGGAGTTATTGCCCTTTGTTGATTTTATAACTTGATTCTTGTCCGGAGCATTACTCAAAAAGTATGTAAGGTAGAATCATGAAACTTTACAGGTGGATAGATCTCATTATGGAGAGGTGCAGTGCAAAAAAACTGTAATTCTGCCGATCAAATATTTGGAGTTATTGCCCTTTGTTGATTTTCAAACTTGATTCTTGTCCGGAGCACAACTCAAAAAGTATGTAAGGTAGAATCATGAAACTTTACAGGTGGAAAGATCTCATTATGGAGAGGTGCAGTGCACAAGAACCATAACTGCCGATCAAATTTTTGGAGTTATTACCCTTTGTTGATTTTCAAACTAGATTCTTGTCCGGAGCATAACTCAAAAAGTATGTGAGGTAGAATCATGAAACTTTACAGGTGGATAGATTTCATTATGGAGAGATGCAGTGCACAAGAACAATAACCTTGTCGATCAAATTCTTGGAGTTATTGCCCTTTGTTGATTTTTACACTTCATTCTTAACCTTGCCTATATCTCATGTCTTTTTACACATACAGCCTTGATATTTCACACATAGATACCTCCTATCAACATTGTTCACATTTGACCATGACCTTGGACCTTGTGACCTTGACCTTGGAGTTTGACCTACTTTAAAAAAAATATACCGGGCATATATCTCATGACCTATTACACATACAGCCTTGATATTTCACACATGGACACCTCCTACCGAGACCTATCACAATTGACCATGACCTTGGACCTTGTGACCCTGACCTTGGAGTTTGACCTACTTTTAAAAAAAATAAACCTTGCCTATATCTCATGTGCTATTACACATACAGCCTTGATATTTCACACATGGACACATCCTACCAAGACCTTTCACATTTGACCATGACCTTGAACCTTGTGACCTTGACCTTGGACTTTGGCCTACTTTTAAAAACTTTAACCTGGCCGATATATCATGTCCTTTTACACATACAGCCTTGATAATTGACACATACGACCAAGACCTTTCACATTTGACCATGACCTTGAATATTGCAACCTTGACCTTGGAGTTTGACCTACTTTTATAATAGATAAACCTGGCCTATATTTCATGTCACTTTACACATACAGCCTTGATATTTCACACATGGTCACTTCCAACCAAGACATTTCACTTTTGACCATGACCTTGGACCTTGACCTTTGAGTTTGACCTACTTTTCAAAAACTTTAACTAGGCCTATATCTGATGTCCTGTTACCTATACAGTCTCGATATTTTACACATGGACACCTCCTACCAAGACCTTTCACATTTGACCATGACCTTGGACCTTGTGACCTTGACCTTTGATTTTGACCTACTTTAAAAAAACTTTAACCTAGCCGATATATCATGTCCTTTTACACATACAGCCTTGATAATTGACACATACGACCAAGACCTTTCACATTTGACCATGACCTTGAATATTGCAACCTTGACCTTGGAGTTTGACCTACTTTTATAATAGATAAACCTGGCCTATATTTCATGTCACTTTACACATACAGCCTTGATATTTCACACATGGTCACTTCCAACCAAGACATTTCACTTTTGACCATGACCTTGGACCTTGACCTTTGAGTTTGACCTACTTTTCAAAAACTTTAACTAGGCCTATATCTGATGTCCTGTTACCTATACAGTCTCAATATTTTACACATGGACACCTCCTACAAGACCTTTCACATTTGACCATGACCTTGGCCTGTGTGACCTTGACCTTTGATTTGTACATACTTTTTGAAATCTTTAACCTAGCCTTTATCTTATGTCCTATTACACCTACAGCCTTGATATTTCACACATAGACACCTCCTACTAAGACCTTTCACATTCGACCATGACCTTGAATATTGCAACCTTGACCTTGGAGTTTGATCTACTTTTAAAAAGACTTAAAACGGGCATATATATCATGTCCTTTTACAACTACAGCCTTGATATTTCACACATGGACACCTCCAACCAAGACCTTTCACATTTGACCTTGATCTTGGCATTTGGCCTACTTTTAAAAACTTTAACCTGGCCTATATTTCATTTTACTTTTACATATACAGTTTTGATATTTCACATGTAGACACCTCCTACCAAGACCTTTCATATTTGACCATGACCTTGGACCTTATTAACTTGACCTTGGACTTTGACCTACATCAAATGTAGGCCCTTGAGGGGGCATATATGTTTTACAAACATCACTTGTTCATATTCTTTTCTGTCAATATGTCAAAAGCATGGATTTTGTGAGAAAAGGTCACATTCTGCTTATAGGCATATATCTAAATGTGATTTAAATTTACTACTCATGCAGTTATTCTATGTTTTCCTAAGAAAATCATTATGTATATCACTGCAGTGCTTTTCTAAAAGTTTTAAAGATCTTGTAGTAAAGAGATTTGTTACAAAAAGCGACACTAATCTAAAAAAAGAAATGTGATGATCATGTTTTAAAAGTGTAGATTTCAGAATTACTAAGTGCTCTATGGTAATTCAGAAGGATTGTAAGTATATAGTAGGTGATTTCTTGTTCATGTGGGATTGTTTTGCTGTTTTGGTGTCTGGCAACAGAATTAACCCTTTCAAGAAATTTTCTGCAATTTTGATTTTGAAAGCTCCTGCACAGAATGAAACAAAAGTTTGAAAAAATAGAATTTCTGTACTATACAGTGTAGAAAATATTGGGGCAAATTGAGAAATGCTGGTTATCAAGCTGTTTCTTTGGCCTCAATGTTCTCCCAAAAAGCATGTGTACGGGATATCAAATTAAAGTCTTTATTTGGAATAGCTTTAGTGAATTTGGTTTTGAAGGGTACTAAAAGTCTTGTAAGATATTTAGTTTCATAAGATTTTTAAATTAACTCTTTTCTAGATGATTTTACCATTTGATTAAGAACCAGAAGTTTCTATGACAAAATCCACATCAATAGAAATGAATCTGACTGACTGCTTCTCAAAACAGAACTGAATGACATTATTTCAATGATCTAAAATGTTATTGAGTGAGGGTAATGTGTGTCATAGGTCCTGAGCAACAAATCTAAGAAAAAAAGTTCTTTCAATTATCATTCCTGTAATCTATGACCTATTAGGGTTTTAACCATGTACATGTATGTTGTAATCACCCTTATGTCCATTTGTAAACATTTCCTTTTTGTGGTCTTACTTAAGGCCAGATTGGTCTAGAATTATAAAACTTACTTTACTGACTAAGACCTATTGTAGCATTGTTTTTGAAAGGGTTGTACATTAACCCTTTCCCAAACAAGACCTGGTTTTGTCGTCCCTAATAGAAAATGCTTGGGAAAACATTGAAACAAAAGAAGAAACTTCTGATAACCAGCAGTTTCTCCTTTTGTCTCAATATTTTCTATGTCATATTTTACACAAATTCTATCTTTAAGAACTTCAATTTTGTCATTTTTGGCAGTTTTTGAAGTGGATCGCCCTTAAAGTTTGTCGTTTGGGAAAGGGTTAATTTCTTCCTTCATTATCTGCAGGAGCAGTACCAGTTCTGTTACCAAATGGCACTGGCCTATCTGGAGCGACAACCATTGGGAATAGAGAGACAGGCAGACAGACAGACAAACGATAGTATTGATAGTGGAATACAGGATAAAACAGCATAGAATAGAGAGATAGATGGACAGACAAACCATTAACAGTATTGAAAACTGGATACTAAGTAGATTGAATAAGGATAGGTAGATAAATTGATGATGGACAAACCCTGAACAGTATTGAATGTTTCGAAACCAAATAGATTGGTTACGGATAGATAGATACTTGGACAAAACCTGTGACAGTATTTAAAGTGGGATACTATAAAATAGTTAAGGTATAGATCGGCAAGATTTTGTGAATGTTCAAAGGTTGATTTTCTCTTGAAACATAGAGGGAAAATTAAACTTTAAACACCCACTGTTTCTTGTCAGATTATAGATAGATACATGGATTGAAGGGCAAACTAATTATAAGATACATATAACATTATATCTAAAATATATAGATTCAGATTTACAGAAAATAAATTAAATACTGGTTTTAAAAGTGCAGACTGGAAATATTCTGTTTAATGACAGACTGCACTCAAATATAATAGTTGCATTTAAGAAATGTCTTTGTTAAAATTTCACTTTGGAAGTCAGGGCAAAGCTATTCTAAAGGGCGGTTTACACGATGTGTTTTAGCACATGTGCTTTTTCACATATGTTTTTAGCACACGTGTTTTTTGCGTTCACACGGTATGTTTTAGCACATGTGCTTTTGGTGAACTTAGCTGACCTAGGTCAAGCTGTTTACTGGCCAGTCGTACATTGCATTCCGAGGATGGAGGATTGTGAAATATTATATCCCCTGTGTTTTATCCATTTTGCTGTAGCTTATCGCCAATACTTAAGAAAAAAAAAAAAAAAAAAAAAAAAAAACATTGTGGGAAATGAAAACATTGCTTGCCACAAACAATTTCTTAATTTTCCGCAATGTTTTCCAAAGCCATTATTTTGTAGGGAGTCAAAACGAGTCATTGTCTGATAATGGGTTTAAGTTCACTGGCTTAGCATGACAAACGTTTTTGCATAATTCTCTATTATATTTTTGATAAAACTGAAATGAAAATATTAATGACATTTGGAGTCTCCTTTTAGTATAAAATGACGATTACCATTTCCCAATCAAGACATGTTTTACATCCCTAATTCAATAGGTTTCGTAAGACTTTAAGGCCAAAGAAGAAAATGCTGACATTTTCTCATTTTGCTTCAATGTTTTCTATGCTATATTGAAACAAATTCTACCCCAATAAAGATCTTTTTTGTCCAATGCAATAACTTTAAGATTAGACCAGATAAAAAATTCTGTCATTTGGGAATCGGTCAACTAAAAAAAAATGAAAAATATAATACGATAAAAAACATTCTTGTTAACCCATTCCCACGCATTGACTCTTTTTGACTCCCAAAAAGATAAATGCATTAGAAAATTGTTTAGACAAGCAATTTCTTCCTTTCCTACAATGTTTTCAAAATCAAAAGACAAAAAATGATAATTTCATTCACCCTCTTTCATTTTAGATAAGTCTAAAATTTTGTTGTCTTGTAATGGGTTAACAGTTACCTGTAGAGAATCAGTGGGTTCATAGTGATTAATGAGTGGCCGAGCAGTATTTATTTATTCTACTGGGTCATATCTCCGGAATCAGAGATCTGATTGGTCAATTTCCATGTGCTTTTTCATATGAAATAGGACATGCTCTAAACCGTATGCTTTTTCACATATGCTAGCATAAGGCCCATTATCTGGGGTTTATCTGGGGTTTACACGGTATGTTTTAGCACATGTGAAAAAACACATGTGAAAAAGCACACCGTGTAAACCCCCCATAATACATGTATAACATTTTATCATTTCCCAAACAAGACATGGTTTTGATCTTTTCTGTGCTGAAGGCTTGGGAAAACATTGAGACATAAAAAAAGAAAATGCTGATAACCTACATTTTCTTCCTTTGTCTCAGTATTATACATGTATGTGCTAAATTGTTACACAAATAATTCTGTTATCAACATCAAGCTTGCCATCTGCTTTAGCTTTTAAATCAGACTACCCTAAAATTTTGTGAATTGGGAAGTGGTTACTCAGTAGCTTTACTCTGACTCTTTAGTTGATAATTTTCCAACAAGGGGTGGTACAAAACTATTGTTCCTGCATATTTTTAAAATTATTTGCACCCTACCTATTACAACATGATGACGCTCTTTGATGCCCAACAACATAAAGGCTTTGGAAAAAATTGTGGGAAATGAAGAAATTGCTTGTGACCAGCTATTTCTTCATTTTCCACAATGTTTTCTACTCAGAAAGATTAAAGTATGTAAACTTCAATTCTTTTGAAATAGTGGTCTGCAACATCTTTGAAGTTAGGCCATTCTAGAATTTTGCCATCTGGTAATGGTTTAAATTAGTTTTGTGCTAGGCCATGGACATATCAAAACTAGTTTGTGTGGTCTTCCATGTTTTTTTGCCTTTTTTAAATGTGTGAATGATAACTTAGTGACGAAATTACTCTTAAGGAGAAGTTCAGATTATTATCATACCCTAGTATTTTCTAATCTCTTGTTAACAGTAAATTGACTAATGGATAGCCATGGCTAGCCAAGCACTCTAGCACGTGTTTAACCGGTAAAGAAAGGTCTAGAAAACTTCGAGAAAAAATGATATTGGTGATGTCGAGCAACTCTTCTCTGGATCTGGAAAAAGCTCCAATATGGCATTTAAGAACAACATGGATCCAGATCAGACCACAAATGATCAAGATTCATTCTGTTCTGGAGTAGCTTTTCCATTCTCTGGCTAAACTGTTGGAGAGCAACATGGATCATGATCAGACTGATGCTTCGGGTACATGTTTCCATAATAAAACATAAATGGGCCTCGATTTGAATTAGGACAAGTCTAAATTTTGTCATTTGGATAAGGGTTAAGGGCTCTTTTTCCAGAACCTAGTTCAATATGAATTTTACACATGCAACTAAATGACTTACTGGACTAGTTAATGGATATTCTAACCCTTTCCCAAACAGCCAAAATTGTGACTGTTCCATGTTCAAAGCTACGACAGATAGTCCAGTCAAATTAGCCGATTTTTTGGCCGAACCTCAAACAAATTCCAACAGAAATGAAATCGGTTCCAACATCAAGTATGAACCTTGGGCCATTCCAGAAAAAAAGTCCCAAAAAATCCGATGATCGGAAATTGGTGAAATCGACCGATTAACTAAGGCCCTGTTGAAAAAAGGTTTTGGCAAAACTATCAAAGTAATATGTAGAGATCACATATTTTAATGAACAAAATACATCGTATCCCCTGTATATCACAAGCTATGATGATAGATATGATTTTGCTATATAAATTACAGGTATTTCGTACAAAAAATCCCAACATGAGTATTTTATCTACAAATCATAGCTATTTACCCCACCCACTTTTTATATACATGAATTTAAAGATATTTTCAAATTTCGATTTTGCCTTTAAATGATTTCAGCACTTAGTCATATGGTTACGTATTCTAGACTTGTCACATTATATATTCGAGATATATTTGCCATGTCATGCAATAAGGTGCCATCTAAAATTGCAGAAAATGTCGACCACCGTAAGAATACGCGAATTTCAAAACCAATCGCGTCTTCACGCAGCACAATAGCCGATTTTTTGCACCCAACCGCAAACAAATTCCAACAGAATGAAAAATTGTTACCAGCATTAAGTATGACCCTTAGGCCATTCCAAAAAGAGTTCCAAAACATCGGAAGAGGGGAAATTTGTTTAATCGGCCGATGAATTTATGCCCTGTCGGAATAAAATTTTAGCGAAAAATGGTAACCTCATATAAAAAGATGAAATTATATAAATTTACATACGCAAAATACATTTACAACTCATAAGAATTATTGAAATAAATGATTTTGCTGTCTCATGAAAAAATAAATCCCCAAAAATATGGAAATTATAAAAGAAATTGAAACTTACCCCACCCACTTTTTCATGATTAAACAGGTGTAGATCTATAAAATTGTATTATTGTCGATGTTGATTTTTGATAAAAACCTTAAGTTTATTTTGATCATATGTTGTCATATAATGTATTCTAAACTTTTCACTGCCAAAATTAAATAAATGTTCTTGTCACGGAAAAAGGAGCCATTGAAAATTGCCAAAAGTACCGAATGTGGTGATGGTCCGTTTGACGCTACTCTATGTCCTAAATGATAACCTTGCTATGTCGAGTACAATGTAGTTTTATGTCTTCTATGCATGTAAAGATGCTGTAGAGCAGACCTAGCTTTGTTGCCAGAATGGCAACCTTGGACAACAACGTCCACAATCCGCAAATATCCAAGATGGCCACCAAACACTACTGGAGAAATCAACATTTTTTTTTATCAAATTGTCCTAAATTTCGTGAAAAATGTCTATCTATGGGTTCTTTGGTATGCTGAATCAGAATTTGATGCTTATTGCAGTATACGAAAATCAGGAAAGTATTAAGAAATAGAGATTGCTGTCGGTAACCATCTTGAAAATCACAATAATATAAGAAAGCTTGAACTTCAAATGCATCGTTTCCCCTAAAGGTCTGCTGTGTTTTATTAAATCGAAGTGCATGTTACAGAGGCACAATTCTGTTTACAGCCACATGAAACCGTCTTCAAGAAGGCTCCAGGACAATGGTGTATTCAATTGCTACACATTTATTTGATAATTTTTCCTCGCACCATTCAAACGAAGTTGAGTTTCTTAATCAGGTTTACACCTGATAAATGATATGTTGTCGCGTTAGAGGAAGTTATGCTATGCATGTTATTGTTTATATCGTTACAATATAAAATTTGGTACTTGCATTTAAAAGGTAACAAGAGTTGTCGGAGAACAGATTTATAAGAGCGAAAAAATTTTAGTCCAAAAAGGTTAAAATTTCACTAAATTAAATGCCAGACTATAGAATAGTTGCCTAAAAGCAACTGAAGCATATGCAAAGTTTGAAAGTAATAGCTGTACAGAAAACAATAACACATATATATGAAAGCTGCACGTTCAAACTTAAACAAGAATTTCTAAGTCCGAAAAGGGCAAAAAAGATCCATTAAATTTAATATCAGAGTGACAAGTCCTTGCCTAGAGACTGAAAGTATGGTCACAGACGCATGTGCAAAGTTTAATGCAAACGCTGAACTTACAGAAAAAAAAAGTTATCACGGATATATGAAAGTTGCGCGTAAAAACTTAACCAAGAATTTCTATGTTCAAAGGGGTAAAAAATCAACAGAATTACATGTTAGAATAATGGATCTTTGTATAGAGGCTGATATCACGATCACAGAGGCACGTGTAAAGATTCAGAGCAATAGCATTAATAGAAACAGAGATTTGACAAACTTTTTGCGTAGAAACTTAACCAAAGCACTACGCCGACGCCGACACCTGGGTGACTAGAATAGCCATTCCCTATTCTTCTAATAGTCGCGCTAAAAAGGTAAGAAAATATATTTTGAGTTAATAAATGTTATTCATCTTATAAAGATATTATATTCTACTTCGTTTTTAAAACACCCTAGCAAATTACTACAGGTATTCTGCACTATATACCCAGTTGATGTCTACGGCGTCACGTGCACCATAAAATTTGCAGTGAAGCCTGGTTTACTCACTCAGATAAAGTCGAACAAATTACTTTGATATTAGATATTTCACATGGTAATCTACACCAATATTGTCCGGGAGTCGGAAATCTCTTATGGCATGCCTTTAATGTCTTATCACCGTTGATGAGATTTGCAAGTGCGCCTTATTGTGAACAGGAAAATGAATCACAAAGTCGCAAGTGGATAGTGTCTAGGTCTCAAAAACGAAAGTTAGTATTAATCATTTTCAGTGATAGTAACGGTATTTTGGGACGCTAACGGCATTTTGTTAGATATTTCTCCAAAGAATAGTACAATAACCTGACATGAGATTACTATGAATTCTAAATTGCTACACCAACTTAAACAGATCATCACCCATGAGCCTCCCCCTCCCCCTGTTTTCCCTACAACAGCACATTTGCAATCGATGCTGTCGACCGAAATGGATAGAAAAGAACCTATATTATAGGGACTTTTTCACGTTTGCAAAGTGTGAACGGGGACATGCATGCTTACCATTTCAAGCACTACCAAGATATCGTTAGACCGTTTCGGGATTTGTCCCGGCTTTTTTACTTCTGGGCTGGTGGCATTTGAGCACTGTTTGTCCAAGGGCTCAGCCCTGGATGGAAAGTATATTGAAAAGGAATAAGTAAAATTCAAACCGGAATAAGATAGGCCAATTATTAATTTCTCATCCTCGAAGATTCCATTAAATATGCGACAACCTTTTTGGTCTATCTTTATCAAATATGTTGATACTGTTCAGCCAGACATGGCTCCTTTGATACCCTTTTCTCAGTTTTCCAGAATATATTTTTGAGTTCAGAAACTGTCATCTTGTCCTTATCAAATGGGAAAAAATATGAGCGTGTGTGAGTGCTGTATAAAAAGAAAAAGTGTGAATCGTGATACATGTATATGGTTATCATCGCATATGGATTTGTGGTTTTTTTAACTGTTGAGCTAATGGCATTTAGCCATGAGTTCATATGATCTCTACATCGCCCTTGTACTTTTAAAATTGTTAATTTACAACACAAAGAGCATGCATTGCTTAAGTCGTCTTGTTTCGAATCATGATTTAATGCATGGAAGATATTGTAAACCCCGATCTGTCACGACAGCGTTAAATATGTGACCCAAACTACAACACAATGAGAATATTCTGTGTAATTACCTTAAGTTTACATATTTTTACGTTTTATGTCACTAACAAGCTTCCGTAGTTTAAAAATTAACAGAAAATGCACAGAACGAATATTATTCAATTTAATGTAATGCTGTTTTTTCCTGGGTAAGGTAAATGTATTGTATTGTATTATGAAATAAAAGAAGTCTATTAGAAACGATTTGATAGAAAAAAATCTTTTGAAAATGACATTTCATGCAAACAGAGCCACAAAAACGGAGATCAAGTGTTATTATTTCGAAGAATCTCTTTAAAAACTTTATGTTATCGGGAAATATAATTGATACCTGCCATGTTCAGAATAGCTACAAAATACAACAAATACTTACATGTAAGTTGAGACTAAAATTTCCAACGTTTTAACACGTTGATTTCGCCATCCGTAGTTGAAACATCCGAATACTATGATACTTTTTGACATTTGTGACGTCATCATTTTCTGTCATAGCAAAATATCTAAGTACGGCGAACAGAAGGGCCATCTTCAATTTATTGTAATTACGAAATTTAAATTTCCATTTATGACCATTTGGCAAGGTATTTCCTTCGGGACTTTTTATATGTTCACCAGGAGGTTATTTACTACGTAAATATCACAAAAAAGTTTCTGTTGGAATTAGTTTGACCTTTCATGCTATTTTGACTGGACTAAGATGGCAAAATTGATGTTAATATAACAGATTTAGGGGTATAAAATAGCATGGAAAATACTGAGGCAAAAGGAGAAAATGCTGGTTATCAGCATTTTCTTCTTTTGCCACAATATTTTCTCAAGCCTTTTCTGTTAACCCTTTCCCAAACAAGGCCTGGTTTTGACGTCCTTAATTGAAAAGGCTTAGGAAAATATTGAGGCAAAAGAAGAAACTGCTGATAACCAGCAGTTTCTCCTTTTGCCTCAATATTTTTAACGCCATATTTAACACAAATCCCATCTTTGATAACATCCAAATAGTCATTTTTGGCAGTTTTTGAAGTGGATCACCCTAAAAGTTTGTCATTTGGGAAAGGGTTAAGGATGTCAAAACCAGGTCTTGTTTGGGAAAGGGTTAAAGTCATGTGTGTGCATGTTAGAATTTTGAATTTTTGATTACAGGTTTCAACTGTGTGATTTGAAATCTTGATATAACTGTCTCATTTTATTACCATGTTCTTGTTTTATGGTTGTTAACAAAAATAATGAACACATGATTTATATGACCAACAATGTTTCTTAACCCTTTCCAAACAAGATCTGATTTTAGGGTCCCTAGTAGAAATGGCATGGGAAGACATTGAGGCGAAAGAAGAAAATGCTGATAATCAACTTTTTCCTCTTTTGCCTCAATAGTTAATGTTTCATAGTACATGAATTTAATCTGGTGTAACAACCTTTGATTTGGAACTGTCGACTAACTTTCTCAGCCATCACATTCAAAGTTGTTCAATGTGTTCTGTCTGCTTAGCTTTAGTTATAGCTGTGCCAAGTGGAATTATGTGAAAGGTAAGAATACAGTGTTGGAAAACAAAAACTATGAAATACTGATTACAATTATTTGTAGCCTTTTCCTCTCGGTTAGGCAACAGTCTGTATGTTTTGGGGATAGGAGTAAAAGGTTATACAACTCTTTGTACATTATGTAAATTGATTGTACATTATGTAATGTGAGTTGTACAGTTTTGTACAGTATGACACAGAGTATGTACACTGTATGTCCCTATATCAAATGATGGTGGGAATTGTTTTACTGTTTTTTGTCTCTTTCTATGAAAGTATCTATATGTCAGAGAATTTTATATCATTTTTCAAATGGTAAAACTTAAAGATTGCTCCATTTTGAAAGCTGTTACAGATTTTGATGAAAATAGGATTTGTGTACAATAAAGGGCTGAAAACTTTTAGACTAAAGAAGAAAATGCTGGTTATTGTGACATGCAATTTCTGCATTTCCCGCAATTTTTTCTACCCGGAAAAACCAAAAATTTCATCTACCTGTTTTACTGATAGCCTTTTATAATGGTTGAGTGTTTCAAACATATGATGATTCAGTGCAAAACTAATGTTAGTGTATATAAGACTGTGTGTAATTAACATAGTTTAGCACTGATATTTCTATGTTTGTTTGTTTTTTTAAACTAGAATGGTATCGGAGCTTATGTAGTCATAATGTGCCAATTTGTAGAATAATAAGCTGGGATGGGGGATCAGGTGTGTGTGTGTGGGGGGGGGGGATGGGGTGGAGAGGTATGTTGAAATGACTTCAGGTACACATGTACTGGCAAAAATCAAATAGAGTATCGTTGGTGGGGAGTCAAAACCTCGTAACTACAGCTTGAATAAGCTGGAGTTACAAGGTCTTGACTCCCCACCGACGGTATACTTCTTTCAAACCAAGCCACTCTTTTGACTTGTACCATTTTTAATGTATACATACATGATAAAAAAAATATAGATTCAACCCTTTCCCATGTGACAAAATTTTAGGGTGGTCCAGTTTGAAAGCTGCTTCAGAGGACAAAATGGAAGTTACTAAAGGTAAAAAGTGTATAGTATAGCACAGAAAACATTGATGCAAAAGGAGATAACCATCATTTCCTTCTTTTGCCTCTATGGTTTAAAAAGCCTTTTCATGGACGTCAAAACCATGTCTTAATTGGGAAAGCGTTAAGATGGGAAGCAAGTATTTACATTAGTGTTGTTTTTGCATCACTTTGCTTGTGATTGTAAAAGTGTTACTAAAACTATTGTACATGAGTGGAATTTTTACTATGATGACTGATTTTACCCAGTTTACCTTGACATATTTTCGGACAAACACTAGTACATCTATTCCAGTAGGTGTTGTTATAAAATCTCGTAACTACGGTTTAATTCAAGCCGTAGTCACGAGATTCTATAACAACACTGACAGTCTATCAAAACATAACGGTAAACCCAGTCTTTTTTGGCATAAAATTCATTGCTATTAAATTTGCTTATAACATTGTACTTATCACTCAAACCATTCACTCTGGCATAAAATTTCATTCCATCAATGTTTATTCTTTTGTAGTTTGATTTGAGGTACTTTTATCATGAAAAGTTAAACCCTTTCCCAAACGATAACTGATTCTGACATGTCTTATATAAAAACATTGGAAGAATATTTGGGCAAAAGAAGAAATTGCTGAAAAACCAATGTTTTGCATTTTGCTTCTTTTGCCTCAAGATTTTCTTTGCTGTTTTGTACAAAAAGCCTTTATTTTTTCAGCGCCTGTTTTGTCATTTGCAGCAGCAGCATTCCTATAGGAACTGTCTGTTTGGGAAAGGGTTAACATTGCATTTTGTTTTGTTAGAAAAAAAGAAATCGTTGTTGTTAGCATGTTGTATTTTCAAGACATTCCTGTTGTCGCAACATTTCCATATCAAAAATTCCATATTTCATGTTGTTATTCGGATAGTTGTTTGAGCCGAGATTTGGAAAAATGGGCCTTTATAGCATTTGAGATCACCACATCTTAAGATCAGTCTTTACTATCCTATTCCCACACAATGACTATTTTGACTCCCTGAGCCGAGCCCAGATAGCTGAGTCAGTTAAGTCGGAGTCTGTCAATCCTGGGGTCTCGAGTTCGAATCCCGGCTCGGCCAGTATCCATTCAGTCATTTGACAAAAGTCATTTGTCTATCACCAATGGGTGTGAATCATCTGTGTGAGAGAGCAGCTGGAGGCTCGGTTTGGATATTGTGGTAGTATTGGTTAGAGAAACACCAGGAATTCATTGTTAGGTGCTCGAGCCGCTGCGATATGACCATAGAAGTTGAAAACGGTGTAAAACCCCAATAGAATCAAATTGACTCCCTGCAAGAAAATGATTATGCAAAACATTGTTGAAAATAAAGAAATTGCTTGTGACAAGCAATTTCTTCATTTACCACAATGTTTTCTACCCAGCAAGACAAAGAAATGTAAATTTCATTTAAATGAAATTGTCAGCTGCAACTTGTGTGAATTTTGACCAGTGTGAAATTTTGCATGTGGTAATGGGTTAATGCTGGCTGATCATGATCCGTACTTCTCTTGTATAGTTGCTATATATGGGTTACAAAGAAACTATTACAGAACAACATGGATCCTGATCAGCATAAGCCTATACAGGCTGATCTGGATCCATGTTAGGCTCAAATGACATATGGGCCCCCTTTGCTAGGTCCAAGCTCTTTTATATTGTTGAGTTAATAAATACACCATTTTTGAAATCATTATCAAAAGATTTGTCTCTTGCAATAAGGAACCTTTGTAGAATTATAAAATTGTGATATGTCACATTAAAAGGGACCTTATGGGAAGCCCATACAACCAACTTACAAGAAACGGACTAGGTGCAACGGAGATCAGCCTGGTGTCTTATCATATAGCAAGATAGGGGAAACATTCTATATTCAGAAAATTATGTTCGTGTAAAAAGTTTTAATCCTAGCCAGGCTGCGCGGACTGCAAAGACTGACTAGGGTTGATACTTTTAACACTTCCCAAAAGGTCCCATTTTAGCGTGACGGGTCACAAATGCAAACTGATGTTAAAGAAAGGGGTATTCTTGTCACTTTCTAGTCAAAGATTGTATGTATTGTAAAAGAACGGATAGAAAACATTGCATTGAAAGGAGAAAATATTTTCTCTAATACTTTTGAAGAAAAAAAAAGTTGTTGTAAAGTGTTACATAGATTGTCAGAAACCAACAAAAATTGAAAGTTTTTAAAGTTTTTGCAGTCTCTATATTTCATTGTTTCCAATGCAATTTTTGATTTTGACATCCACTATAGGACAATTTTAGGAAAACATTTAGGCATAAGAAGAAAGTGATGATGAACAGCATTTTCTTCTTCTCTCTCAATGTATTCTTAACCCATTACCAAACGACAAATTTTTAGACTAGTCCAAATTCTAAGATGATGCAGACGACAATTTCAACTGAATGGAATTTTGAATTGTTTGGTCTTTTTACATGGAAAACATTGTGAGAAATGAAGAAATTGCTTGTCACAAGCAATTTCTTCATTTTCCACGATGTTTTCCAAAGCCATTATCTTTTTGGGAGTCAAAAGGAGGCACTTTGTGGTAATGGGTTAAACCTTTTTGACTAGATTTTTCAAAACCAGGGCTTGCATAGGAAAAGTTCAAGCATTTGAATGTCAGTCTTACTGAATAGAAAGCATTATATCAAATTATATATCCTTAAGCTCAAAGCTTAGATCTGATAGAATATATATTCAAAATAAAGAGCGAAAATTATTTGATTATTTCTACAAGACTATTTAACACACTTGTATACAAATTGATTAATCTTTGTTGGAAAATTGTATAATATTTGTAAAAGAAATTTGCTTTGTTAGTTATATGGCTTTTTGTAAAGAGCTTAAAAAAGCATTATGATATCAAGTTACATGTATTTGCATAAATAAATGTTTATTCAAGCTCAAAGCACACAGATCTGAATGTATTCAGTAAAATGATTAGAATCAAGAGAGCTTATTGCAAAACTATTGTAAGTATAATTATGTAATTGCCTTTCTGTCAAAAACCTCGTAACTGCAGCTTATTTCCCACAATGTTTTCTATAAAAAAAGCCCCGAAAATTCTAAATTTCAATCACTTGATATTGTCGTCTGCAACATCTTTGAATTTGGACAAGACTAAATTTTGGTAATGGGTTAAGCATGGATCTGGAAAAGTGCTCCAAATGGCATTTGGGACCAACTAAGATCTTAGATTTGTTTTTACCTGATCATGATCCCTGATGCTCTCAGAGATTTGCTGCATGTATTGAAGATGCTTTTAGCCCATTACCAAACGACAAAATTTAGGCTTGTCCAAATTGAAAGATGTTACAGACGACAATTTCAACTGATTTTTTTTTCCTTTGTTGGTATTTTCTTTTTAGAAAATATTGTGGGAAATGAAGAAATTGCTGGTCACAAGCAATTTCTTCATTTTCCACAATGTTTTCCCAAGCCAATTTCTTGGGAGGAGTCAAAAAGAGTCACTGTGTGGTAATGGGTTAAAGAACAACATAGATCTTGATCAGACTGTATATATCCACAAGCTGATCTGTGTTGTTCTATAATGCCATAAAGGCCATTTTTCTATATTTTGGCTCAATTATGTATGCTTGCAATAGTTTTGAGTTAAGCCCTTAATCATGATATGCATAAATTTTCCATAGACTGTAGAATATAGTAGAAATTGAAATGATTATGTGGTGTTTTGAATTAACCTTTTCCCAACAAAAAGCTTAAAATATTGCAAGAAAATAAAGAAAGCTGATACTTTGATTAAATGAAATTTAGTAGAAATCAACACTGTTTTACAAATTTGTTGTCTTGGAAAGATTTAAATAGGTTTAGTTAGTGGTAATGGAGTAAATTCTATTTTACTAACAGCTTTTTGGACAAGTAGGAAAGGGTTAATTCATTAAATTACAGTATAAAACAATTTAATGGCAACACAAACTAAACTTCATTGTTATGTGTTAGTGTGTCATTTAAATGACATTTGATTAATTAAATTAATTAAGAAATTGGAAAATTTAACTGATATGTACATTAAACATGAAGACAGATACTGTGTTTCTTTTATATCCCCCCCCCAAAAAAAAATAAAGGAAAAAGGTTGTATTATGTTACATCCCTGATAATCCATCTGTCTGTCTGTCAGAAATTTCTTGTGTTGGCGACTCCTACTATTTCAGCAGTAATTTGATCAAACAAATAAATTGCCATTGTGTCTATTTGTGAGTGAAGCTTTTGATATTCAGATTATAAGCCAGTCAAAGAGGGGTCATATTATGGGATCACCGGTGACGTCCAGCGTCCAGGCCTCCAGGCGGCATCCTCTTCTTTGTCTGGAGCATAACCTGTCACCTTAAGTCTGATTGACTTTAAACTTGGCTGTTATATTCTTCTAATGAATATGGAGTGCGGTGCGCGAGAACCATAACTAGCTGGAGTATATCTCTAAACGTATAATAGCTAGAATCATGAAACTTCATGGGTGGATAGATCTTATCACAGGGACGTGCAGTGCATAAAAACTATTACTCTGACTTACTTTTTAGCTCACCTGAGCAAGAAGTGCTCGGGGTGAGTTATTGTGGTCACTTTTTGTCCGGCGTCTGTCTGTCCGTCCGTCAACATTTGGGGTGTTTACACTCTAACATCCACAAAAGTTAGGCAATCTTGATCAAACTTCTCCAAAACAAGTAGGATCATAAGTTCTCGGACATGTTCGATCATGGGCCTGATTGGACTAGAATGTGTGGAGTTATCTGCCCTTGAATGTCAAAGAATGCTGTTTTCAACTACTCTAGCATCTACAATTAAAGAAGTGCCGAAC
Organism: Fragum sueziense; assembly: GCA_963680895.1. Lineage (NCBI taxonomy): Eukaryota > Metazoa > Mollusca > Bivalvia > Cardiida > Cardiidae > Fragum > Fragum sueziense. Next base: position 80,853,949 of record OY804594.1, on the reverse strand, counting down.
TCGACGTTTTCTCCTTTTCCCAACACAGTTTTCTGTGTCAATGTATTTTTGTAAATTTCCTCCAAGTCTACAACTTTATTATTTCGATTTAGTATTTAGTCAAGATTAACCCCTTCGACATTGTTTTGGCGTCCATGAGAGGGAGTTTTTGATAAATCTTTGAGGGTAAAGAAATAATTGTCGGTAATCAAAATGTTTTCCATTTACCTCGATGTACTGGACTTGTTAAACAAGGGCGGCTAGTTCGATCCACAACACCTTTTCCAATGAACTAGCAATTTTACCCGTCTCGAAATTTGACCTTTGACCTCAATGACCTTGACCTATCCGGGGCTGACCTTTGACCTCGATGACCTTGACCTATCCGGGGCTGCACTCCACCTAATCCCGTCCCGTAAGCAATCCCGTCCCGTAACTAAGCAATCCCGTCCCGTAACCCGTAAAAACAATAAATTTGACCTTTGACCTCGATGACCTTGACCTTTCAAAAAATGAACCCCTCAAGCTAATATCCGGGGCCGCCCTCCACCTTCCCTCCAAGTTTGGTGAAGATCGGCCCAAGGACCTGGGAGGAGTAGGGGAACAAACAGACAAACAGACTAACAGACAAACGTTGCTCAAATTATAGTATGATATAAGTATGCTGTAAGGATTCTGCTGGATATTTTTTCATAACCATTGAGCGACAGACGACACTTATTTATCAATAATAATGATGAGAAGACGCCTGTTTATTAAATTGGTTATTTTATTCGTAGGAATGGTTATTCTCTACAAAGGTAGGTTCATTGAATAAATATTTTCGTGCTCTATTTAGGCATTACCCATACTTAAGTCCTTGCTTTTACGTCATTATGAGAAGCAAAGTCTTTGGAAACATTGAGACAAAAAAGAAGCCGTTGATGACCAATTACCACACTCACCACATTGATATGGGGAATTAACCGATTAACACGCAATGATTCTATGAGGTTATTTAACATGTCTTTGAACAATACTGAATTCTATTGGATGAATACTTTGCAGAACGAGGCTATATTTGGACGAGCCGATAGGCGAGTCTAAATATAGACTTGTTCTGCAAAGTATGAATCCAATAGAATTCGGTATTGTACAAAGACATGTTAAATGACCTCTTTATTTCACATCATTTTTTTTCACACAAAACATGACAAAGATTAATTTTGTATGAAAATTAAGATCTAGATCTAATTACTTTTAAATAGAATTCCAACGCGAAATAAAAAAAGAAGAAAAACAACATAGGCCTATGTCATGAAAAAAATTCAGGCTACATGTACATTTCTAACACTGTGAAATATACATGGCATCTGACATTTAATCTATTTTTATCGATTTATGTTTGTCTCAAAAGATTGAATAGACCGTCATATGATAGTGTGAAATGTACATGAAATGTGTCATATAAAGTATCTATCATACCATGCGTAAACCAACAATGAAAACATTGACAGAAAAGGAGAAATTGCTGATAAACGGCAACTCTCCTTTTCTCTTAGAACTTTTTTGTCAAGTCTTTTAATGGATATCAAATCCAGGTCTTGTTTTGGAAAGGGTTAAGTGTGATTTGTATCATTGCTGCAAATTAAATGCGCTACAATTCATAAATGTTTTGAAATGAAAATAATCTCTTTCGAGATGTTAAAAATCATTTTCTCCTTTTGCCTTAATGTATTCCCAATGTGCTTTTTCAATCACAGAATCAAAGCTATGTCTTGTTTAGGACAGTGAATTCAAAATATCATGTTGAAACAAACATTCAACTCTATTGCACAATTTTGCATTTTGCATTTGACGAGAACTCTACTAAGGGAGATTACTCTTCGATGCGAATATGGATATTTTGTATCGCAGCCTCGATTTGGGAAAAATCCATATTTGTACGGTTCAATCGATATTTGTAGGGTTCAAATGAGTGCAATGCATATTTGGACGGTTCAACCGGTGCATCGTACAATATCGATCTAGCCGCTTTTGAATATCGAGAATCCCGTGCGTCCACGCAATTATCTCGTGCGTGCAATACGGCTCTAGGTATTGTATACTCACGTGTTACGAATGGGGTGATTTGATTGGTTTACTACTTTCGGGTGTGAAATAATTTTTTTTATTCCTTACAAGACAATGACTGATGAATAATGTGGAAAATGAAGAAATTGCTTGTGACAAACAATTTCTTATTTCCCACAATGTTTTCTACAAGAAAACATTCCGGTCACTTGATATTGTCCTGCAACATATTTAAATTTGGACCAGTCTATTTTTGCTGTTCGGTAATGGGTTAAGTTTAATATATTAAAGGGGACCCATGGTAATGTATAGAACATGAAAACATGTACAATATTTTAAGAAATATCGAATGAATTTGTCAAACTGAATAGGTACATGTATATTGTTTCTGTCTGGCGAAAATTAACGTCAAGTCTATTTAGTTCTTCTGGTTTGTATCTTATTTTTACCTACCTTCATTTTTGCTAAATTTTCTCGACAAGAAGTGATAGTGACGTGTTCGACGCCCCTTAAGATGAGGACTTTGGGAAACATTGTGGAAAATAAAATTGAAATAACACAGAAAGACCAAAAATTTAAACTTTCAATCAATAAAAATTCTACTCTGCAACACTTATGAATTTGGACAAGGCCGAGATTTTTAATACCGTCTGCTAAATTGCTAATGGGTTAAGTTGTGATACTCAGAAATATCAGTGTTTCTGTAATTTTTTTACAGGAATATTATTTGTATACAAATGTACGAATTTCATTGTTTACCAATTTCTGAATTTGATGTCCACAATAGAAGATTATTGGAAACTTATTTAAACAAAAGGAGAATTTGCTGAAGAGGTGGATGAGAATGTGCAGTAACTGTTTTCTAGAACTTTTCCTTTTAGAGACATCAAGACCAGGGACTACTTTGAAAAGGGTGAACCCTCTCCAAAACAAGACATGGTTTTGACATCTTCTGTGGATACATTGAGACACAGTAGAAATGCCGATAATTAGCATTTTCTTCTTTTGCCTCGATGTATTCTGTGCAATATTATTCACAAATTTTACATCTAGTAACACCCATTTTGTCGTCTGTAGTAGCTTTAAAATTGGACCACTCTAAAAGTTAGATGGACTACACAGACCCTTCACAAATAATGTATTTGTTTCCAAAAAGAATAAAGTTCATGAAAACATTACTAGGGAAAAGAACTTTTTGTCTCTTTTTTTCTCATTTAATATTTTCTTTACTGTATTGTACACAAAAATGTCAACATCTTTATCAACATCTATGTTATCGTCTGCAGCAGCCATATCAGGAAAGGGTTAAAACATGCAAAAACAGGCGGCAAGACGCATGTCGCTTGATTTTTTTCTACCAGCAAGCTGTTGTTACAAAGAATTGCCCTGGAATGTTTTTGCACATGTGCATGATAATTATACATGTTTTCTACACACTCTGGTCCCGTCCTCATTAACTAAATGTTCATAATAAAATAATGACGGTATTTTCTTAGATTTGTCATAAAAGGCCATATTTGCGATATTTCTGAACTAGACAGTATCCGTTTTTTTCTTCCAAGTACCAACAATAGAATTATGTCACGGTTCTCACATATTCTCATCAGAAACTCATGAAATAACCAATTACGATATATAATTTCTTCATTTACTAAAATGTTTTCTACACCGAAAGAACATAGATCGTAAAACCCATTCCTTTGAAATTGTCGTCAGCAACATCTTTGAGATTGGAATAGTCTACACTTTTGCCATCTGGTAGGACTTAATGGGTTAAACCTTAGTTATTATTTTCAGGTATATTTTATACAATAATGCTGGAGTACACGGGTACCAAATACAATACAAATAATCATACCAGCACCCACAGTAATACAACAGATTCTAGCAGTGTTTATAGGACAATGGTGAAAACCGTACGAGTACCCACAATATATGTGGTAACACCCACGTATTCTCGTCACGAGCAGAAGGCTGAGCTTACACGACTCTCGCAGACATTAAGATTGGTTCACGATATACACTGGGTGATCGTAGAAGATTCCAGTAATACGACTGGATTAGTTAGACGGTTGTTACAACGTTGTGGCGTGTCTTACACACATCTTTACATTAAAAGTATGAGTTCACAACAGTATAGAAACGCTTATAACATTAAAACACCCATGCCGAGAGGTGGACAACAGAGGAATCTGGCTCTGGATTGGATCGAGAAAAATGCTGAAGGACGTCACGTGGTCTATTTTGCAGATGATGACAACACTTATGACGTCAGGATATTTGAAGAGGTGGGGGAGATCGGTGCTTGTCCGGCCTATTTTTGCCTATTTTTTGTTTTGAAATTGGCAATGAATTTTGTGCTATAAATAGACTGGATTTACCATTATGTATTGATAAACCGTCGATGTTGCCATAAAATCTCGCAAAATCGTTCCCTATTGTTCAGTTACAGGATGGAATGACTTTGCTAACTTTTCCATGCCATATATTTCTCTTTTCTTTTGTTTAAGAGTTTTGGTCATAATTGATTTTTTCCTTAAGTTAACCATAGTCATATCGTTTCTAGCAGCTATTATAAATTGTGTAATGAAATGTGACTCATATGGCCATCTTTTTTCTAAAATATTTTCAATTTCATAGATAATTATGAAGAGAACATACAATAATTATCTCAAAAGATAGAGATTTTTTCTGTATTAATCAATTTTCTAAAAAAAAAAAAAAAAAAAAAAAAAAGTTTACAAATGATGAAAACATGCACATAATCCAGAGTTTATTTAGCCTATAAATTCAATTTAGATTTAAGAGTGCCTGCTTATTTCTATACGTGCGTGCTAGAAATAACGTATGGTCATTTTGGTTAGCCATATTATCAATGGTGGTGATCTCGGCCAAAGCGAGGGACGTTTTGTCGCGAACAATGTATTCCGTCGGTGTTGCTATAAAATCTCGTAACTACGGCTTTATCTAAGCCGTAGTTACGAGATTTTATAACAACACCGACGTTTTGTCACCAAATTCATTGCAATTAGAGTTAAAGATCGTTAAACTCACATTTAAACGCAAAATATCTATACCTTGTTGTAGCGAAAAACGTCCCTCGCTTTGGCCGAGTTCACCACCGGTGCCATTACGTCATTGGTTTCCATTGCAGATGCGTTATACACGGAACGTCTCGATATGGCCGGTCGGCCTTGTGGGCGGGTCCTTGTATGAGAGTCCCGTGGTTAAACAAGGAAAGGTAGGTAGTTATGCGTTATACACAGAACGTCTCGATATGGCCGGTCGGCCTTGTGGGCGGGTCCTTGTATGAGAGTCCCGTGGTTAAACACGGAAAGGTGGGTTGTTATGCGTTATACACAGAACGTCTCGATATGGCCTGTCGGTCTTGTGGGCGGGTCCTTGTATGAGAGTCCCGTGGTTAAACAAGGAAAGGTAGGTTGTTATGCGTTATACACAGAATGTCTCAGTATGGCCGGTCGGCCTTGTGGGCGGGTCCTTGTATGAGAGTCCCGTGGTTAAACACGGAAAGGTGGGTTGTTATGCGTTATACACGGAACGTCTCAGTATGGCTGGTCGGCCTTGTGGGCGGGTCCTTGTATGAGAGTCCCGTGGTTAAACAAGGAAAGGTGGGTTGTTATGCGTTATACACAGAACGTCTCAGTATGGCCGGTCGGCCTTGTGGGCGGGTCCTTGTATGAGAGTCCCGTGGTTAAACACGGAAAGGTAGGTTGTTATGCGTTATACACAGAACGTCTCAGTATGGCTGGTCGGCCTTGTGGGCGGGTCCTTGTATGAGAGTCCCGTGGTTAAACACGGAAAGGTGGGTTGTTATGCGTTATACACGGAACGTCTCAGTATGGCTGGTCGGCCTTGTGGGCGGGTCCTTGTATGAGAGTCCCGTGGTTAAACAAGGAAAGGTGGGTTGTTATGCGTTATACACAGAACGTCTCAGTATGGCCGGTCGGCCTTGTGGGCGGGTCCTTGTATGAGAGTCCCGTGGTTAAACACGGAAAGGTGGGTTGTTATGCGTTATACACAGAACGTCTCAGTATGACCGGTCGGCCTTGTGGGCGGGTCCTTATATGAGAGTCCCGTGGTTAAACAAGGGAAGGTAGGTAGTTATGCGTTATACACGGAACGTCTCAGTATGGCTGGTCGGCCTTGTGGGCGGGTCCTTATATGAGAATCCCGTGATTAAACAAGGGAAGGTAGGTAGTTATGCGTTATACACGGAATGTCTCAGTATGGCCGGTCGGTCTTGTGGGCGGGTCCTTGTATGAGAGTCCCGTGGTTAAACACGGAAAGGTGGGTTGTTATGCGTTATACACAGAACGTCTCGATATGGCCGGTCGGCCTTGTGGGCGGGTCCTTGTATGAGAGTCCCGTGGTTAAACACGGAAAGGTAGGTAGTTATGCGTTATACACGGAACGTCTCAGTATGGCTGGTCGGCCTTGTGGGCGGGTCCTTGTATGAGAGTCCCGTGGTTAAACACGGAAAGGTGGGTTGTTATGCGTTATACACTGAATGTCTCAGTATGACCGGTCGGTCTTGTGGGCGGGTCCTTGTATGAGAGTCCAGTGGTTAAACACGGAAAGGTGGGTTGTTATGCGTTATACACAGAACGTCCCGATATGGCCGGTCGGCCTTGTGGGCGGGTCCTTGTATGAGAGTCCAGTGGTTAAACACGGAAAGGTAGGTTGTTATGCGTTATACACAGAACGTCTCGATATGGCCGGTCGGCCTTGTGGGCGGGTCCTTGTATGAGAGTCCCGTGGTTAAACACGGAAAGGTAGGTTGTTATGCGTTATACACTGAACGTCTCGATATGGCCGGTCGGTCTTGTGGGCGGGTCCTTATATGAGAGTCCCGTGGTTAAACACGGAAAGGTAGGTTGTTATGCGTTATACACAGAACGTCACGATATGGCCGGTCGGTCTTGTGGGCGGGTCCTTGTATGAGAGTCCCGTGGTTAAACAAGGGATGGTAGGTTGTTATGCGTTATACACAGAACGTCTCAGTATGGCCGGTCGGCCTTGTGGGCGGGTCCTTGTATGAGAGTCCCGTGGTTAAACAAGGAAAGGTAGGTTGTTATGCGTTATACACAGAACGTCACGATATGGCCGGTCGGCCTTGTGGGCGGGTCCTTGTATGAGAGTCCCGTGGTTAAACACGGAAAGGTGGGTTGTTATGCGTTATACACTGAATGTCTCAGTATGGCCGGTCGGCCTTGTGGGCGGGTCCTTGTATGAGAGTCCCGTGGTTAAACACGGAAAGGTGGGTTGTTATGCGTTATACACAGAACGTATATATGACCGGTCGGTCTTGTGGGCGGGTCCTTATATGAGAGTCCCGTGGTTAAACAAGGAAAGGTAGGTAGTTATGCGTTATACACAGAACGTATATATGGCCGGTCGGCCTTGTGGGCGGGTCCTTGTATGAGAGTCCCGTGGTTAAACACGGAAAGGTAGGTTGTTATGCGTTATACACAGAACGTCTCAGTATGGCTGGTCGGCCTTGTGGGCGGGTCCTTGTATGAGAGTCCCGTGGTTAAACACGGAAAGGTGGGTTGTTATGCGTTATACACAGAACGTCTCAGTATGACCGGTCGGCCTTGTGGGCGGGTCCTTGTATGAGAGTCCCGTGGTTAAACACGGAAAGGTAGGTAGTTATGCGTTATACACAGAACGTATATATGGCCGGTCGGCCTTGTGGGCGGGTCCTTGTATGAGAGTCCCGTGGTTAAACACGGAAAGGTAGGTTGTTATGCGTTATACACAGAACGTATATATGACCGGTCGGTCTTGTGGGCGGGTCCTTATATGAGAGTCCCGTGGTTAAACACGGAAAGGTAGGTTGTTATGCGTTATACACAGAATGTTTCAGTATGGCTGGTCGGCCTTGTGGGCGGGTCCTTGTATGAGAGTCCCGTGGTTAAACACGGAAAGGTAGGTAGTTATGCGTTATACACAGAACGTATATATGGCCGGTCGGCCTTGTGGGCGGGTCCTTGTATGAGAGTCCCGTAGTTAAACACGGAAAGGTAGGTTGTTATGCGTTATACACAGAACGTCTCGATATGGCCTGTCGGTCTTGTGGGCGGGTCCTTGTATGAGAGTCCCGTGGTTAAACACGGTAAGGTAGGTAGTTATGCGTTATACACAGAACGTCTCGATATGGCCGGTCGGCCTTGTGGGCAGGTCCTTGTATGAGAGTCCCGTGGTTAAACACGGTAAGGTAGGTAGTTATGCGTTATACACAGAATGTTTCAGTATGACCGGTCGGCCTTGTGGGCGGGTCCTTGTATGAGAGTCCCGTAGTTAAACACGGAAAGGTAGGTTGTTATGCGTTATACACAGAACGTCTCGATATGGCCGGTCGGTCTTGTGGGCGGGTCCTTGTATGAGAGTCCCGTGGTTAAACACGGAAAGGTAGGTTGTTATGCGTTATACACAGAACGTCTCGATATGGCCTGTCGGTCTTGTGGGCGGGTCCTTATATGAGAGTCCCGTGGTTAAACACGGAAAGGTAGGTTGTTATGCGTTATACACAGAACGTCACGATATGGCCGGTCGGCCTTGTGGGCGGGTCCTTGTATGAGAGTCCCGTGGTTAAACACGGAAAGGTAGGTAGTTATGCGTTATACACTGAATGTCTCAGTATGGCTGGTCGGCCTTGTGGGCGGGTCCTTGTATGAGAGTCCCGTGGTTAAACACGGAAAGGTAGGTTGTTATGCGTTATACACAGAACGTCTCGATATGGCCGGTCGGCCTTGTGGGCGGGTCCTTGTATGAGAGTCCCGTGGTTAAACAAGGAAAGGTAGGTTGTTAGGAAAACATGTAGAGACTGATCTGTTTGCTAAAATGTATCACTTGATCGATCTGATTAGAATCTAATGTTACCTTTATCGACATTGACATCCGACATTCACCCGTTAGGGGCCATCTTCAAAATCATTTTCCTCTGACCAATCATATTAACATAGGCCTACATGATTCTGAAAGCGACTAAAGTCGAAAAATGCAAGAGGATGACTTAAGATGGAGATATCTTTTCGTTTGCAGCATGATATTTTTATTTTAAACAATTAACCTTTTTTAAAAATTGAAAGTTATTTTTATGCACTGACTATAGTCTGGTAACGTTATTGTGGCATATATTTACAACGGTGGAGATTGTGCATCATGGGATGGATAACGACTACGGACAAAATTCTGGTAAGATATTTCGCAATAACTTTTTTTGCACCAATTTTCAAATGGTTTGTTGCATGTACCCCGCCTTATTTACCTCTTTCATCAGATATATGACTTATTAGTAAAATCTTGGTACTTTTCCCAAAATATTTTCCCAGCCGACCAGAAAAAGAAATGATAACAACTACGGTCAAATTAATCCCGCTTCGGGTAAGAATTTTTGCGATAACTTTCTTAATTCTGCGTTGACCAACTTTCAAGTGGTTTGTTGCACGTACCATAACTTTAATACCGAGTGCTCTCCTCAAATACTTGATTTATTTGGGAACTCCTCATCCTCGGAAACCCAGCGGTCATAGCTACGCTACATGACCCCTGGGGCACTTGGCTAGTTAAACTTTGTATTAGCCGCTCCCAAATGCCGCCGTTTCATTGGTTCCATCATCATTTCATGATGGGCGAGGAGACCAATCAATCTGGCCGATACAAATCGCCAACATCTAAACAGTGATTACGTCAGAGATACGTAATTTAAACCCGATTCAGGGTAAATAACTGCGTAGGAGATCGACAAATCGTTTCGGGTAAGTTGCCAATATGGAAGATTGATATGGTATAGCGTGCGAAAAATTTGGTGTTTCGAATTAAAAAGACTTCCAAAAGAAACTTCCCCCATCTTTCTATTTTAAAGCCGTATAAGATATCAGCGATCTGTAATTCTTATATAGTTGTCACACAAATTACAACTTATCATGAGTGCAGCCATCTTGGTTGTAACTGACAACGCATTGACGTATGAGAGCTGTTATTTGATTGGGTCTTGCGCTCACGCGTTTCAGATCAATTTTCGGTGGCTAATTTAAAGTTTAACTAGCCAAGTGCCTCATAGGTCATGTAGTGTAGCTATGACCGCTGGGTTTCCGAGGATGTAGCTATGACCGCTGGGTTTCCGAGGATGGGAACTCCTTGTACTTTTCTAAAAAAATAATCCCAACCGATCACAAAATCGATCCGAATTTGTTGTCGCTTTTCCGGTTGGTTGGGATCGATTTTGGGAAAAATACATGGATTTCACAAACAGGTTATATATCTAAGGAAAGATCTCAATGAGGCGTACTCTCTTAAGAACAGAGCACATTACCTCTACATTCCATTTCGATAGAATGAGCTCTGTTCTCGCGGGGTCATTTCACGTCTAATCTCGGGGCCTTGGCGGGATTTCAGCATCCAATCGTTGGCTATACACAACAAAACAATTTAAAAAGCTGATACAAACTTTCATTGGCTGACGCTTCAAATTACATGCTTCAGCCAAAAATAGAAGCGACGTAATGTATACGTAATCAAACAAGATCAAACTGAATGATTTTGATTCGATAATTCAAATGTTACCGGCTTCAGCCAAAAATAGAAGCGACGTAATGTATACGTAATGATCATGCAAGATAAAACTGAATGATTTTGATTCGATAATTCAAATGATGTATTATAATTAGATTATGACGACCAAATAGGCTGTTGGCGTACCGAAAACTGCAGAGGTCATATTTGATGGTTTAATCAATAGACCTCGGCTTTGGAGAGTAAATGAGGCGTGGTACACGCAATAAACTGCTTGAAAATTGACACAAAAATAAGAAACTTATTGCACAATATCTTATCCGGAAGCGGGGTTAATTTGTCCGTAAACGATACCCATCCTATGATTCACAATCTCTCCCGAGATAATACCGTAACTGGGCTTTGAAATATTTTTGTCGATAGGTTATAGGCTGGGAGGCTGGATTTCGCCCTGATCGACCGTTTGCGACAGACATGGCTGGATTTGCAGTAAATGGACAACTTATAAAGACGACAAGGGCACGCTTTGACTTGACCTGCTATACTACACTTGAACCTTGTTTTTTAAGCATGTTGAAAATAGGACTCGAGGACTTGGAACCGAAGGCCGAAAATTGTACACAGGTATTTTGTTTGAATCTTTTATGGCGTGCGAATGTTTATAAATGGTATGAACGTAAGATGTATAGAACATGTTATAAGAGATTGGTGATAATTATCAGGCCCGTAGGAAGCAATTTTATTTTTGGGTGGCTAAAGTCCAGTGTCTGAATGAATATTGGGGGGGGGGGGGGGTGTAATTGGATTTTCCCTAAATTTTCAGTCTAAAATAAGGAAAATTCAGCATACGTGTATATATACTCGGCAAAACTGCTAATGCATCACTCACATCTTTGTTAATATTTTTTTAGCGAATCTATAGAATACATTCAAAATTTGCACATGCCGACTACCACCATTTGATAAGAAGCCTGTGAAATTTCATAGTAAATGCTACTGTCTGTTTTGAAATATTGAACTTTTAATAAGGGCATCCCTAATTCTAAAATTCATAAAGTCTGAAATATGATTAAAATGGGAAATTCACGCATGACTTTCAAACCTTTTGTATTGGCTGAAAGAGTTCCTGTGTAGAAAAGTTACCCTTCCTTAAACAAACCGAAGACTTCAACACTTTTGTGGGCGCGTAATTTATTCCCGCAGAGGTAATGTTACATCACTAGTGTCGTTGGTGTCATTGTTTGCGTCTACGGCGACGTCGGTTACGTAGACTATAGGTTATTGCATTAATATGGGAATATATTGTGTCGAACGAGTTCTTTTGGCAGAGTAACCCGAGCTTGCGAGGGTTACTACGCCAAAAGAACGAGGTCGACACAATATATTCCCATAATAATGCAATAACCTTTTTATTATATACTTTGATATTGTTTTAGAAAAGTTATCATACACCAAATTCATAAAAATAGTTTTTATTCTATCGGAAAGAAATTACTTAAATTAGAAAATGTTTTTAAAACGTCTAGCGGTCGAACGTATATTACGCGGGAAAAGTAACGTCAGCGTATGATTACGTCGACGTCACTAAGGAAGTGTAAACAACTATGAATGGCGGCGGCCATTATTTTCGACTCGGACTGGAATCTTCGCAAAAGGTATTGAATTTGAGATATTTGATACAGATTTTTGGTATCAATATTCCTAAAAATATGCACATTTGCCGTTTTGTATATTTTCATTTGTTGAAATTTGTTAATTTCGCGTATTTGCAATCAGAGTTGACTTGCGTCACAGAGTCAATATCCGTATTATTTTGAAAGTAAATTTGAAATATTCACTCTCCAATTAACATTTGTGGAGCTCTCTAAGCGTTTGTAATGGACAATATGAATGTATGTGTGAATTATCAGGCTTGAAAGTTGTGAAGCGGGAGAGATGCCTGGAATTATAGTTCCGTCCTTGGCGACTGCGCGTGTTAAAGTTCCCGTGCAATATCAAAGTATGCAATATCAAAAAATATTGCATACTTTCCTCCCGTTCAAATACATAGGGACAATATCAAAGTATATAATAAAAAAAACATATCGGTCTATATCTTATGAACTGTTTGAGATGTAGTCTTGATATTTCACACATAGACATGTCCGACCAAGACCTTTCACCTGAGACCATAAAATTTGACCTTGCGGCCTTGACCTTGAAAAAGTGACCTCTTCTTTTAAAAAGTTGCGTCTATGCGAGCTACGTTGTTCGTGAACAGTCCTTGTTATGTTAGATATGGAATTAATTTTTTCAGACTTCAATCCCACAATAAATTAGCTTTCAAAATCAATTCAAACAAAAAAGATTGAATACGATCACAAGTTACACGAGGCGTAAAATTGTTTTGGTCCCCTTTTCGTATGACGCGGTCACATAAGTAAGAAAACTTGGAAATAGTTATATGGATGAGTGCAGAAACTTGTGGGATAAACATATGCCAAATTATAAATCTAAATCTTTGACAATAAAGAAGTTATGTAATTTTAAAAAGTGATGCGTTAGCTCTTTTGCTGAGTATATATAAGTCGTCGCTTTTCTACGAAAAAAAAAGGCTTAAAAAATAAGCAGCAGTTACGAGGTTTTCGTTGAAAAGCAGCAAAATATTCTTTCCTTAGGCTTACACAGTCCCTAAACCAAGCACAATTTGATGTCCACACGCTATCTAGATCTAATAGAGAATAGAGAAATTGCTAATAAAAACATCTACTATTATCTGCGAGATATTGTTCACAAATCCTATGTTCATCAACATTAATTTTGTCGCCAGTCGATTCTTTCAATATGGCCACGCTGGTGTTTTGTGCTTAGGATAACTCGTTCCCAAACAATGCCTTCTAATCGGTCTATCGTTTCAGATACTAGTCTGGCATACCAGGACAGCTAAAACAAATCTCGGCAGGGATAAAACCAGACTGAATGTAGCGAAAAGCTTCTCCGCCTACAGTCTTGAAGTGTAAACAGGAACAAGCAAAGAAAACGTTACTTTTCGCAGAACCATTTTCAACTATTTCAAAGGTTAGACGCGTTCGGTTTCTCAGAAATCGACCGTCTGTATAGTCGGGTAACGATATAATGACTCTTGTTTACCTATGTAAACAACACAATATCAAAACACAAGGTACTTTAATGTTGCATGTGATGGATCGAATCTTGCAGGTGTCTCGGGCCTGCAAGATACGAACAAACGCATACAAAATTGTATTGGACAATTAAAACACCTTTACACTGGTTTACATAATTCATACTTAAAAAGCATGTGCCATAATATCATTCAAACGGAAGTAAGAGCGAAGACTTTTGCACGGAGGGTAAGAAGACATTGTGGCTTAAGAGATTTCGATTTTTCCTCTCCCAAACAAGACTTGGTTTTGACATATCTAAACAGGCTTGGGAAAACATTACAGTACTAAAAGAAGAAACTGTTGGTATTCAGCATTTTCTCAATTTGCCTCAATAATTGCTGTGCTATATTGTACATTAATATTGTCCTTCTTAACACCATTTTGTCGTCTGCAGTAGCTTCTTGCAGATTGGACTAACATAAAACTCCGTCATTTGGGTTTAAAGGGTTTAACCCTTTCCCAAACAACAAAATTTTAGAGGGATCCAGTTCAAAAACTGCCACAAATGACAAAATGGGTATCATTACAGAAAGGATTTGTGTAAAATATGGCACAGAAAATATTGAGACAAAAGGAGAAACTGCTGGTTATCAGCAGTTTTTTCTTTTGTTTCAATGTTTTCCCAAGCCTTTTCTATTAGAGACGTCAAAAACAGGTCTTGTTTGGTAATGGGTTAACAACTATTTTCCATGTCACAGTCATTTTTTATGTACGGAGATTGTTTAATATACAAGTTGACTATGTTTTACACATTGTTTATGTTTCGAGGGACAAAGAAAAAAAAATAAGTAAGAGTTAACTTTATTCTTACTCTTTCTAAGACAAAAAAATTAGACTGGTCCGATTTAAGGTACGTGTAGTCCACTACTCATGAGATCCACAGATTTTTATTTTTGTGTGTGTGGTAAGTCGGAAACATCCGTATACGAACACGTTATGAGTAAGGAAAAACGATGTTTTCCACCGCCAAATTCTAACGGCGTCGCCGGGGGAAAAACGCGTGAATTTCATTAGGGTGGATTAACTTTTGAAAGGTACATGGACTATTAACTATCTCCTTCTGCAGGCAATTTGTAATCTATAGCATATAAAATCCCTGGTGGAAAGTTGGAAATGCTAGTTGTCAGCATTTTCTTCCCTTTCCATCGTGTTTAAAAAGTGGGTCATCATTTGAAACCACTCAAGAGGTGAATTATCGTAGAACAGTTTTAAAAGTATCAAAGGCATGTAACTCTTGCTGTCTTGGACAAATATTTTCATTGGTTGTTCCCCGTTGCAGAGGTTTCAAAATTTGAAATTGTCATCACGAATCTATCCCATTACGGATTACAGTACACCATTACAATGTATCTACAAAACACTTCGTGTATCTTCGGGAGTCATTCGTGGCAGCGAAAATGAGATCATCGTCAATTTCCAGACGTCTTCCGTACCAACGGAAATTGACGAGGGATGCCCTCGCCAATTTCCGTTGCCACGAATGACGCCCAAAATTGCGCATTTCGTGGTCGAAAATTCGCCAAAATGTCGTGTTCAAGGATTTGCGAATCGTCCAATGCGGTAACACTAGAGGTGGAGCGTACAGAATAATTATCCAATCCGAAGTCGTAGGCTACATGAACCGTTTAACCAATTACCACACAGTGAACCTGTTTGATTCCATTAAAGCAACAATTTTGAGGAAACGTTGTGGAAAATGAGGAAATTGCTTGTAACAAGCAATTTCTTCATTTCCCACAATGTTTTATACACAAAAAAGACCCCAAATGTAAATTTCATTCACTTGATATTGTCTTCTGCAACATCTTTGAATTCGGACCAGTCTAAAACTTAGTCTATTGGTAATGGATATTACATTGACCAATTCTATTTATATCGACTTTTAGCCAATGCTAAATCAATTCTTTACTCCCGCGTCTTCTCGCCAATGCTGCGAGATCTCGCGTTGTCTTCATAGATGAAGTCCGTGGTCGAAAATCCGCCAAAATGTCGTGTTCGAGGATATCCGAATCGTCCAATGCGGTGACACTAGAGGCGGAGCGTACAGAATAATTATCCAATCCGAAGTCACTACTGCTGTTAGACTGTAGACTTGTGTTCGAGTCGGACACCATATTGTTCCTGCCACGTCTGTGTTTTGTTTTACTGAGGGAGTTTATTGTCTCTTGAATGTCTGTGAATTGTCGTTTTAACAGGATATCATGTTGTCGTAATAAAATCTGAAAATATAATTGAGCTAGAAAGTGTGGCATAGTTGCATTTTAGGAAACAAAAGAGGCAAATGAGTGCGGACCTAACTGGAATTGTCCCGACTTATCATGATATATTCTGTTTATAATGCAGATCTCGCTCGGGTCGCACACATTATGCGAGCTGACCAGGACCCATGTTGGTTCCAAAAGACCAGTTTAACCAGATTCCATCTCGTATATGAAAGAAAGATATCAGTTTTGAATTAATGAGCTGTCAAGTATACAATCCGGGAATCCATAAAAATAATACATGCATATGTGACCTGTCGTGCTAAAAGGGACCTTATCCGAACTCCAAAAACCTATAGTTTGACAAACTTGTCAGACTCAACACAGGTCAACCAGATCCCGTATGCGAAAATGAACAAACAGTAAAATAGGGAAAACTTTCCGGATTCAGAACATTACATAAAAGTGAAAAGTGTCGGCACTAGTCTGGCTGCGCAGACTGCGCAGACTAGGGTTGATATTTTCCACACTTCCTATAAGGCCCCTTTTAGCGTGACGGGTCACATATATTAGAAACGGATCGGTCTCAGCAGAGGTCAATCAGATGTAGAATTTGGACAATGAACAAATAATGAGATATGAAAACCATTCTAAAATGAAAAAAATGTCGTAGCGTTAAAAGTTTCGTTGCTAGTTAGTCTGCACGAAAAACTAACCATGGTCGATACTTCTCATATTTACCAGAGGCGCGTTCTTTAGAGCGAGATTTTTTTAAGATTTCTCAAGATGTTTTGATACAGCGTCTTTGAGACCGAGATTATAAGCGAAGTGTTCCGAATGTTCCATACTTCATACAAATGACGTCATAATGACGTCATTTGAATAAAGTACGGAGCA
The DNA here is from genome assembly GCA_963680895.1 of Fragum sueziense. Lineage (NCBI taxonomy): Eukaryota > Metazoa > Mollusca > Bivalvia > Cardiida > Cardiidae > Fragum > Fragum sueziense. The sequence goes on along the minus strand of OY804594.1, from coordinate 80,837,118 downwards.
TTCGGAACTCCGCGGTTTCAATTGGATCACCAAGGACAATTCTATCGAATCATACCTTGGATGCATCTCGTAGAACTACTTTCAGACTATGAATAGAATAGAATAGAATAGAACAACAATTCAAAACGTTCGTCTGTGACTAATGTCAACAATGACGCGACAATGATACTGAAATACATTGTTTGCAGTTCCAGTGTCCTCTCTTTTTAGAATGATTACAACCTGCAAGTCCCGCAAGTTGCCATGGTTGTGCATTTGGTTGACCTCGAAAACTACTTTTTGAAGCGTAGCCACTTCCGGCTAAGAAATCCAATTTTTTTCAAGATTTCTTCATACACACACTTCCGAGTCGATGATTCGATCTTTGATCGACATTATCCGAGGATATCCGAACGTCTGCGGTTTATGAATGATGGAGCATTCGGAACAACTCGGTCAATTCTCTCCCATATAGATTCTACAGAATTTACCGAGAGGTTCCGAAATAAGTATAGAGCAATGGCGGCTCGCAGTGATCGTCTTAAAAATCTTGTTCAAATGAGCGCTTTATCCTAAAACATCTTAAGAAATCTCAAGATATATCAAGAAATCTCGCTCTTATAGGCCTGTCCAACCTAACCGAATTTATACACCGAATGCGTACCGAACTTAATTCGGTGTATTCGTTAAAGGTTCGTTCCACAAACGGTTTGTGTTCGGTATGTTTACGGTGCCATTCGGTGCTTTTCGTCGACATTACGCGGTGTTCGCAGACGCCTAAAAAGTTTTTGAGCATGCACAAAATTTTTCCACGAATGCAGCGAATCAAAATTTCGGAATGAGTTCGGTAATCGTTCGCAGAGGAATCGGTAGGCTTGCGTCTGGCATTCGTTACTTTCGTTTTGGTGTCGGTAATAATTCGCAGACGAATTCCTGTTCGGTATGTTCGTTATGATCTCACCGAAGGACCGAAGGACTAGCGTTTGCATTCCGATGAAGGTGCGTTTATTTACCGATCTGGCCGAAAAGGTAAACGAACCGCTAACGAAACTCACCGATCCTGACGATGCCATTCCGAATATGACGTTATATTCGTTACTCAAAAGGTAGGGGTTCGTTGATGTTTGGGAAAGAATTGGGATATATTTCGGAGAAACATCGTTGGCTGTTCGACATATTCGCTACAAGTTCGTTACGTGTTCGGTGTATGGTCGGTACACAATCGTTGAAAACCAAAGTTCACCGAATAAAATGACAGTGAACACTGCGCACTTGACATTCGGTACGAATTCGCTAAGAATGTTCGGTTATATGTGGGACAGGCCTATTAAAAACGCGGCTCAGATTACCCTTAATAGCTAGGTTGATCACATAAATGATATTCCAGCAATGGTGGAGGTAATCAAACAGCTGACGAAGAAAATAGGTGTGACAAAATAGAATTTGTCTTCAATATGGCAGAAAATATTTTGAGACAAACATGGAAAACTGTTATGGCATGTATCGACATGTTCTACTTTTCCGTCATTGTCAATTCCGACTACACCTTGAGAATTAGGGACGTCATAACCAAATCTTGATTGAGAAAGGATTAAAGGTGGTTCTGGTATACTAATTTTGGGGGAAATATTCATTTATGAGAGACCTATTTAACAAACCACCCATTTAAAACAATTTAAAACAAATCGACATACCTTATGTTAAAGTCATAAAATGTCATTTCATGGTTGAGTAGGTCATAGTTTGAGTCATTTTTGTAGAATTTGTTATTTCTCAAGCAACCACTATTAATCTATTTTGCAAACAGCGTGGGAAAAGACAAATATGCCAGGTCTACTCTGGAATGTCGACGATGTTAAAACTAAGCTTATATTGGACTAATCTTTGCTCTTTAGTTTTTCTAGACAAGCACTCGTTTTCACGTCTCTTTTAGAAAATGATTTAAAAAGCACAAATGATAATGTTGCTAGCCAGCATCTTCACGTTTTGTCCCCCGAGTTTTCTGTTCATAGTTGCACACATGTAACTCTGTAAATGAACATCAATTTTGTTGTGTGCAACAGCCTAAGATTTCAGAATGATTCTTTAATAATAGAATAATTCGTTATGGAAGCAGTAAAGAGTGTGTTTAAGCACCACTCTTATCACTTCTTACCAGTTCTTGTTTGATCCATAGTATCGCCTGCATTAAATCATGGAATCTTTCTCCTTCCGGTTCCTCGCTAGAGGGCGTTACAGACAACTTCCGGTTAGTGGACGGCGCCATTTGTTTTCCCTGAGCAAATCGTTCAAATCGTTTTGGTAATCTCAGACTACCAGGCAGACTACCGTGTCTTAGTGGAATCCTTCCATTCTCCATAATCCATATGTGTAGAATTATTCATTTACAGTGCCCAAGCGGTTCTGATTCCCCGGAATTCATGGCGTACCTGAAAATATACGATGTAAAATTTAGTTTCTAAAATTTGAAATCTAACATTCCAAAGGGGAGTATGATGCAAGTACATATGAATCAGGTTGGGTATTCTAAGATGATTATTATGTATTTGTCGTACAATACGGACCCCTGAGGCTCGTATTATCAATGGTATTCCGACCAAGTTGGACGGAAAATAATTGTAAATTTGTAGCACGATCGTTGATAATACAGACCCATGATTTTTACGTCATCGGTAGCATGGGTAGAGGAGGCTTGGAAAAATATTGAGGTAAATTAAAGAAATCGTTATTATTGTACCAAATCATATCTGTACTAACATAATACATTTTGTCGCCTTCAACAGCTTTCTGATTTGTTACATGTTAGAAAAAGGTTGCCTGTACTACAATAGCCTAATTGTGAATGTTTGGGCTACACTCAGACACAGTCTCGATATCGTGGCACGTTTTTACAAATTCTGATTATGTAAGGTCGCGAGTTTGAACCCCGACTCGGTCAGTATCCATTCTGACATTTGACAAAAGTCATTTGTCTCTCGCCAATGGGTGTGAATCATCTATGTGAGAGAGCACTTGGCCCCGGTTTCTCGAAAAAACTTAAGTATATTCTCATGAGAACATGCTCAACTTCAAAAGGATACTCTCCAACGTTGAAGGGTATTCGATTGAAGTTCACGTGGATTTCGTGCGATATGAGCACGGTGCTCAGATTTGAACATGAGAACGTACTTAAGTTTTTTCGAGAAACCGGGACATGAAGGCTCGGTTTGGATATTGATGTGGCACTGGTAAGAGAAATACCAGAAATCACGGTTATGCGATATCCATAACAGTTGAAAACTGCGTAAAACCCCAATAGATAAAATTTGAATGATTACTTTAAGGTTTTCCCAATCAACTTCCCTTTTCTTTGATTTTTCTTTTGATTTCCATTGGTAATGGTAGGACCAGATTTCACTTTATATAAAGTTCTTCGAGGTGTCCAGATAACACGTGTGAACTGTATTGTTGGTTCATTCTCATAAATCCTTTCCAAAGCGATTAAAAATAGTTTTCCACAATTTAAAAGCCAGGGAAGACATCAATTGGCTATTAATAAAGAACATTGTATTACAGAAAATATTAAGGTAAAAGGAGAAAATACTGATTATCAGCATTTCCTTCTGTTGTCTCAATGTTTTCCCAATCCCTTTTATTCGAGAATTAAAAATTATGTTATTTGTTTTGGGAAAGGATTAATGCGAATATACAGCAGTGTTTGAAACCATTTCGTAAACAATGTTTTAAAAGGAGGTAATATCACAGTGTAGGAGCGGAAGTGTGTGAATGCTTGTCTTTGAGTGATAACTTGTGTGTTTGTACATCGAGGAAATGCAACTTGGTAAACATCAGCGGTTGACATAGGTAAGAAAAAGTTTATGATTGATAATTATTTCGACATATATCTTATGTTTTGTTGTAATGTCTTAATCTTGAATAAACATGGAATGCATCGTCCAAATATGCGCCCGGTCTGAGCTGTTTAAACCATAAAAAATGCCTTGAACATTTGGATGGGAAAATTGGCGCATGATTTTCACCACATAAAATTGCCATTTTTATCGCCTTTTTATCATTCATCGCATCGTTTCTTCCAAAAATTAAATGCCTTTATGTAAGTATTTTGTCACTAAGAACATGATTCAGACGAAATGATATCCATTCCAATAAAATTTCCGATTTAAGTGTCCGCAGTTTGACAGTTTTTATGTACAATCAATTGGCTAATGACAATTTCCTTATGAATTTATTGTACAATCACTTACAAGCAATTTGTAATGTCGCTTGCCTATGTAAACATCAACACAAACACGAACGTTCGGTTTATCTTCTTTAATTTGTTATCCAATGTTACACTGGATAGGCTTCTTCCTTTACCTATATTTCAAAATTAATTTTAGTGTGATGAATGAGTTTATACATGTATAATAGCAAGGAATTTTGTGCTAAACGTGTAGACTTGGTTTGTTAAACGTTATGTTTTGATAAACCGTCGGTGCCTTTTTGAAAACTCGTGACTTCGGCTAGAATCAAGCCGTTAGGTTTATTGGGGTTTTGCGCCGTTTTCAACTACTAAGGTCATATCGAGGCGGCTGGAGCACCTAACCACAGAATCCTGGTATTTCTCTCACCAGTACTACCACAACACCCTAACCGAGCCTCCAGCTGCTCCCCCACATAGGTTCACGATATCAAACCATTGATGGGTGACATTTTTGTCAGAAAGGGTATAAGCCGCGGCCGGGTATCGAACCCGGGACCTCTCGTATGAGAGGCAGATGCGCTACCAACTGCGCCTTGGTCGTGGCCTAAAGCCATTGGGTATGCCTTGATGAAATCACACTTTGAACAGTGCAAAATCGGGCATTTACAATTGTGATTTGTAAAATTATATATACTAGACAAAAAAAGAAACGCAACTTCCTTTTCGATGCCTTTAAGAAGATTATGCATTTAGACATCAAATTAGATTTAAACAAAATGTAATACATTTAAAGCAATAACATTTCACCTTGTAGAGTTCACAAAATCTTGTTTGTAGTAAATTCCATTTATAAGAAAACACCCAGTTTACACTGGGCATCAACACAATTTTACAAAAAAAGTGAATGTAGGTCGAAAAACACAATCTGTTTCGTTCAGTTTGGTCCGATATTCGAATGTTGTGCAGTCCATGCTATTTATTAGCGGCCTCCGTTGCAGTTTTAAACCTATCCCATAGGTGGGGTTTACCTGACAATACGGTCCTGTCGTGACGTCATATCTCTTGCACGTCCGCTCCGTGCTTGATCGATTGTATTCCTATTGAGAGCAAACAGCGTATACAGTCGAAAATGTGTCGATTTGTTGCGACAACATTTTGTCTTTTTCCACCTAACAACATCCGCACTGCAGCTTGGCGCTGGTTTTTGCGTAGCCCCGCTATGCGTAGTGTAGTGAGAAGTGTGTGAAAGCTTTGGCCTCTTCTTGGTCTATGTTTCAGCTTGTGTTTGAAGAAAAATTATTTTGATAGTAGTCATTTAGAAAACACGACAGGGGATAATCAGTTATCAACAATATGCTATGTATCACGTGATGAATTTACGACATCTGGAGAAAATGACACTATATTCATGCGTATGGAGGCAGGAATATTAAAAAGGTACTCAATAGCCATTAAAAACACAGTTTGTCGAAAATATTATGAAAAATTGGGGTTGCGTATCTTTTTTGTTCTAGTATATAACAGAAGATCTGTTTGGTTACAGTAAAACTAATCGGTTTTTGATTTCCCAGGGTCATGGATGATTACTATTAATTGGTCCCTGTCAAATGTTAATATCGGTTAAAGCCGGATTTTAACAGATTGACAAAGATTGAGACTTCAATTACACTTTAGTATAGTATTTTGACGTTGTAAATCAAAAACGTCGTAACTACAGCTTGATTGAATCAGTTGTTACGAGATTTTACATCTACACCGACAATGGATCAAAATAAATTGGCAAACTCAGTATAATTGACAAAACGCCGGCTGTCAATCAAAATCATCGATAAGCCAATGGACGATTAGAAAAATACCACACCCCCATTGTCTTAAGATCTACGTTGCACGTGATATTGTATCGATCTATCGACTGACAATCAAAACAAGATCGATCAAGCGATCGAGTACTGATCGAGCTTGGTCGGCAAGAGTAATCGGGACATCCCGATCGAGCGTGGTCGGCAAAAATGGTCGGGAATTAATCGACAAGATGTAAAGTAGAAGTCATGTAAATACATTTGATCGAGTTTAATCGGGTTTGATCAAGGGATTAAGCCGATCGAGTTGATCGAGTTGATTTGGTCGGCAATAATGTTTTTGTCAGATGATTTTAAAAGATCTAACATACAAAGTTTATTTCTGATGTTTTTACACATTCTTTGCCCAAGCCAAATACAACTTGGTCAAATATTAAGATAGTTATTGAAGATTTTATTAAATTATGACACGTGATTCTCCATCATGCAAAAATTTCTTATTTTCCCGACATTTTTTCTCTGTATCTTTTACGGGCGAGCATAAAATCATGAAAAAATCAGTCGAATATAATGCAAAAAGAGGTAAAGACGCATTTATTACAATCAATATGTCACATATGCAATTCAAGCCATTGTACAAAAGTAAATACTTCTTGTCAGGCTATTGTACAGGACTTGACAATTGATTGTACAAAAGAAGTTTTTTTAAAACGGCAAAAATGGGAAGTATTAGACGGTTTTCTAACTAAATAATTATATCAGTCTCAACACACACAAATGCACGAGCTGTGAATGAAAATTTTGTTGAGAAAGACCCTACAGTATGCATCTATTCGAGTAAAAACTGCGACTCGTAACAGCTGAACCACCCGTTGTAGTTCATGCCCAAGTGAATCGGGCCTAAAATGATTTAAATCTAGAACCAATGGCTCTAAAAATGTTACAGGGAATAATGAATAAAGAGATTGGTACAATGATCTGACAACAGTATTGTGTTTATCCAGAAAAAAACATAAATTCTTACCAATGTCAACCGCTGGTGTTTACCAAGTTGCATTTCCTCGATGTACAGACACACAAGTAATCACTCAAAGACAAGAGTTCACACACTTCCGCTCCTACACTGTGAATATGCACCCAATAAATGTTTCATTGATAGATCACATCTAATGGATGAAATGTTTGTTAATGTCAAAATGATTTAAGTTATGAATAAATTGAAACATTGACATGAAACGAAATCAAAGATAAGAATGAATTTGTTAATATAAGATCTAACCCTTTCCCCAATCGACATCATTTTGGACTGGTTCAAATTGAATGCTTCTGTGGACAACAAAATGAGTGTTTAATATGGTTGGATTTGTGCACATATCTTATACCGGTATAGAAACACGGTGGGTAACCCACGTGACTTTTGGGAAGCGTTCCCACCGAAAAAAATCGTCCGCTTCAATGTATGTTTTGTTTAATTTCTCAGCTTATACTCGATTGATTTTGATGAGATAAAGTGCACGGAACGCGCCTTTGAGAGGGCTATTCCCGGCTCTAACTCACTCTGCTCCAAGTCCAAGGCTTTTTTCAAACATTCGAGCCAAAGTTTTTTTTCGATGCATGTGAACGCTTCCCACTTTCGTTTTGCACTTAAAACACTTTGGCTCGAATGTTTGAAGAAACCACTGGATTCGGAGCAGTGTGAGTTAGAGCCGGGACTAGCCATCTCAAAGGCGCGTTCCGTGCACTTTATCTCATCAAAATCAATAGAGTATAAGCTGAGAAATTAAACAAAACATACATTGAAGCGGACGATTTTTTTGGTGTGAACGCTTCCCAAAAGTCACGTGGGTTACCCATCGTGTATAATTATTGCGGCAAAAAAGAGAGAAAAAAAAAAACACCACCACCACCACCACCACCAACAACAACAACAACAACAACAACAACACCCCCCCCCAAAAAAAAAAAAAAAAAAAAAAAAAAAAAAAAAAACCACGCTGATTCTTAGCATTATCTTCTTTCTCCTCAATATTTTTTCCAAATAATCCCCATGAGAGACGCCAAAATGTCTACATTCATTCATATTTATCTTTCCTCCAAATTTGAAGATTACAAACATAGGCTACATTTGATTGTTATAAAAAGAGGGAATGTCGTTGGGTTTTATAATGCTTTCATTAAGTTTGAGATGCCTTCACACTGGTTGTTGACCTAACAAGTAGACCCAGACACCAGGAACACTACATAGGATCAGACCATAACAATAGACGGCAAAATTATAGACTAAAGCAATTTCAAAGATGCTACAGAGGCCATTTTTCATTGAATGAAATGTTACACTTTTGTGGTCTCTCTGAGTAAAAGCATTGTGGGAAATGAAGAAATTGCTTGTCACAAGCAATTTCTTCATTTTCCACAAGGCATTTTCGTGAGGGAGTATAAAGGCGTCACTTTGCAGTAATGGGTTGGGGAACATAACTGTAGGAATGAGGTATACTGTACGCAAAGAACCCTTGTTTCTTTTGTGACAAAGCGTGAGAAACTTAACAATTATACTGAAGTGTAATCATTACGAAATATGCGGTTTCTTTTATCCGGATTCTGCATTGAATAACCCTTCACTAAAAAGTATTTTTGTTATTTTAACATTTATATCCTTTCTTACAGTTATTTAAACAATTCTTTAATGTGGGATATCGTTTTCAACAAGCAATATATATAGGCCTACTAATGTGCGAACAAATCTTGACCCCCCCCCCCCCCCCTACAGTACCCAGTTTTGACGCCCACAAAAGAGACCGCTTTAGAAAACTTTGAAGCAAAAGAAGAAAAGTGCTGACATCCAGCCTTTAGTAATTTTCCTTCAGTTTAAAAAAAAAACTTTTCTGTAAAATACATTTTTATTGTCACGTTTATCGACAAGAACGTCTATCATTTTGGATTAGTTCACGTATATGTCGTTTGGTTAGAGGCTTAACCCTTAAATACCAAAAAAAAAAAAAAAAAAAAAAAAAAAAAAGACCTGCTTTTGACGACCCTAAGAATTGGCTTTGGAAAACATTGAAAGAAAAAAGAAGAAACTGCTGATAACCAGCAGTTTCTCCTTTTGTCTCAATATTTTCTGTGCCATATTTTACACAAATCCTCTATTTTTAATACTTTAATAACATCCATTTTGTCATTTGTGGCAGTTTTTTAACTGGTGCACCCTAAAATTTTGTCGTTTGGGAAAGGGTTAATTAAACCCTTAGGCAATCCGCTATATTTTGGACTGTTCCAACCTGAAAGTTTCTGCAGACAACATGTTGATAAAGATAGGATCTGTGTGCAATATATCACAGAGTTTATTGAGGCAAAAGAAGAAAATGAGCCTGGATCTGGAAAAACGTCCCTTATAGAATTTTTAAAAATTGAATTTCAAGATCAGCCTGTTGTCAAATGCTATCCAATATGCATCCATGCTGCTCTCTTAAAGTTACTACGGGTCACGAAGAAGCTACATATTAGAGAACAACTTGGATCCTGACCACACTGCGTATGCACATGCTTATCTAGACCTATGTTAGGCTCAAAGGCCTTAAGGGACGTTTTTCCAGATCCTGCCTCATTGATGATGGCCAGTTTTTACTTTTTTTGCCTCAATATTTCCAAAACATTTCCTACCATGGATGTAGCCTACATACAGTTCAGGTTTTGATTGGAAAAGGGTTAACATAATTGTACTGAACTATAATAATCATTACGAAAATGCACGTTTTCTTTTATCTGGAGTCTGGTGTTAATAAAACCCTTGACGCTCGACTCCTCAATTATTTTTTCCATGCCTTCGTGAACCCTTTCCCAAACAAGACCTGACTTTGATGTCTGAAAACCTTGCAGCGGTTGTGGTTTCCCCCTGCTATGACATACATGTACATGTACATGCACATTATTAGGTCTACGTATTACTGGCGTTAGCGTTGTCGTCTGCAACTCTTTTTACCTTAACCCTTTCCCCAACAAGACCTGGTTTTGACGTCCTCAATAGAAAAAAGCTTTGGAAAACAGTGAAACAAAAGAAGAAACTGCTGATAATCAGCAGTTTCTCCTTTTGTCTCAATATTTTCCAAAGCCTTTATCATGCACAAAACTTATCTTTATTAACGTTCATTTTGTCGCCTGCAACATCTTTCATATTGGACTTCCCTAAATTCTGTCGTATGGGAATTGGTTAAGCAAACAGTGATAAGATGATATGCATTTCGTAGTTATGTTTCTTTTCAATGATCGTTTATCCCGTTACTAGACGACAAAGTTTTTGGACTGGTTCAGATTCAAAGATATTGCAGACGACAATATCGTGAAAATGAAATGTAATACGTTTTTGGTCTTTTGGGCAGAAAACCTTGTGGGAAATATATTCATTTTCCGATTTTTTTCCAGAGCACTGTATCCCGTGGGCGTCAAAAAGCGTGAATGTGTGGTAAATGGGTTGTTTTCCTTATTTACAAAATATTCACGTAGTTTCGTAATGTCTCGGCAGTCTTTCACACAATTCTTTACAAGATTTATTGTAATGATTCTTTATTGTCGAATTCAAGTAGAGAATTTCAATAGGATGTTTAAATTTATACAATGACATTCATTTTAAAGTTTTCACACAGCTATGTCAAAGGTCAAATACTTGCCTACCCTATTCACCCAACGGTTTTCATCGTTTTTTTCTTAAATCTTTTTCAATATAAAAATTGTGCCACTGCATTCAACAGTTGAAGCTTTGGCTTCTAATATCATGTCATATTCATTTAAGTTTCTGACTTAAAGGGACATTTCATTCCAATTTAATTTTTTTAAAGTATGACTTGATGGCAAGATTGGTTATTCTAATGAGTATAAATACTATTAGTTTTTTTTAAGTTGTTGCCAATATATACTAATAAACGAGAAACACGCATTTAAAGTTAAAACATAATCGATAAATTGCATATAAATCCGAACTGTTGTCCACAACAATTTGTTCAATTTTAACACAAAAATATAAATTTCACGTAAACGGTGCAATATTTTGGCTTGAAATTTTCAGATTTTTCATAAGGAAATATGCTCTTCCAGATAAGAATAAAAGTAAAATTTATGACAAAAAATTCTGAAATGTCACTTTAAATATCGCATTACCCCCCCCCCCCCCCCCCCCAACACACACATTCCAACACAATGACTCTTTTGGACTCCCTACGAGATATTGACTTTGGAAAACATTGTGAACAAGAGGCCCAAGAGGGCCTGAATCGCTCCACTGGCTATAGTAAAGAATTATCTCATGATTTCTTGTAAGCCTTTGTCAAATCTAGAACAGGGTTGCCCAAGGAACATTTCTGCCAAGTTTGGACTGAATTGGCCCATTGGTTTAATTCTAAAGAAATATTTCATTGTTTGTCCAATTCTGATAAGCCCTGTCCTATTACATCCATATTTATAGACCAATCAAAATTTCACTTATAAAGTAAGTAAAGGACTACCCAATGAACATTTCTGCCAACTTTGTACTAAATTGACCAAATGGTTGTTTTTAAAGAATAATTTCGTGATTTCTCCCATTCTGATAAGCCCCACCTGCCACGCCCACATTAATGGGTCAATCAAAATTTCACAAAAAATTAAATAAAGGGCCACCCAAGGAACATTACTGCCAAAAGTGGTCTCCGTTGACCCATTGGTTGATTTATTTTGTGATGTCTTAAATGGGTCTGATAAGCCCACCCTACTACGCCCACATTTATTGACCAATCAAAATTTCACTGACAATTTAAGTAAAGAGCTACCCAAGGTAATTTTTGCCAAGTTTGGTCAAAAATGGCCAAATGATTGAATTTTTAATTATTTTGTAATTTCTGTAAGTCTGATAAGCCCCGCCCTTCCACGCCCACATTAATTATAAACAAATCAAAATTTCACCCACTCTTTAAGTAAAGTGTGACCCAAGGTAAATCTCTGCCAAATTTGGTCAAAATTGACCGAAGGGTTGATTTTTAAAGAATTATTTTGTGATTTCTCCAAGTCTGATAAGCCCCGCCCTGCTACGCCCATATTTATTGACCAATCAGAATTTCACAGAAAGTTTAAGTAAAGGGGTCACCCAAGGTAAAGTTCTGACAAATTTGGTAAAAATTTGCCAAATGGTTGATTTTTAGAGAATTATTTTGTGATTTCTCTAAGTCTGATAAACCCTGCCCTGCCACGCCCACATCTATGGACCAATCAAAATTTCACAGTCAATTTATGTAAAGGTTCACCCAAGGTACATTTCTGCAAAGTTTGGTCAAAATTGGTCAAATTCCTGGTTTTTAAAGAATTATTTTGTGATTTCTCCAAGTTTGATAAGCCCCGCCCTACCACGCCCACATTTATGGACCAATCAAAATTTCATAGACAAGTAAAGTAAAGGAACACCCATGGTAAACTTCTGCCAAGTTTGGTCAAAATTGGCCAAATGGGTGATTTTTAAAGAATTATTTTGTGATTTCTCTAAGTCTGATAAGCCCCGCCCTGCCACGCCCACATTTATGGACCAATCAAAATTATTTGAACAATTTAAAGGGCGACGGTAACAGATGGTCTAATTGCAAAAAATGAATTTTTTTGAAAAAATATGCAAAACTTTTGTGTTGACCACCTCGGGATGGTTAATAATATGCGATTCAGACAGAGAATGAGCCGAAATTACAAGACAGATAGCTGAATTTAGGGAGAATCCAAGCCTAAATTCAACCCCATCACTGATGGGGTTAGAATTATTTTTAAATTGTTGCGCATGTGCATACAGCGCGGACCATGATTCAAACGAGATTCATACTTAAATTTCAATATGACGTCATCATGTATGTTGTGACGTCATTTAAGAAAGTCGTATGTCCTACTGTTTTGACCTACTTTCGACATCGCTTCATGAATTTGGTATCAAATTGCGAAAAAATGAGTCGTTGCTTCAATAGTTTCTCGTAATCATTTAATCAGGTCATATAAAGCTTAAAAAGTGTACATTTCGTTTGTATTTGACAATTTTTGGGTTCAAATCTGGGAAAAAGTAGCTTTAAGTAAAGTGTCGCCAAAGAAACATTCCTGTTAAGTTTGGTCAAAATTGGCCCACTGGTTTGAGAGGAGAAGATTTTTAAAGAAAAAGTTAACGGACACACACACGGACGGACGCACGACGGACACAACGCCATGACAATAGCTCGCTGGCCTTCGGCCAGTGGAGCTAAAAATGAAGAATTTGCTAGTCAAATTGCTTTCTCAAAATGTTTTCTGAACAGAAAAATATTAAATATTAATGTTCATTCATTATTACCTTTAAATGGTCGTCTGCAACATCATTGAATTTGAAAGTTTGCCATCTGGTAATGGGTTAAAACTTGCGGGAACACATGATCAAGTGCACCTGCTCTGGTGTTTAAAGGAACATATTTGTAGAGGTATCTGATATTTGTAAATCAACATTTTCAAAATGTTTGTCAATGTCCCTAATGATTACATTGGATATAGATGCGCAAAAAAAAAAAAAGACTTTTGCGGAAAAGGGACCATTCATGTTATTTCGAGTTGATAGCCCATTCTCAAACAAGCCCTGGTCCCGGTTTCTCGAAAAAACTTAAGTATATACTCATGAGTTCATGCTCAACTTCAATTTAATACCAATCAACGTTGATTGGTATTCAATTGAAGTTCACGTGGGTTTCGTGTGATTTGAGCACGGTGCTCAGATTTGAGTCTGAGAACGTACTTAAGTTTTTTCGAGAAACTGGTGCCTGGCCTCGGTTTCTCGAAAAAACTTAAAAGTACATACTCATGAGCACATGCACAATTTTAAACGAATACTCTACAACATTGAAGGTCAGTCGATTGAAGTTCATGTGGCGTGCGATTTTAGCACAGTGCTCAGATTTGAATCCGAGAAAGTACTTAAGTTTTTTCGAGAAACCGGGGCTTGGTTTTGACGCCTATAATAGAAAAGGCTCTTAGAGAATATTGAGGCAAAAGAAGAAAATGTTGATACCACCATTTTCTCCTTTCGCCTGAATATTTTCTATGTTAAATTGTATACACATCCAGTTTTTATTAACATCCATTTCGTCCTCTGTAGCAGGTTTAGAAATGGGACCATCCTAACGTTTTGTCCTTTGTGGAGGGTTAAAATACAAAAAAAATGTATGCTCGGTTAACATACACAGTATAACCATTGAGGTTGCCTTATTTTCAATGTGATGTCGATCACTGGCGTAGCTAACCGAAAATAAAGAGTACGCATTTAACGCATGTCTAATGTATCAGGTGAGGTTTGATGGCAGGCTCCATACTGCTGGGGGTGGGTCTTGCGGGCATCTCACAGAAAATGTTTGAAAATTTAATGTAGATGCTTATGAAATACATACCAAATGCCCACCCGGAGCCATGAATGACCATGGTCATTCGTGACTCCTTGTGGGTATTTCGTATGTATTCAAATGGCAATTCAGTTGTTTATTTCAAGGGAAACAAAAACAAAAATCAACATTTCATCTTAAACTATTTTGTGATGTGTACGCATTTTCGTTTTTGCGTACGGGTTTCTACGCCTATGTCGATGGACACTACTATTTAGTCAACCATTCATCTGTCGGAATGTATCTATATCAACGACGAAAAGTAGAAATTGAAAACGTCTTTTGATCCTTTCCCAAAGAAACCCTGCTTTTGACGACCCCAGTAGAATGTTAGATCTACAAGAAACTATTGAGAGAAAAGAGCAGGAGACTGACTGATCATCAGCATTTTCTCTCAAGCAATTACATTCATTTAATTTCATTCTACCTTTTTCCTTAACATTTTTTTTCTTTTGCAGCAGCATTTCATTGAGACCAGTATAAAATTGTGTCGTTCAAGAAAGGGTTCAGATATTTTCAATTAACCTATGACAATTTATTTTCCACCCTTTGATTACTTGTCCGATCAATTTAGATAAAATGTTTAATATTAAAAGTGAAAATAGCAAATAAGGTAGATAACATGCCTCGTAACCATTTCCCAAACGGCTGAAATTTAAACTTGTCCAATTTGATAGCTGCCGCAGACAGATATTGATGTTGATAAAAATAGGATATACACGGTATAGCCCTGGAAAGGCCAAGTCAAATTAAGAAAATGACTTTTTTTTGTATGCTATGATATTAATTTACCTAAAATATTTATCTTACATGCTATCAAAAGTAAAATCTTTACTTTTTATCCCTTTCCCAAACAGGACCTGGTTTTGACGTCCCTAATAGAAAAGCCTTGGGAAAACATTGAAACAAAAGAAGAAACTGCTGATAACCAGCAGTTCCTCCTTTTGTCTCAATATTTTCTATGCCATATTGTACACCAGTCCTTTCTTTTTTTTTACTTCAAATCTGTCGTCTGCAACACCTTTCAAATTGGAACAGTCCAAAATTATGTCGTTTGGGAGAGGGTTACGTCGAGTCAAAAGTTGATGATGTTTACTTGGATATTGTGAGATTAAGTCCAGATTGAATTAGTTTCAGAACTGATTGACGGTTATTATTTGTCATAGACTCGTAGCATTAATTAACCCATTCCCAAACGACAAAATTTTGAGGTGTTCCAATTTGAAAGCTGCTGCAGACGACAAATGGACATTGAAAAAGAAAGGCTTTTTATACAATATAGCTAAGAAAATATTGAGACAAAAGGAGAAACTGCTGGTTATCAGCAGTTTCTTCTTTTGTGTCAATGTTTTCCCAGGCCTTTTCTATTAGGGACGTCAAAACCAGGTCTTGTTTGGGAAATGATTAAATGACCACCGAATTTATTAGTTAACTTCCCAGGTATTTGTCAACATGTGAATTAAATATGTTCGATAATATATTTAAAGAGGGTGTTCATATTTAACCACTGGTGAAGGACTTTGTATTCAAAATTAATTTTCATTTTCTTCTTCTTTTTTTTTTCGTTTTGCCAGTACCTGAGACTTTGCTGCTTTTTATAAGTTACGTTCCTATTTACTAACAAAATTTTGACATCTGAAAACTGGATAATGATTAAAATTGCATTTATAAACACACAGCATCTATGAAACATTAAACAGACCCAACAAAAATGCCTGGGGTTGTCGATATTTGGTTGTAGTTAGACAATCGCTTATCATCATTTCCCTTTCAAAATTACAACTGAGTTGGCGCTTCTAAATCTTAAACAGAAAAGAAGGAAGATCGACTTCCGTTTTTTTCTTTTCTCCCAAAGTTTTCTATCCTATGATAATAGGCTATCTCTGATATCATTAGGAACATTATTTCTTTGTTTTGTTTTTTATTGATTAACTTATAAATCCTTAAATAATAGGCATTTTCCAAAATAAGGCCTGGTTTTGACAGAAAATATTTACGTTAGAAACGTGGAAACATGGAAACGGTTGAGAGGATAGGAAAAATCGGCGATTTTTTTCTCTCAGTGCTTCCTGCGTCTATCCCGATCACATACGTCATAACCAGGTGTTGTATGGGAAAGGGTTAAGTGCGTTTGTTTGTATACAATCTAACGGTTATCGTTATTAAAGGAAAAATAACAAGATAATGAATACTCATTAGTGAAGCAGGTCGCTTAATAGAATTATCTTAAACCTTTCCCAAAGTGGCAAAATGTTAGGGTGGTCCCATCTCTAAAGAGACGGTGCAGATGACAAAGTCGATGATATAAAACAGATAGAATTTGTGTATAATATAGCACAGAAAATATTGAGACAAAAGGAGAAAATGCTGATTATCAGCATTTTCATCTTTTGCCTCAATGTTTTACAAAGACTTTTCTATTTGGGACGTCAAAAGCAGTTCTTGATTGGGAAAGGGTTAATAGAATTATCTTAAAAGTGACTATCAGTGCTTTCTTCTTGTGATATTTTCGCTGACACATCCACATTTTACCTCCCCCCTCTCTCTCTCCATCCCCTCTCTCGTTACACATTATCCGTTGTCTATACATAAAGCATAATATACATTCAGCAGTAGCTTTTAAATTGGACCACCCTTATTTTTTTCTTTTCCGGATGCTATATATAAATTATGTTAGATTCTCTACTTGCATTTTCCGTAACATTCGTCGAACAGAGCACAGAGAAATGACACTCCACAGTAATTATTGTAAATATTGTAAATATTTTGATACGGGGGCATCTATCATCGTGCATAAAATTATTATCTGCATTTAAATATCATTAATTTTAATTAAATTCGAACAAATGTCGTGTCATTTAGAAATTGACATTTTCAGTTTTAATCTCATCCATGGACGTACACTGAACTAATTTACATGAAAAATAAAAATTAATGCATTTATTCCAAATTTAACATGAAAGTACATGGTACCACAGCTAATTAATTTTCCGGTCGTTCCTTTTTTCTCGAAGTACCACTTAAGAAAGAAAAGAAATAGCTTGCGATTAATGGAACAAAAATATACGAGTGTTTTTTGTGTATTTTTTTCTTTCATTCCAACACCCAGCACCATAATATTTTGAGGTAATGCGATATTTGCAATTCTTACAGTAAAACAATCAATGCATACTCACAATAATGAACTATCCATTCTTTCCAACAGTTATATAAGAACACTTTGGTGTCATTAATCTGTAAATTAACAACTGCTGATTTTTAACATAACAACAGTCACTAGTGTAACGTATTCCCTGTCAAACAGGTTTTTTTTCGGAAGGTTAATTCAATCTATGATACTAGCGTCTATTTACTGTACAACTTCATAACATTTTCTAAACAGCTCAAAAGAATTAAAGGATATCTCAAGGTATTCCGACCATCATTAGGTACCAAATACTTCGTGCTACTTCGGTGCCATTCGTGGCAACATAAATTGGTCGCGCAATAGATATTATGGTAGATATAATATCGTATCAGTAATTATCACAGAATGTGGATAGAAAGAAGACAGAGTTGGTTTTCTCCTAATGCTTGCCAAAAAGCTTTCTTAGTTAGAGACGTAAACTTTTTGAAACGACGACATTCTTTTGTCGAAATGTTGCTGCAAATTGTCGCCTACATTCGAAAAGTCCGTAGATACAGATCATCCAAGCTGAAGATACCACGTTTTTGAAGGAGGCAGACAAGAAGCATTACTAGCTTAACCCATTACCAAACGACACAATTTTAGACTGGTCTAAATTCAAAAATGTTGCAGACGACAATTTCAAATGAACGAAATTTATACATTGTTGGTCTTTTGGTATAGAAAACACTGTGGGAAATGAAGAAATTGCTTGTCACAAGCAATTTCTTCATTTTACACAATGTTTTCCAAAGCCATTATCTTGTAAGGAGTCAAAAAGATTCATTGTGTGGGAATGGGTTAAAGCTTTCCCAAATAAGACCTGGTTTTGATGTGTCGTATTGCAAAGGATTTTGAAAACATTGATGTAAAACAAGAAAATACTGACAAGCATAATGTTCTCTGAATGTTTTTACACAAATTCTATTAGCATCATCATTCCAATGTGTGGTCTGCAGTAGCTTTAGGAAAAAGTCGTTTGAAAAATGGTAAAGGGACACATGCTTGTTTTTTTTCATCAGCGCCGTGTATTGCAAGTTGCATTATCTCAGGCTAAAAAAACCCAAGTCGTGGGCACCGTGTTGTTTTACAGGCAATTTCCTCATTTTCCACAATGTTTTTCAACGTCTTTATCGTGTTGGGCGTCAAAAAGCGCCAACATGCGGATATGGGTTAATTAAGGCAAGAATGGATCAGAGTATTGACATGCATGAATGATGAAAGTAGATGAAGTAAATAGATAAATTGTTATACGTAATGCATTAAAACATTGTGGTAATAAAACACTCGTAATTATCAAATAGTTGATGTGTCATGAATTAAAGGGACTAATTAACACTTTTCCAAAACACACGAATGGCATGTATTATCAACGATCTTAAGACCAAGTTGGGTGGTAGGCCTAAACACGATGTATAATCACGTGACTCAGAATTTCCGATTATCTTCAATATCTTTTTTTAATACTTGACCAATTTGAATTTGGTTTGAAGCAGAGAAGGTAAAAATGCCAGGAATAAACTGGGCGTGTTGGATTTTTAAAAAATCAACTGATAAAAAAGTTATTGAAGATAAACCAGAATTTTGGTTTGTCTTCAATAACTTTTTTATCAGTTGAATTTTCAAAAAATTAACCACGGCCATCTAACGCGTGACGTCTGTCCACATTCTCTGCTTCAAACCGAATTCAAATCGGTCCAGTAATTACAAAATTATTGAAGATTTTCTGAAAATAATGTATCACGTGATTATCCATCGTGCTAAATCATACCGGAGAACTTGACGAACGAACGTTGACAATACGAAAATCTGATCTAGACGTCTGTCATAATGAAAGCTTTGGGAGAAAAAATGCTGATTATCAGCACTTTTTCCTCTCATCCCAATATTTTTCATGCAATGAAACATAACAATGATATTGTCGTCTGAAACAGCTTTCAATTTTCATATTGAAACACTCTAAATTTGATCGTTTATGAGAGAATTAAAATCACTGGTGGTGAACTCGGTCAAAGCGTGGGACGTTTTTTCGCGATCTTAGTATTCCGTCGGTGTTGTAATGAAATATCGCAATTCCGGCTTCGATAAATCCGTAGTTACGAGATTTTATAACAACACAGACCGTTTGTCAATACATATCGGTAAACCCGATCTAACTTTAGAACAAATTCATTGTTATTAGAAAAACTATCCAATCAGATCCTTAAACTCACATTTAAACGCAAAATATCTGTACCTTGTTGTAGCGAAAAACGTCCCTCGCTTTGGCCGAGTTCACCACCAGTGAAAATCAGTCTTTGTAAACAGTTTAAACATGAGAAACCAAGAACACTGTCGTTCTTGGTCTTCCGAGTGTTGTAGTGACATCGGCTGATGAAAATGAATGAAACTTGAGTTTTTTTTTTATAATCGAAACAGTTCGCTCATGGGTAGGCCCTATGTAGTTCATGTTCTCAGATTCAACAGTGTCAAAAACGATAGACAT
Organism: Fragum sueziense; assembly: GCA_963680895.1. Lineage (NCBI taxonomy): Eukaryota > Metazoa > Mollusca > Bivalvia > Cardiida > Cardiidae > Fragum > Fragum sueziense. The sequence goes on along the minus strand of OY804594.1, from coordinate 80,817,110 downwards.
GCTTAGGCCTAAAATCAACGTTGTATGGTTCAGAATTTGAATAAAGTATTTTACAATTGACAAAAGACTACATTTTCACGTGATTTGATACAAATGATATTGGAGGATGTAGATTAGATGCACGCATAGCAAAAAATCATCAACAAAAAACATATCTCACATTTTCCCACACTAAATACTACAATAATATGCACCTCTGTTACACATAACAAACCTTTATACCTTGTCATAGGAAAGGGGACAAAAAGACAAAAACCAAGTTGAAATAATTGGGTTGTTTGCTTGTATAGAGCTTTACTTACTCTGCGTTCATCAATAGGGAACGATTTTATCCAGTTAACTGTGACGTATTTTCGGACAAACAAATAATATTTCGTTGCTGTATTCAAGCCGTAGTTACGTGGTTCTACAACAACGCTGATGGTTAATCAAAACATAAGAGAAAACCCAGTCTATTTTTAACAGAAGATTCATTGCCATTCACGTCGATCCATATTCATAAGATTCAAAACATATGTTTGAATGAAGTTGAACGATGCGTTCCATATTTTTCAGAACTTTATATCATACTGTAGACGCTGGTTTATATTTCATCAATGTATGATAGAATCATTGATTAAGCATGTATTTTGTGTTTGTACCGATGGGAGAAAAACCAGTGTCTGATTTAATGATTTCTCAAAAGTCAGACATAGAGGCCTGCATCACACAATGAGATTTAATCCTTTCCAAACCTCCCAGTAAAACATGGAAGAAACGTTGCGAAAATTGACAGATGAGAAGAAATTGCTGATAATCAGCAATTTCTCCCCTCTTTCAAGATGTTCTTTGGAATAATGATAATATACAAATTCACTATAATTTTGAAACATCACTTTAGATACAATGTCGCCTGTAAGAGCTTGAATAGAAATTCAAAATGTTGTAGTTTGGGAAAGGGTTGAGCAGGTTGGTATATCTGATGAACGCAACACAAAACACCGACAAAAAACTAAATCACCATACGTTTTCCCACACTAAATACTTCCACATGTCATGAATTTCATATTGTTCCTGTACTAGCACCTATCATTTATATAGGACAAACAAAAACAAAAGGAAATATACTTGTAGGAGAGGGTGAAGCATTTCTAAATTCGTAATGAATATTTTTTAACCCCATGTCGTTGGTACTCATTGAAAAAAAAACACAACAACCGAAAACACAGAATTCGATGAACAAGTGGTGAAATGTTTCATTTTGAAAAGCCATTTCTCCCTTTTATCTTTATGAAAGCACATTCTTATCATAGTGCTAAGAGCGCCGGATAATCCCTTTCCAAAACAAGACTTGGTTTTGACGTCCCTAATTAGAATTGACCCGGGAAAACATTGAGACAAAAGAAGAAAATGCTGATAATCAGCATTTTCTCCTTTTGTCGCAATGTTTTCAGTGCTATAATGCTCACGAAATCTACCTGAAGTAGCATCCATTTTTTTCTGCAACAGTTTTCAAATTGGACTACCCTAAAATTTTGCAGCTTTGGAAAAGGGTTATGCAGAAAGATAGTCGACTGAGAAGCTGCAGATTCAAGCCATAGATATAGTAAAAATATCGTCAGCAAAACGTAAATAACTTACATTTTCCCGTCTCTGATGGTGAATACTCCCATATGTCGAAGTTTCACATTGCTCTGTACTAGCCTCTGTATTGTGCGTTACAATATATTTTACCTTGTTATGGATAAGGCCGAGCCCGGATAGCTCAGTCGGTTACGTCGGAGTTTGTCAATCCATGGGTCTCGATTTCGAACCCCGGCTCGGCCAGTATCCGTTCTGACATTTGACAAAAGTCATTTGTCTCTCACCAATGGGTGTGAATCATCTATGTGGGAGAGCAGCTGGAGGCTCGTTTTGGATATTGTGGTTGTACTGGTGCGAGAAATACCAGGAACCCACGCTTAGGCGCTCCAGCCGCCGCGATATGACCATATAAGTTGAAAACGGCGTAAAACCGCAATAAAATCAAATTGTTATAAATAAATTGTTGCCGTTCGGGAAACGGTTAAATGAAGAACAAAATGTGAATGCAAACTGAACGTTATAAAGCTGTTAGAGATCGGGTTTGATCTAGATCAGACTATGCGTATGTACAGCAAGGGCGGATCTAGGGGGGGGGGGGGGGGGGTCAGGACCCCACTGGCATTGGCCGAAAAATGATTTTTTGACCATATGACTTTAGTATAATGTTACATATCGCTGCCTTTCAACGAAAACCTCGTAACTGCAGCTTAAAACAAGCTGCAGTTACGAGGTTTTCGTTGAAAAGCAACTATTTAGATCACAGTTTTGGGCTTGGACCCCCTGGAAAAAATCCTGGGACCGCCCTTGCACAGGCTGACCAGGATGCACGTTAGTGTCAAATATCATAAATGACTTAATCCAGTTCCCGGCTCGCAAATATATGGCTCACGATAAATGACCTGGCAGAGCATTCCTAGCTATTAGCTAGAAGCTCTGCCATGTCATTTATCGTGAACCATACAAACCATTTACATTAAATTCCCCAAGCAATGCCAACTTTTTCTTATTTACGACGTAAGAGAATCTCGTATTTCACCCAATGAAATATCTACCTTGTCATGAACGAAACTTTATCATACTAGATGTGAACAAGCAGGCAGTGTAGACTGAGATCAGACGACACGATGAACACGGTGGATAATCATGTGATACAATATTTTCAGGAAATATTCGATGAATTTGTTAATATGCAACCGATTTGAATTCTGTTTGAAGCAGAGAATGTGGGCAGACGTCACGCATTAGATGGACGTGGTTTATTTTTGAAAGATTAACTGATAAAAAAGTTATTGAAGATAGCCTAAACCAAACTTTGGTTTATCTCCAATAACTTTTTATGAGTCTATTTTTTAAAATCTAACACGCCCAGCTTATTTCTGGCATTTTCCCACCTTCTCTGCTTCAAACCGAATTCAAATCGGTCGCATATTTTAAAATAACTATTAACAAAAGTATTGAAGATTTTCTGAAAATACTACATATCACGTGATTATACACCGTGATGAATATGCATGCAGGGTGATTTTAGTCTATGCAAATACGTTCAGAACAATCCAGAGTAACTTTGGCAAGGATTAGAGCCCCCCACCCCTCGCCCAAAAGGAAAAAAATATTTGAATTGGTCCAATTTCAAAGGGACTGCTGACGACACAATTGGTGTAAATTAAAATAAGATTTCAGTTAAATAGGCTTATAGCATAAAAATACAGAGGCAAACGGAGAAAATGTTGGATATCAGCATTTTCTTCTTTAATCTTTCCAAAGGCTATATGGGTCGTCAAAACCAAGTCTTGTTGGGAAAGGGTAGAATGCACCCTGAAAGCCTACGCTTTCCCATAATACAGAAGCATTGAAAAGAAATAAGCTTTATCGTTGATTTATGATTGTTGAGACGGAATTACCAACAAGATAGGGCAGGATGTGGTAAAAAGGACACCTAATGGCACATGTACATGTATTTCAGTCCAACATGGATCTAAATCAGCCCATGTATGCAAACAATCTGATCAAGATCCATGACTTTCTCGAACAGCTTCTCTATAACAAGTAGGCCTCTCTGTGGAAGCATGACTGCTGATAAGACTCCGTTTAGGCACAAACTGATCTAAATCCATTGTTGAAAAAATGTAGTAAGGACACAATTTCAGTTCAGGGTATTTCGCTTCGCCAAGTCCGAATGAGATTTTTATCTTCGAAACACAAAACCTAGTAACTACAGCGTTGAAAAGTGAAATATAATCGACACTCGATATGTCGACATCGGATTGGTCGAATTTCCGCTTAAGTCGAAGTAAAAGTCTGGCCCCGTCCTCACCAATGGATATCAAAACGTTAGATGAAATAATATCGAAATAAATATAGCCATTGAAATTTAGTAGGAAAAGGATAGAAATTGCTCGTTTCGAGCAATTTCTTTCCTTTTCCTACTATATTTCAATTAATCAACGCACTTGATGAGCACCAAAAATGGTCAAATTGCATTCAATTCGAAATTGAACAGAATCGGATGAGTCGAACTCCGGATTTGTCGACATCATTTGACGGCCCCTCTGACTTCAACACAACGAGTGTATGATACTAACGGATAAAAGAATTGGTAGCTATAAAACTATAATACAGACAGAAAAAATAAGCTCTCACCTCTTATTTTCCTACGCTAGACTCAATACTCCATGTTGACACGAGTTACATGTATATAACATTATGCTTCACGAGCACCTTTATTACATAATGTATAGGCCTAGACGCGGAGAGGAGAGAAATATCGAGAGGTATTAGAAACGCATCTTCGGAGACCCAGGTAACTCACTCTGTGTCGTCCCCTGGGAGAAATAGCTAGTAAAGCTTTGAACGGGCGCAAAACGATACAAATGTCATAACGAAAAGTGTAATCAGATAAGCATTCTATTGTAAAGACCGTTTCTATTTGTTTAATTTTCTCCATAAAATATTGAGGGAACCGATGAAATGACACCATTCGGTCAGCTGTGATACGAAAGGAAATTCAATTATATTGTCTCAGGGCTTAAACACGGCGTAACATTTGCAACATATGGGTATGCGAGGATTCCAGAAAGGCGTTCTTTACTGTCTTATATTTGAACTTTGATTTTAACCCTTTCCCAAAACAAGACCTGGATTTGACGTCCCTAATAGAAAAGGCTTGGGAAAACATTGAAACAAAAGAAGAAACTGCTGATAACCAGCAGTTTCTCCTTTTGTCTCAATGTTTTCTGAGCCATATTTTACACAAATCATATATTTTATAACATCAATTTTGTCATTTGAGGCAGTTTTGAAGTGGATTGCCCTAAAATTTTGTGGTTTGGGAAAGGGTTAATAAAGGACCTTCGTTGTGGCAATTCAAAAGTCCGATCAACACCCATCTTGTTCTCTTATAACATCTTCATTAACCGTTAGATAGCAGCATGGAGCCCGTTCAGACTGTGCATACACAACAGCAAAACTGGTTGCACCATGGGATGACTTTTTCCATAGCTCAGCTCGTTTGCTTTAACCCTCGTCCCAAACTATGTCTAACTTTTAACGTCAAACAAAAACAGTTTCACTTCCCTTAAAAAAAATCACCATTCGAATTTTCAATCGAATTTTATTTGTTTGAAACAGTATGCAAATAGGCGGGGTCTAAAATTTACAATTAGAGAAAAAAAACTTAAAGGAATCGTCTGCAAGATTTCATATACACCCAACTTCAACATCACTTTCAAGACAGTATATTTGAAATTTCCAAGAAAAAATTTCATCGCGTAAATTAAGTGAGAAGGAGAGGAAAATCCGTGAAATTTATATTTATTGGGATATTATCAGCTGACAGCAACATATCTGCGGTTCGGCATCGCACTTAGTTCATTTATTTGGCATTTTGTGATAAAATCTAGGAATTCCTATTTAACTGGAACAAATTAGTGCATTTGATTTTTCGAGCCAAGTGTTTAGTTATATAAGATGATAAAATGAAACTTGTGGAAACATAGGGGGGTGAAGAAAAAAATATATTATTTAAAGGTAACATGCGTAAATGACTACGGACATGTTGTAAATGCTGGAAGACATAAATAAAATTCATTTTCCCGCAATGTTTCAAGCACCCATCTGATCTCTCTAAATATCTTTGTCATATCTTTTTACCTCAACTTTTTCCCAAACAAGACCTTGTTTAGACATCACCCATGAATAAGGTTTGTGACTAATAGAACATTAAGACGAAAAGAAGAAAATGCTGAAAATCGGTATTTTCTCAATTTGCCACAATCTTTTCTTAGTTATATTGTAAATAAATCCTATTTTATCAACGTCAATTTTGTCGTCTGCAGCAGCTTGCAAAGTTTGAGTAATTTGAACTTATGCAATTTGGGAAACCGTTTGATCAGACTTGAAAAGAAAACGCTTAAGGGGGAATGCTCCAGTTTCCTAAATTTTTTCCCAATAATAGAATTTATTTATATTTTGTATGTTGAAATTACATGTTATTGCTAATTGAAAAATAAAATAAAAATGGATGGTCAGCGATCTTGTTTGAATTCTATAGGCATTCGTATGACATACCCCTACATCGAAAAAATGCACAATTTCTTGCACCTGTCCAAGGTCACTAAAATGCAAATAAAATTCTGCATTTTCATCGTTTAGTCCCGAAAACGGATTTAAAGTAACGACTTACATTTAATAAGAACAGAAAACCCAAAATATGTGCTATTACAAACGCGTAAATGTATAAAACAGCATGCTAACGTGTTCGGTTAGATCAACGAAGCTGGAGTGTTTATGTCAAAATTTGCATATTTTTTTTAAATATTTTAAGTTCTACATAATAGAATTTGACCAAACTCCCTTATTGTATTAAGCAATATGTCCTGGTAATATTTCAAAAAGAAAATGTATAGGTCAGCGCACATATTAGCGAATTACAGCAATTTTTTATCAGCTACACATGAATAAAATGACGCAAAACAGTGGTAACTGCATATACACTTACGACTCTCTTGCTCTAAAAAATCGATTTTTATCTTGAGGAAATCAGTTTCGCATAATAAATACACTTTAACCGTCGAAAATGGTAAATTTTAATGATGTGTTATATTATTAAAAATATGGTAGCGAAACATATTGGTACGAAACATTTAATTCACTACAGTAATGACCGAGTGTTCCGAAAAACTGGAGCATTCTCCCTTAAGAAATAAATCTTTTCTGGCTTATCACGTAGAACTTGATAAAACTTTTATTTATTAGGATTTTATCAAGTGGCAAATGTCTCGCTCCGTAATAACAAGTGACTTCCTTTGAATTTTAAAACTAAACAAGTTCAAAATGAAATCGAATCTATTTCTTGTTGATCCGGATCGATATTTACATCTGGTTAGGTGACCTAATATCATACTCCGTAAAAATGAACCCAAAAAAGTCAGAATCCGACCAGACTACGCAGACTGTGTTGCATAATCAGATGCGATGATTTTCGCATCCCAAAAAGTCCGATTTTACGGCACATTGACAAAAAATCTTAAACGATCTTCCACACTACATTGATTTGTTGATATTTTCTATGAGAAAATCCAGAAATACATACGTCAGACGTATGAAGGAACAAATCGGTGCTTAACCCGTTACCACACAGTGTCTCTTTTTGACTCCCCACAAGATAATGGCTATGGAAAACATTGTGGAAAATGAAGAAATTGCTTGTGACAAGCAATTTCTTCATTTCCCACAATGCTTTGTACACAAAATGACCAAAGCAGTTTATAATTCATTGACTTGAAATTGTAGACTGCAACATCTTTGAATTTGGATCAGTCTAAAATTTTATTGTTTGGTAATGGATTAACCTTTCCCCACGCGGCAAATTTCTAGATTGCACCGATTTGAAAGATGCAGATTACCAGCACATTATTGTATAACAAAATTTCCCAATTTCTATTAACCCTATCCCAAACAAGACCTGGTTTTCACGTCCCGAATAGAAATGCCATGGGAAAACATTGAGACAAAAGAAGAAACTGCTGATAACCAGCAGTTTCTCCATTTGTCTCAATATTTTCCGTGCTGTAGTATACACTAATTCTATCTTTAACAACTCTTTTGTCGTCGGCAGCAGCTTTCAAATTGGATCGCCTTAAAATTTTGTCATTTGGGAAAGGGTTAAACAATATTGTTGGAAAAGAAAGCAAGAAGCGTTTAAATTCGAGGGGTTGTTGAAAAATGGCTAAGCAATGAATGGCTGTTTAATTTAGAGTAACCTGGCGCTGGTCAGTTCAAGGATTTACAAATACTGGACTTTTGATAAGACTTAATTAAACAGTACATGAAAATACTCTTAACACAATCTTTGATAGGGCACGAGTTACAAGAATTATTATTGACGGTTCTCTAGATATGTCGACTGTTTTGTTGAAATGTCAGACTTAAAGGTAGGGTAAGGAGGGGCAAAACGCCCAGGTGGGGTCAAACGCCCACCCCTATTATTTCGTCACTCATTATGCCAATTGATATTTGTCTTGATTTTACACTTGAAGTATTCTTTTAGAAAGATGCCCATGAAATTTTTACATCTAAACGTCATTCAATTATCAGTATGCGAATAATTGTTTATTTTGCATATGTTTGATCTAATATTTGGGTAATGGGTTTTCTTGTGTATCTTATTTCAGTCCGAGTATTCAATCAACCAAAATGCATTTTATATTGATATGTCCAATTGGTCGCCTACACAAAAAGATAAAAAGAAAAAAATATCAACACATTTTTTTCTCTTGCCAAATTAAATCACCCACCCCCTTTGGGGCAAAACGCCTATGCTGCTTTGGGGCAAAACGCCCAGACTGGGCGTTTTGCCCCTTCCAAGGGCTAAATAGTGGGCGTTTTGCCCCTTGTATGGATAAGTAGGTATTCAGAAGTACTGAATTTTCCTTTAAACTCAAAGAATGACTAAGGTTGGTACATATGACGAAATCCATTTACATTTCGTTGTCTACAAAAGAAAAACTGGCAAAAAAGACCGATTTTTCGCGAATATATCAAACTTTTATGTCACCTGATGGATCCATGTGGGGCAAAACGCCCATGAAACGTCGATTTTGTGTTAAAATGAGACAATAAGACCATTTAATCTACTTTAAAGGGGCATTTTAAAGAACATAACATCAGTATGTTTTAATTTGACTGATTGGAAGATGCTACAGACAAAGGACAGTAACACGTAACCACTTTTATAGACAAGTAAATTATGCCCAAATCTAGCCTTTACGCTTGACAAAAAATGTTGAAAATATGATAAAACACATCCAAAATATATTTTTCCTAGTATATTAATTACAAACTAATTATATTCCTATTTTCCCCCAGATATTTTCAAAATATTTTTTTTTTATTTTTTATATGGGGCATAAAGCCCAGTGGTGGGCTTCATGCCCCACCCCCAAAGGCGTTTTGCCCCGAGGGTGGGGCAAGAAGGCCAAATTTCGAGAAAAATTGTTTTAACGACAGTCATTTTTTATATCAAATGACAAAGCTGTTTTGTGTATAGACATTTGGGACAAAGGGCAAAGTTTAATTTCACGTTGAAACATTTACATTATACTTTGCTTGTTTTGTGCTACAGCGCTCTTTCCTTAAGGGGGGCGTTTTGCCCCTCCTTACCCCAAAAGGCAGTGTGGTCAACAGAGAACATTTATTGTTGGTTCCCATCCCTTCCTCAAACCTCCTTTTATTCTTTATGAATACACAAAGATTTTAATATCGAAACATAGAAAAATCAAAACATACCGACAGTTGTTGAATCATCCAATTCAATACGAGCATATTCCGGAACCCTGGTCCATTCTCTTGAATCCTTTAATGCGTGCACAAATAAGCATAGGTTTTGAATATCAATGAAAATAAAGTTATCGGAAATACTGTGACAAAAATAAGAAAAAAGGTTCACTTTCTTTTCTCTCTGCTTATTCCATGCTTCATAAAAAGACTTTGTCGTCTGCAATGTCTTTAGGCGAGTCCACCAAAGTTTGTCGTCTGTTAATAGATTACAGCCAAATCACTCATTATTTAACTCACTGTATCAGCGAATGTCAATATACTGCGAACGAGTTGTGAACAACACCGCTTTTATTTTCCTAGAGTGAAAAGTATTTCACCTCTATTTAACTCCCATTTCAAATTTCATTTCAAACGGTTAGTAAATCGTTATTTATTTACTTAGCAAGCCACGTCAACTCAGGATAAGATCTAATGAAAGGGCGAATGATTTCGTCCCTTGTAAGCATGTGCACATTACGAAGGCTGACAAGGACCGAACTACAGTCGACACTCGTTGTGTCGAGGTCGAGGGGCCGTCAAAATACCTCGACATATCCGGAGTTTGACTCATCTGATTTTGTTTAGTTTCGATTTAAATGTCATTTGACCATTCTATTGACCATCAAGTGTACTCATAATTGAAATATAGTAGGAAAAGGAAAGAAATTGATCGAAACGAGCAATTTCTATCCTTTTCCTACTAAATTTCAATGGCTATAAATATTTCGAAGTTATTTTCTTTAACCTTTTTGATATCCGTATTGAGGACGGGACCAAACATTCACTTCGACTTAAGCAGAAATTCGATCTATCCGATGTCGACATAATGAGTGTCGACTGTATTTCACTTGTTGGAATACCGCGGCCTGGAATCAAGCAACAATTATAACAATCGCAGAATATCTTCCAATATCACCAATAATGCTTTTTGGCCTGTGAAGGCCAATATTAACATACGGTTTTTCTGGGGGTAGGTAGAGTTAATAATGGGAAAACATCCAACGCAGTTATTCTTGCGCGATGAAAAGTAGGTCGGAACTGGATTAGATCTATACGACTTCAAGCAGATTTCGTGACCCATGTACATTACAGAAGAAGTAAAAATATACGTTGAGAGTAGTGAAGTGAAATTGTAAAATATCTACAATCGATTGCAACATATATTAATACGCGTAAATCGGCTTTGTTATAACCCGTTTGGCAATTCGAACAATTTTAAAATTGGCATATCCCCATTTTAAAATTGTTAGTATGATCGAACAATTTTACGATTGGTTCGTCGGGAAGATGAACACTGGACCAGATATATTTTGTTATTGAAACCTGTTATTAAAATATACAGAAAATTAAAAGAATAGCGAGTAGAACGCCTGTTTTCAACATAATTATACTAACAACAACAAATTATAGCATTTGTATGCACATGTTCGCCATGTTTTTTTTTATTAACTTCGTGGTTCTAATTACAAAGGTCAGCTATTTACGACACTAGATACATTATTATGCTCCCCGAAGGGAGAGCATATAGTCGCCGCTTTGTCCGTCCGTCCGTCCGTCCGTTCGTCCGAAATGATTTCTCCATAACCCTTGGGCCAAATCAATGGAAACTTACCATGTGAACTCCCTATGACAAAATGCCGATGTAATTTTCCCGGTTTTTGGATTTGAGGCCTCGTCATGGGAAAAGAGGACTTAAGGTAAAATGCAGTTTTTCTCTAATTTCTCCTACTCTGATGGTCAGAATTTGATGAAATTTCATATTTGAGTAGCAAATCAGATGCCCTTGACAATAAAGTGCTCTCCATGGCATACATTTATTGTGACGATGCCTTATTCGGGGAGCATTGTCCGTCTCTGACGGCCCTTGTTTTAAATCTTTTTGGTCAAACTCAACAAATTTCAAATATATTTCACAGACTGGTGCACCTAACAATATCTGCCCACAACCCAAAGATCGATAAAAGCATTACTCTAATTGATTTCAGTACAACTCACAGGCCTTCAGCGCATTCAGCGCTTTGATTAAAATACGTAACCGATTTAAGCTTGGTTTGAAGCAGAAAGGGCAGAAAAAGGACAATGAGTAACTGTTGATGGATGTCGTGGATCCTTTAACCCTTTCCCAAACGATGAAATTGTAAGGCAGTACAAATCCGAAAACTTCTGCAAACAACAAAATGGATGTTGTTTAAGATAGAATTTGTGTTAAGGTAGTCCAGAAAATATTGAGGCACAAGGAGAATTTGCTGGCTATTCTTTTGTTTCAATGTTTTCTCAAACCAGTTCTATAATGAACGTCAAAACCTGCCCCCGGTTTCTCGAAAAAAACTTAAGTACGTTCTCATGCTCAAATCTGAGCACCGTGCTCAAATCGCACGAAATCCACGTGAACTTCAATCGAATACCCTTCAACGTTGGAGAGTATCCCTTTGAAGTTGAGCATGTTCTCATGAGAATATACTTATGTTTTTTCGAGAAACTGGGGCCAGGTCTTGTTTGGGAAAGTGTTAAAATGTCCATCAAATCCCCTGACATTCTCACACCGTCATCGCTTCAAACCAACTTCAAATCGGTCACGTATTTACAGATGCATTGAGTAGTTGTTGTTATGTCACGTGAGCATTGTCGTCTGTATGTTTCATAACCATTCGAGCCGACTATACACTAGTTTTGGCTATGTTTGAGCTCGCCATTCTCATTACTTTACCACTTTTTAAGTGATATACCAACGTTTAACGTAATCTTGGAATCTTTATCCATGCCATGACACAATTTCAATTGTAGATTGCATATGTGGCTGCCAATCTTTCATTATCAGGTTTTCACATTGACGTGTGAAATTAGTCTATAACTCCATAAAGACGCATATGTGAATCATTCAAATTAAAGACTTTTGATCAGCATTTTTTAAAATCTTTCTTATAAAAGTTTTTAACACATTTCTTACTTTCGACGAGTCTTACTGTCTGTAGATTATTGACCCCCATGCAGAGTAAATGCTTACAATAACCACTTTCTCTTTTTTCCTCGGTGTTTTCTATTCTGCAATATTGTGAAATATCGTATGCTTTGCGTTATGCAACTTTAATTGTCGAAAGTGTACATTCTTTTAACCCATTCCTAAACGACATCACATTAGACTGTTCCAATTTGAAAACACCTGTATAGACAAATGAATGTTGATGTTTGATAAAATGTATGATTGTATATACAACATTATACAGAAAATGCTGAGCAAAATGAGAACAATAGGAAAGGAAAAGCAAATTCATAATGTAAATTGGTAAAATACAAGCAGTATGTACCAAAAATAAGTAACATTTAGACTTAAAAACAAGCGTTGGCAAAACAAAATGCCGCTGACTTTTCCGTTGGAAGCATGTAACAAGTTTTTGTTTAATGTAACAGGCTGATACTATTAAACTTTTTAAGAGAACAATTATGCAAAGTTAAGTAAACAAGAAACGAGACAAGAAACGAGACAAGCAGCACACCTGCATGGCTTGTGCAACCACTTAATAGAATACAAATGAGCTAGGATCGGCAAAAAGGTCCCGTATAGCATTTGAGAAAACCAGATTTCAATATCAGCATGTGGTCAAATGCAGCCTTATAAGGATACACACTGCTTAGTTGCTAGAAGTAATGAAGACGTTATTAGAGAAAAATATGGATCTGGGTCAGACTTAGACTGGCTCCAGTCTGACTGATCTGATTTTTAATAAAATATATGTAAGAAATGTACATCTAATTTACCCCACTGCCATACTCTCTGTGAATGTGGATCTGTCACGAGAAGGGCAGTAATTTGAGTAAATGATTTTTCCAGCAGGAGTGAAGTACCTTTGTAAATTTATATACTGGCCTATTCATTCTCACGGCCTAGGAGCCAGGCTAGGTCAGACTGTGCATATGCACTGGTTGATCTAGATCGATGTTGGACTCAAATGTCGAGATAGTCTTTTTTCCAGATCCCGGCCAAAATAATTATAGACATATATATCCATGTTGAATAGGTTGCAGACTGATCGAATTCAAAGGTTGTGCAGACAATAAAACAAATGTTACCAAGAAGGAAATGAGCATGTTAAAGTCAGGTTACCGTTGTGAGAACAGGAGGAAATACAATTTTTCATCTTATATATTCTCTTTTTTGCGAATGCTTTTAAAGGCCATCTTGATGAGGGGCATTCAAACCAGAGCATATATAGGGAAGCATTTTATATTGAACAATTACAACAAATCTTTGACAAGCTAAATCTGTAACATAAGCAGAGTAAACTAAGGATCGGATGTACACATGTGCAGACTGATCTCGTCCAATGCTGCCTGCCAAAGCGATCTGATAATTCCATACGCATGACAAGGCTTAACCTTTTCTCAAAAGGGCAGAAATTAGACGGTTAAATAAGAACTGCATCAGAAGACAAAATGAACTACAACACAGATGAGATTTGGGCACATTATGGGACAGAAATATTGCAGAACAAGGAGAAAATCGTCGCTTTTCAACGAAAGCCTCGTATCGGAAGTGACGTCCCTTGTAATGGCGGGCGGGTTTTTTGAAGAGTGTTGGAAAATTCAGAAATATACAGAAATACCACAAGTACTTTAACAGAAACTTAAGAGGAACATCAACCGATGCTGTAATAGATACTTGGCCAGCTAATAAGGGTAATTAGAGGAACCATCATCATCACACTACCGCTATTGACGCTTCTGAACTTTGTCTATCTTGACTTCTTCTTACCTGTGGCAGTAAAGAGTACTGATTGAGGAAAGAGTTAAATTGACGGCTTAACAAAACACCGCATACCTGAAGAGAGCCGAGTCATCAGAAAAGTGACTTTTGATAAGTTTTACTAGGTGAAGAAAATATTCAATATTATGGGCATCTCACTGGAAGCTTGGCGGGCAAGAATAGGGTCCTTTGTCCAAAAGAAACAACAGAAAGCTGCCAAACACGAAGGATTGGACATTCACTGTAATATATCGCTAGGCTTGCGAATTCTACTGTTCTATTTACTTATTGCCCAAGGAATTGAATCGAATCCCGGTCCACCTACAAAGGCGACAAATGGGGATACAAATAATGAGAGAAAGACGAGAAATAAGTCGTATGCTGAAATTCCAGAAGCAGGAACCTCGAAATCTACAGTGCATCGTAACCGAAAACAAAAGGAACAAATGAGTTCAAGCGAAAGTCAACCTAAAAGTCAACCTACAAGAATAAGTTCGTTTTTTAATCGAGAGAAAAAGAGAAATGAACAATCTGGTTATGTGTCCCAAAGCGAACAATCAAATGAGCATGATGATTATGATGATGACCTAAGTCAAGACAATGATTATGATTCAGATACCGAAATGGACGTGAAAAACCTATTGTTAGATATAAGACAAGAAGTTAGACAGACAAACAGGAGATTTGATAAGCTTGAAAGCAGAGTCGATGATATAAAAGCAGACAATGTAAAACTACACAAGGAAAACGAATCATTACACAAGAAAGTGACAGAGCTCAATGAAGTAGTTTCAAGATTAGAGAATTTGGCTGAAGAGAATAGAGTGAAAAATGACAATCTTGAAGCCCAATCTAGAAGAGACAATTTGAAATTCTTTAATATACCAGAGAACCACAACGAAACATGGGAAGAGTCTGAAGAGAAAGTTAAGAGTTACATCGGAGAGGAACTTCAGATAGATGCTTCAAACATATGTTTTGAAAGAGCGCATAGGCTACCAAGTAAAAATTCACCACGCCCAATCATAGTAAAGTTCTCCTTTTATAAATCAAAGGACACTATACTGAGAAAATATCGTGAACTTACTAAGAAAGATCGCGAAAACCCAGACGAAAGACATCTGAAGACGAACATCAGAGTTGCAGAAGACTTTACAGCGAGAGTAACTCATGTCAGGACAAAGTTGTACCCGTTCATGAAGGAAAGCATAGATTCAGGACAGAAGGCATTTCTTAGATATGACAAACTGATAGTTGAAGGAGTCCCACATGTATACAATGAAGAACTTAAACGACCTGTTGCCATGAGAGATTAGGGGTCAGGCCGAAGCCCGACAAAACTTATAGACTATTCAAATACAAATGATAAGATCCTAAATATATGTTCCCTAAATATTAGAGGTTTATCCAAGTATGAATCAGATCCAGAATTTCATTCTTATTGTAAAAAGTTTGATATCATTTCACTGATTGAAACCTGGAAAACGTTCGATCGAAATTTCTCTATTCCGCTCGATTGCTTTACAGAGTTCAATTTTATAAGAGAAAAGAAAAAGAGAGCTATTAGAGGATCTGGTGGTCTTACAGTTCTTATACGTAATGAGCTATTGACTGGTCAAACAATACAACAAGTTTTTCACGAAATGTCCGAAATACTTGTGTTTTTCATAGAAAAGAAACATTTTAATACTGATTTTGACATAGTAATGATATTTCTATATGTTTCACCAGAGCAATCATCTATATATGAAAATGAAGAAAATGGGATTGAAACATTAAGTGAAAAGGTTCTGCACATATCATCAACTTATCCAAATGCCAGATTATTATTAGCTGGCGACTTTAATGCCAGGACGGGTAATATCGACGATTTCATAGAAAATGATGATGTTAGTCATGTTTTTAATTATGATGTTGATTATCCATCAGACAATTTTAATCTGAAAAGAAATTCGAAAGACCAAGTAGTAAATAAATTTGGATTGTCTTTGATAGATATGTGCAAAACATTCAACATACATATTGCTAATGGCAGGGTAGATGCTGATAAAAACGGTGAATTTACTTGTTTTGCAAACGAAGGAAAAAGCGTAGTAGACTATTATGTCCTATCTCCAGAAATATTTTCATATGTGTCAAATTTTTATGTTGCTGAAGAAACATTTTCTGATCATTTTCCCTTAGTATGTTGTCTTAGATTCAAAACATCAAACCAATCTGGTCATGTACATTCATTTAATGACACAAATACAAAAAGTTATTGTTCTTACAAGTGGAATGAACTTAAAAAGGGAAAATTTAAAGCAAATTTCAGTGAGAATTATAAGAGATTCTCTGAACAATTGATAGTACCCTTTAATGACGTAGATTCAACGTTACAAACATTTTGTGACGTATACAAACAATCTGGTAATGACATGAAATGTGCATCCAATAGTCAAAGCTTCAATAGTGCCCGTCAACCGGAGTGGTGGGATCAAACTTGTTCAGATCTCAAGACTACAAAACACAAAAAGCTTAGAAAATTCAGAATTTCAAATGATAACAATGATTTTCTATCATACAGATATGCAAAAAATCAATTCAAAGCAAAATGTAGATTAAATCGTAAACGTTTTGAACAAATCAACAGAGAAAAACTAGTTACAGCTAGGAAAAATCCAAAGTTATTCTGGAATACATTAAAACATAGTAAAAAAGTAACACATATTGCTTCAAATCAAATCTCGCATGATAAATGGTTTTTATATTTTAAAAGTCTTTTCCAAAGTAAGGAGTTTTCTCAAAATAACAACGCATTAAATACAATTATCAATATACATGACTGTACAGATCTGAATAGATATATTACGATAGACGAAATAACGAATAGCATATCCAAATTAAATATCAATAAATCGCCAGGTCCAGATGGTTTATGCTCCGAGATGTTTAAGGAAACCAGTGAAATAACTAGTCCTTTCCTATGCCAAATCTTTAACGTTATATTTTCAAGTGGTAATTTTCCGTCTGACTGGAGTCAAAGTCTCATTGTGCCAGTACACAAGAAAGGGTCCAAAGATGATCCTAGCAATTTTCGTGGAATATCACTGATTAATACAATAAGCAAAATTTTTATCGGTATTCTTACTGAAAGGCTTAATGCTTGGACAGAAAAATATAAAGTTATTCACGAAGCACAAGCCGGATTTAGACAAGGATATAGCGTTATAGATCATGTTTTCACACTTCAAGCTCTAGTGCAAAAGTATCTTTCAAAGAAGAAAGGCAGATTTTACTGTTTGTATGTCGATTTCAGCAAAGCATTCGATAGCATTGAACATAATAAATTATGGGACTCTTTAATTAGAAAAGGGATAGGGGGGCTTTTCCTCAATATATTTAAATCTATGTACTCAAAAATGAGCGCAGCTGTTAAAATTAGTGATAATAAACATATTACAGAGTTTTTTGACTGTCAGATAGGTACAAGACAGGGCTGCTTAAGCTCGCCAAAAATTTTTACTTTGTTTATCAATGACCTAATTGAACTATTTAAAAAGCGAAATGTAACAGGTATTCATGTCAGTGATGAAATAGATCGTATAATATCCTTGTTATTTGCCGATGACGTTGCTAATGTATCGGACACCGTGTTAGGACTGCAAAAGCAAATTAATACCATAGAAGAATTTTGCGACAGTACGGGCATGGAACTAAATTTGGACAAAACGAAAATAATTGTCTTTCGAAATGGTGGCATTCTGCGTAAAAACGAAAAATGGTATTATAAAGGGAAAGAAATTGAAGTCACACCTTATTATAAGTATTTGGGAACGTTTTTCAGCAGTCGTCTTTGCTGGACAAAAACCATAGAACAACAATCATCTCAAGCAATAAAAGCATGTTACAGTATATACAGATATCAAAGGCAATTTGGTTATTTTAAAGGATTTGATGCTTTTAAACTATTCGACTCAATCATAAAACCAATACTTTGTTATGGTTCTGAAGTTTGGGGTTATCAGTATTATGAAAAGATCGAAAGAGTACATATTCAATTTTGTAAGCGTATATGTTGTTTAAACAAAAACACCCCCGATATTTTAGTACTAGGCGAATGTGGTCGTTATCCACTATATGTAAGCTACGTAACACGCTGTGTAAAATATTGGACAAAACTAATTTCAATGGAAAATCACAGATAACCTAAACAAACTTATAACATGCTTAGAAGATTAGACGAATCTGGTAGAATTAACTGGGCTTCAAATCTCAAACAATTGTTATTCGAAAATGGATTTGGTTACGCATGGATTTCCAACGAATTAGGTGACACGCAAGCTTTTCTCAAAATATTTAAACAAAGATTACTTGATTCTTCTATACAAAAATGGAACGCAAAACTTCAAAATACATCCAAAGCATTTTATTATAGAGAGTATAAAACTCTTCTTAACCCGGAAAGGTATCTTGAAATAGACATGTTAGTCCCTGGGCCAGAAACATGTTTGCTCCCCCCCCCCCCCAGGGGGAATTTTGTAGACATAGTTTTTCATAAAGTACAATATCTTAGAAACATTTTGAGCATTGTTTGCACTCTGGCCGTTGGGGCTTTTGGCTGTAACCCTTATCTAAAACCCTTAACCCTATCATTTTTTTCATTCAAATTTACAATACTTATTTGGTCATATTTTCATTGAATATTGTCCTACAGATATCTAAATGGTATCAAATGAAAGCTTATGACTTGCTCTTTCATTTTTAGTTATTTTATGCAAATTAGCTCATTTGCATATTCATGAATATTAATGATTTCCCTTAAAATTTCCATTTTTTGGCGAAAATTTGATAAATACTTTCTTAAAAAGGGCGTTTTTGTCCAGGGGGAATTTTGTAAACATGGTTTATCAGTAAGAACATTTTATTAGAAACATTTTGAGCCTTGTTTGCACTCTGGCGGTTGGGGCTTTTCGGCGTGACCCTTATCTAAACCCTTAACCCTACCAAATTGTTCATTCAAATTTTGAAAATGAATTTGGTCATTTCTTGATTGAATATTAACACACAGATGTCAGAATGGTATCAAATCAAAGCTTATGACTTGCTCTTTCATTTTAAGATATGTTATGCAAATTAGCTCATTTGCATATTCATGAATATTAATTATTTTTCCTAAAATTGCGATTTTCGACCAATATCTGGTAAATCATTTCTAAAACAAGACATTTCTGTGCAGGGGAATTGTGTAAACATAATTAATCTTAAAGAAAATCATACATGAAACATTTTGAGAGATGTTTGCACTTTGGCTGTTAGGGCATTTGACCAAAACCCTTACCTAAACCCTTAACCCTATAAAATTGTCAAGTCATTTCAAAACGTTTTTTATCATATCTTGGTTGAATATTGACCTACAGATGTAAGAATGGTATCAAATGAAAGCTTATGACTGTCCCAATAATTTGCCATACATTTTATGCAAATTATCTCATTTGCATATTCATGAATATTAATGACATCACTTAAAACTGTGACCTTTTTAGCGGGTATTTGGAAAATACTTTCAAAAGCATTGTGTTTCTACTCAAGAGGAATCATGTAAACATAGTTTATCTTAAAGAACATTTTATTAGAAAAATTTTGAGCAATGTTTGCAATCTGGCTGTTGGGGCTTTTGACCCTGACCCTTATCCAAACCCTTAACCCCATCAAATTTTTCATTTGAATTTTCAAAACGTTTTTGGTCATAGCTTGATTGAATATTGACCTACAGATGGATGAATGGTATCAAATGAAAGCTAATGACTTTTTCTTTAATTTGCAGTTATATTATGCAAATTTGCTCATTTGCATATGTATGTATATTAATGATTTGTCTACAATTTGTGATTGTTTTCAAGTTAAATACCTACAAAAAGGTGGGATTTTTTTTTCTTTCTCGTGAGTTTTTAACCATCTGATATCCATGTTAACTCTTTTAAGAACATCTAAGCCTTGTTTGAGATCTATTTGATGTTTTGTTTGGAAGTAACTGCGATTTTAAAGTGTGCAACCCATCATATTTTGTTCCTATAAATCTTATTATCGATGTATGTATTTAGTTTCCATTTGATTTTTTTTTAATCTTTATTGTTTAAGTGCAAATAAGTTTAATTGATTCCATGTATTGTACTGGTGTTCTTGCTTATATCTAGTTTATTTGACAAAATGTTATCCTTTGATGAATCCAAAATTGCCGCAAAATAGGACTTTGAACATTAACATTTTATTAAATGCCATATGATGATACAAAGGTGTCTAACCCGCGGGACTTTATTCTAATACACATATAAAATTAATTATTTTAATTATTTTGGTAATTTTTATTGGCTGAATAGAGATCCTGGAATGTAGACATGCATACATATAGCAGAATAACATTGTTAAGCAATTGTCAAGCTCCATTTTTGCCATTCACATTGAGAAAACAGCATGATTTTGTTCCATCTGGAGAGCCCTTCCTTGTGTATTCCTCATAGCCAAGTCAATTTGTTGACCTTAAGTGTATTTGATATGTGGCTGACAGATCAGGGACACTGGTGTTACCATTCCTTTATGCTCTGTTGAGGTATTTTAACTCAGATAATTTAAGCTTGGGGTGCCATATGTAAAGCCTACGTATCAGATTCATAAATCAAGAAATGTACTCGCTGTATGTATGTAGCTAGAGTACAGACAATAAACGTTTGCAATCAAAAGATTATTGCAGTCATTTACGATGCATTTATTTGTCTGTATCAGATCAGAACAGATGTGAACTGTGAACTGATCCATACTACCGACAGCCCATGCTGAATGTACATTAAAATTCTTCCGAACTTATAAATATGTCTTATATGTGCTTTCAGCATAGTATATAACCTCACAATGGATTGAAAATAGTTCCCTTGAGATACATATACAATATCTTTCAATATGGCATATGTTTTCAAGGATGGCATTCGATAGCCATAGATATCTTCAGTTCAATACTTTCCTGATATTTCAATGCTACAACTAATCCCATATTAAGACACTAACTGTTTGCACTGTTCTAGGACAATTTGACCAAAAATGATTAACATCACACTTGATGGCAATCTTGGAATTACTTACACTCTGGGAGTTTGGCTAGGTTATCATAATGGAAACCGACATATATCAACACTAGAATGTCTATTTAATGCAAAGAATCATCAACATTTATTGTACTAAACATAACAGGGCTACTATGTACTTAACAATACAGGGTTACTATATAACATATACATAAGCACTGTCAAATGGATTACATTTTATGGATTTTCCACAATAAATGTGGTTTTATCCCGAACATTTAAAGAATCAATAATATTCATAAATAAGCAAATGAGCAAATTGCCTATATACAAGCAATTCACTAGATTTCATTTGATACCATTATGACGTTTGTATGTCAATTTTTGATCAAGATATGACCAAAACATATTGAAAATTTTAACGGACAATTTGATAGGGTTAAGGGTTTAGATAAGGGGTTTTGCCAAAAGCTCCTACTACCACAGTGCAAACATCGCTTATAATGTTATTTTTATAATGTTCTTTAAGATAAATCATGTTTGCATAATTCCCCCTGAACAGAAACGCTTGTTTCTGAAAGTATTTTCTGAAAGTATTTAGCATGTTTTCGTTGAAAAATCACAATTTTAAGGAAAATCATTAATTCTTATGAATATGCAAATGAACTAATTTGCATAAAAGATAATAGCACATGAAAGAGTCATCCATAAGCTTTCATTTGATACCGTAGTAACATCTGTTTGTAACTGTTCAATCAGGATATGACCAAAAACGTTTTGAAAATTCAAATAAAAATTTGATGGGGTTGAGGGTTTAGATAAGGATCACGGCCTAAAGCCCCAATTGCCATATTGCAAACATTGCTCAAAATTTTTCTAATAAAATGTTCTTTAAGATAAACTATGTTTACATGATTCCCCTTGAGTAGAATTACAATGTTTTTTAAAGTATTTTCCAAATACCCGCTAAAAAGGTCACAGTTTTAAGTAATGTCATTAATATTCATGAATATGCAAATGAGATAATTTGCATAAAATGTATGGCAAATTATTGGGACAGTCATAAGCTTTCATTTGATACCATTCTTACATCTGTAGGTCAATATTCAACCAAGATATGATAAAAAACGTTTTGAAATGACTTGACAATTTTATAGGGTTAAGGGTTTAGGTAAGGGTTTTGGCCAAATGCCCCAACAGCCGAAGTGCAAACATCGCTCAAAATGTTTCATATATGATTAACTTTAAGATTAATTATGTTTACACAATTCCCCTGCACAAAAGTGTCTTGTTATGGAAATTATTTACCAGATTTTGGTCGAAAATCGCAATTTTTAGGAAAAATAATTAATATTCATGAATATGCAAATGAGCTAATTTGCATAACATATCTTAAAATGAAAGAGCAAGTCATAAGCTTTGCTTTGATACCATTCTGACATCTGTGTGTAAATATTCAACCAAGATATGGCCAAATTTATTTTCAAAATTTGAATGAACAATTTGGTAGGGTTAAGGGTTTAGATAAGGGTCACGCCAAAAAAGCCCCAACCGCCAGAGTGCAAACAAGGCTCAAAATGTTTCTAATAAAATGTTCTTACTGATAAACCATGTTTACAAAATTCACCCTGGACAGAAACGCCTTGTTTTGGAAATTATTAACCAAATTTTAATCAAAAATTGACAATTTTAAGGAAAATCATTAATATTCATGAATATGCAAATGAGCTAATTTGCATAAAATAACTACAAATGAAAGAGCAAGTCATAAGCTTTCATTTGATACCATATTGACATATGTAGGCCAAAATTCAATGAAGATATGACCAAATAAATGTTTGTTTATTTGAATAAAAAAATTAAAAGGGTTAAGGGTTTTAGATAAGGGTTACAACCAAAAGCCCCAACGGCCAGAGTGCAAACAACGCTCATCTTGTAGCATTTGTTATAAGCTTTCAGAAAATCATACCCTTCAAAATTCCCCCTGGGGGGGGGGGGGAGCAGGGGTTATTGGTGGCTCAATGTCTATGTCTTATATACATCGGAGAACGCTCGCAAATTTTAGGTGTTCAAATTTGCCTTTAGAGATAGAAAAGGGTAGGCATTTAAATATCGATAAACAGTTTAGATTTTGCAAAATTTGTTTGAAAAATAATATCTACACAGTAGAAGATGGGTATCATTTTATACTTTTATGTCCTCTATACGACGATCTACGAAAGATTTACTTTCCTGAAAGCTGGCAAAAGTCCTTGCCAACAAAGGATCTGTTTATTAGAATAATGAAATGTAACGACGAAAGAAACATTTTAAATCTTTCTAGGTATCTTTCTGCTTCAATTAAAAAGCGACAATCTTCTTTAGAAACGTGAACTGAAAACACAGAAAATTCTACTTTGAATTGTTTTTTAAACAAATCATTTATCAACTATGTTCAAACAATTTTTATTTAAGCTGCAAATTAATTTTGCTAAAAACATTGTCATTTTTGTTAGCCTTTTCAAAACATTTTCTCATAATGTGAACATATCAAATAATTTCAAACAATTTTACTCGTCCAATTTTAAAAAGCGTTTGACTTTGACTTAGGAAGCATTGATTGAAAAGAGGAAAATGTTTTAAACCAACGTCTTCCGCTTTTCTCTCAATATTTCTTATGCCTATTTTGCAAAACACTTAATTTACTTCTGTATAACTGTTATAATGGTAATTCATACAGTAAAAGTTCGATTTTGTCGATGGAAAAGAGCTAAGAAAAGGATTTTTTTATTTAGATCTACAATAGAATTTATTAAATACACCACGTATCTATTACAGTTTGATAAATTATCATAATTATATATATCTGTATTATTCAACCTGTTGTATGTACGTCACTCTTCATGAGATATAACATGTATTGTATTATATTATGGGCCGGGGGCCTAATGTATATCGAGAATAAAATTGTTCATTGTTCATTGTATCTGCAGCTTGTTTTAAGCTGCAGTTATCAGGTTTTCGTTGAAAAGCAGCGAAATGCTGGTTATCCGCATTTTCATCCTGTGACTAATTTTCCCGGAGCTATTTTAATAGGGATTTCCAAAACCAGGTTTTGTTTGGGAAGGAGAAGAGCTATAGGCAATGATAATCAGGCATAATAGGGAACGATTTTATCCAGTGACGTAATTTCGGACAAATATTAGTCTTTCATAAGTGTTGTTATAAAATCTCGTAACTACGGCTTGATTCAAGCCGTAGTTACGAGATTTTATAACAACACTTATGCTTTATCAATACATAACGGTACACCGAGTATATTTTTAGCACAAAATTCATTCCTATTTCATACAAGCTGAAGTAAAGGGCTACATTGTAACATTTTTACAATCTTCATAAAACTTTATTCAGTTTAGTTAGTTTCCAAAAATAAAGCTTAATAATATTAGGTCAATCTCTTGTCACAGAATCTCCATTAACCTTTTCCAAATCGGCAAAAGTTCACTCCGAATTAAAAGCTGCTACAGACGACAAAAATATGGTGATAAAGCTACAACTTGTGAACAATATACACATGTACAGCTAAAAACAATTGAAACAAAAAGAGAAATGCTGGTTATCATCATTTTCTTCTTTCAACTCAGTTTTCCTAAGCATTTCTATATAATTAGTGAAATCAAAACCAGATTTTGTTTGAGAAAGGGTTAGACCTTTAAAAGTAACACAAATTTAGGCAGGCCCATGTACATACAGTGGTGGATCCAGAGGGGGTTCAAACAAACCCCCTCAGCTCTGTAGCCCGATTAATTCATTTTCATATAGTTCCAAGTTCAGTAAAACTTGTGTAAAACTGGGAAAACGAACCCCCTGTTTGTATGTTTGAACCCCCTTTTACAGAAGTCCTGGATCAGCAACAGACATAGGTTTTGAAGTTGGCATATTATATGTTAAATGAGCACCAATAGGATATGTTATGGCACTGGAATCATTTGTGGATAAGAAGAAAAAGTTCGTTATCATCATTTTTTCTTCTTTTCTCTAAAGGGTTTATCTGTTATTATTTGGTATTGTCTCAATATCACCATTACATGTATTTAGTCTGGTTCATTTCTACAAATAACAGCAATTCTTCGATCTCTTGTAACAGGTTCTCCTTTAAAGTAAGATTCCTCGCTCTTCAACATTTCATGGGTGTATTTGTATCTTGCTTCATCCCTAAAATATAAGTAAACTTGACCTTGACCTTGTATTTAAACTTGTTTGTTTCTTACAAATCACAGCTATGTATCTATCTCTTGTCACATGTTCTCCTTTAACCCATTACCAAACAACAAAATTTCGGTCATTCCAAATTTAACCCATTACCAGACGACAAAATTTTGGGGTAGTTCAATTTGAAAGAAGTTGCAGACGACATTTTCAATTTGATGAAATTCTAAAATTGTATATCTTTTTGGATAGAAAACATTGTGGGAAATGAAGAAATTGCTTGTCAAAAGCAATTTCTTCATTTTCCACAATATTTTCTAAATGACTTATCTAATGGGGAGTCAAAAGGCGTCACTGTGTTGTAATGGGAGTAATGGAAGCAGACTAAAATTTTAAGATGATGAAATTTAAATATCTTTACAATTTTGTGTTAGAAAATATTGTAGAAAATGAAGAAATTGCTTGTAACGAGCAATTTCTTCATTTTCCACAATATTTTCCCTATCATTTTCATTAGGGGAGTAAAAAGTGTTATTGTTGTGAAATATTCTTAATGTAAGATTTCTCCCTCTTTAACACTTCATGGGTGTAAATTGTACCTTGCTTCATGCCTGCAATTGAAAATTGTTGCAAATTAAAGAAAATGTCATGGTACCCTAAACATTAAATTTATTCTTTCATACACAGCAGTTCAAACCAAAAATTGCTGCAGAATGTTTTCCGAAAGCCTCTTCCCAGAGACGTCAAAACCAGGTATTATTCTGGAAAGGGATAGCCTTACAGATTAAAAGAATCAGAATAACTCTTGTACTACTTGAAAGAAAGTCAACTAAGAGTTGCCTCCCTTGCCTTTTCCATAAGCAGTTCAGTGGGGAAATAGGAAGAACTGTTGTCGTATGCTACTCGATTAAAAGCCACCAACAGCAAATTTGTTTCTAAATTTGAAAATATATCTCAAAGTGGGCAAATACCCCACAATAACGCCTTGTGAAGTTGTCACTGAAAAAAATGCCAAGTGTCAACAGGTTCCTCGGTTGCAGCATGGAAATGGATTTTAAATAACATCCAATTGTGACCTTGACCATCAAACCACCTCACCTCAAAGTAATAGGGCTCCTCCTTGAGGCAAGGGCAACAACTATGTAAAAGTTCATGATCCTGTGTCAAAAGGTTTCTAAGTTAGAGCATATAAACAAAAGTTTACAGATGGATGGACAGACATCGAGAAAACCAACATACACACTCTACTTTGCAGATGGGGGTATAATAAGGAAAGAGCCTGCATCTTGTTCAGACTGTGTATGCACAGACAGGTCTTGATACTTGGTGATTCTGATTTGATCATTTAAACCTTTCCCAAACAAGGCCTGGTATCGAAGTCTTATATAGAACTGGCATGGGAAAGCATTGAGACAAAAGAAGAAAATGCTGAACACCAGCATTTCCTCCTTTTGTCTCAATATTTTCCTACCTATATTGTAGACAATTATTATCTTCATTATTATATGCTGTTTTCAAATGGAACAGTGCCGATTTTCGTTGTTTGGGAAAGGGTTAATTTTTAAGTAGATTGTAAAGTAGAAAAATCCTAGAAGAAAAGCAAATCCTTCAGGTATCTTACCTCATGATATACAGTGACCTCTGTTTGAGTAAAATATCTGCATGTTTACTGGTATTCTCTGTGTGAACAAGTCTCATAACTGCTGATGATAATAAAGATAAACCAGCAATGGTGTTACCACAAAACTGTAAATAAATATGATATACAGTGACCTCTGTTTGAGTAAAATATCTGCATGTTTACTGGTATTCTCTGTGTGAACAAGTCTCATAACTGCTGATGATAATAAAGATAAACCAGCGATGGTGTTACCACAAAACTGTAAATAAATATGATATACAGTGACCTCTGTTTGAGTAAAATATCTACATGTTTACTGGTATCCTTCGTGTGTACAAGTCTCATAACTGCTGATGATAATAAAGATAATCCAGCAATGGTGTTACCACAAAACTGTAAATACAACATGATATACATTGACCTCTGTTTGAGTAAAATATCTGCATGTTTACTGGTATCCTCTGTGTGAACAAGTCTCATAACTGCTGATGATAATAAAGATAATCCAGCAATGGTGTTACCACAAAACTGTAAATAAATATGATATACAGTGACCTCTGTTTGAGTAAAATATCTACATGTTTACTGGTATCCTCTGTGTGAACAAGTCTCATAACTGCTGATGATAATAAAGATAATCCAGCAATGGTGTTACCACAAAACTGTAAATAAATATGATATACAGTGACTGCTTCTGTTTGAGTAAAATATCTACATGTTTACTGGTATCCTCCGTCTGTACAAGTCTCATGACTGCTGATGATAATAAAGATAATCCAGCAATGGTGTTACCACAAAACTGTAAATAAATATGATATACAGTGACCTCTTCTGTTTAAGTAAGATATCTGCATGTTTACTGGTATCCTCCGTGTGAACAAGTCTCATGACTGCTGATGATAATAAAGATAATCCAGCAATGGTGTTACCACAAAACTGTAAATAAATATGATATACAGTGACCTATGTTTGAGTAAAATATCTACATGTTTACTGGTATCCTCCGTGTGTACAAGTCTCATGACTGCTGATGATAATAAAGATAATCCAGCAATGGTGTTACCACAAAACTGTAAATAAATATGATATATAGTGACCTCTGTTTGAGTAAAATATCTGCATGTTTACTGGTATCCTCCGTGTGAACAAGTCTCATGACTGCTGATGATAATAAAGATAATCCAGCAATGGTGTTACCACAAAACTGTAAATAAATATGATATATAGTGACCTCTGTTTGAGTAAAATATCTACATGTTTACTGGTATCCTCCGTGTGAACAAGTCTCATGACTGCTGATGATAATAAAGATAATCCAGCAATGGTGTTACCACAAAACTGTGAATAAATATGATATACAGTGACCTCTGTTTAAGTAAAATATCTGCATGTTTACTAGTATCCTCCGTGTGAACAAGTCTCATGACTGCTGATGATAATAAAGATAATCCAGCAATGGTGTTACCACAAAACTGTAAATAAATATGATATATAGTGACCTCTGTTTGAGTAAAATATCTGCATGTTTACTAGTATCCTCCGTGTGAACAAGTCTCATGACTGCTGATGATAATAAAGATAATCCAGCAATGGTGTTACCACAAAACTGTAAATAAATATGATATATAGTGACCTCTGTTTGAGTAAAATATCTACATGTTTACTGGTATCCTCTGTGTGTACAAGTCTCATAACTGCTGATGATAATAAAGATAATCCAGCGATGGTGTTGCCACAAAACTGTAAATAAACCATACCAATATGAGATCAATTGAGTATCCATAATATGATATGTATTTTTATAGGGTTAATTCACGTTTTTGAGGTCGTTAACATTCGCAGAGGCCAAAGAAATATGTTAACGACCGAGTGTGAAGCACGAGGATCGTTTTCGTATTTTGCGGGCCTCTGCCAATGAATGTTAACGACCGAAAAATACGTGAATTGACGCTATTATTGCATAAAAAGCATAAAATCCCAATGATTACTTACCCCAAACCCTTTGATATGTGCGAAAAATGAACCGAGGTGAGATAAGAAAATGTCCGCCATTGCTGTTTTGTTCTGATAAATCTTCCGAGAATTTTTTGTTATGCGTGACGTCGGTAAAACAACGTTACTTCATAATTTGGCGCCAAAAGGCAAATTTCGCTGATTTAACGTAAGACGTAGAGATTTTTGCGGGAAAAGAGACAATTGTTTATTTTGAAGGATCAAATCGAGGATATTTGAGTGCAAAGTCGGTCCGATATCGCACTGAATATAGACCAGTTTTCACGATATCGGACCGGTTTCTACTCGTTATTCAATGTCGATAACGGTCCAAAAACACACTTTTTAGGCAATAATGAGCTTTAACCCTTGTCATGCTGATCTGCTGGCAGAAGAGTGACCTTATTCTGTTCGACCCAATCTGAATCCCTGTGTTCTATCAGCGTTTTAAAAACAATATGTGCAAACATTTGTGATAGACAAATAAGGGATCAACCTTTTACCAAACAGCAAACATTTGAACTGTTCGAATTATAAAAGCTGCTTCAAATAGTGTTGATAAAAAACAATGTGTGCCCAATAGGATATCTAGACAAAAGAAGAAAATGCTGATTATCAATATTTTCTTCTTTTGGCTCATTGTTTTCCCAAGCTTAATTCTATAAGGGGTATTATAACAATGTTTGAGTTTATTGGGGTTTTACGCCGTTTTCAACTGCCAGGGTCATATCGTGGCGGCTGGAGCACCTACCCATGGATTCCTGTTGTTTCTCAAACCAGTACTACCACAACACCCTTACCGAGCCTCCAGCTGCTTGCCCACTTAGGTTAACGATTTCAAACCCATTGGTGGGTGACAATTTTGTCAGAAAGGGTATTAGTCGCGGCCGGGTATCAAACCCGGGACCTCTCGAATGAGGGGCAGATACGCTACCAACTGCGCTAAGGCCGCGGTCAGGTATCATAACAAAGTCTTATTTGAAAAAATTAAGTTTACATGACAGCAAAATTTTATACTTGTCTTAATTCAAAGATGTTGCAGACAGCAATTGAAAGTGAATGAAATTTTACAGTTTTTTTTATCTTTTTTGTAGGAAACATTTTAGGAAATGAAGAAACCGCTTGTAGCAAGCAATTTCTTCATTTCAACAATGTTTTCCAAAGCCATTATCTTGCAGGGCGTCAGAAGAGTCACTGTGTTGTAACAGATTAAGGATTTTAATCTTGATTTATATTCGAACTGACAATGATGAACATGGGAGATTCTACATGATGTCTTACCCTGACAGCATCTACATGTGGTTTGATGAATCCCTCTTTACTCAGATCTAGTATATGTACAAGGGAGAGTTGTGACACATGTTCAGGGAAGGCTGTATCTCGTATTCGCTGTATGATGGGCTTGTTTATCTCTCTCCACTGCCTTCTCTCTGTCTCGCGGTATCCATGTATTGCCTACAAGTAAACAAATAAACAGTTCATTTAAATAAACTCTTTCTACTCCCACTCCTACATCAGGCAGCATAGAATATGATCAGCCTGTAGTCTAATCTTAATCTACATTACTTGTTTAAAGAGTCGCAGTGCCAGAGTATGCAAAAACAGGCACAAAGAATCATTAAACTCTATGCTTCTTTGTCATCTGTCTTTTCTGAGGGTGTACAGTTAGGTTGTCTTAGTTGGTTTATTCTCTTTTATTGGTGATTCGATCAAACTTTCTAGAGTTAAGGCGAAAATGTAGCTCAAGTTGCTAACATTGTCAAGGGCTGGTCTAACAGAGTTAAACTTAAAGGGTTAGGCACTTCATTTAAATCAAGTAGATCCATTTACTAATTTTTGTCATAGGTTCCTAATAGTGATTCCATGAAACATTCCCTGCTAAGTAGAAAGTTTCAACATTCTTCCATTCGCAAACAAGAGATGTTTGTAAAACATATATGCCCCCTCAAGGGCCTACATTTGATGTAGGTCAAAGTCCAAGGTCAAGTTAACAAGGTCCAAGGTCATGGTCAATTATGAAAGGTCTTGGTAGGAGATGTCTATGTGTGAAATATCAAATCTGTATATGTAAAAGTAAAATGAAACATAGGCCAGGTTAAAGTTTTTAAAAGTAGGCCAAATGCCAAGGTTAAGGTCATGGTCAAATGTGATCACCCATTCTCATTTTTTGGGCCGAAAACGTGTCACAAGCATTCTAACTATTGGAAAGGGATATTGTTGGCGTAAAATATACTTGTTATGTATGTCATTTTTTTGCTAAACCATATTTCTGATAAATTCATATCAAACAACGGCGATCTAAACTTCCGTTTGATCTTTACCAGCGATTATATAACACGACCCCCCGTAAAAATCAGTGTCACAACCCAATTTTCCGAATTTCAAAGGGTTGGTAAATCTCTATCCAGCAAGCGATATACGCAGAATATATTTCATTCGACACATGGTGTATAAGAATGTGATAAAATTACCTCGAATCATAAAATAAATCTGCTGCTTTGAAAAAAATCTCTTTTCTTGCTCTGTCACAACCCTGGCGAATTCTACATGACTAGGGTTTTTGTAGGCGCACTACATTAACAACAGAAGTACAATCATACCACTTACCGCTGTTTTAAATCAATTATCCATATAGCTATTGCCCCAGAACATGTGTATCCAAATAATGGAAGTATTTACTTCATGGTCGCCATTTGAAATAGCTCAACCAAGTGTCAGACTTTTTTGCTTGAATATGTACGTGACAGCGATCTTTCATTTATGGTAAAGACCATGTCTAAATCTTTTTAAGTATATCAAAGCCTTTAGTATATACAAACTATTTACACACAGTACGACAATATATTTTGATACCACGTTAAGTTATCCTGATTTTAAAGTAAGTTTTAATTTTACGTGACTGAATATAACGTGACACTGAAAAACAAAAGTGACCATAACTTTGTCTGACAACAACCTAATTATTATTCATGACCTGTACATGTACTATGGCGCCAGGTTTAAAGTTTTTTCCATTCATTTTGAAATTCTACGACAGTAATCCGAATACGAAGGAAGGTTTTGCAGGATTTACAGCCATGTACATTGTTGGTTCAATATCATAAACTCCTGACAGGTGTGATATTTAAAGTTTGTATTAAGACTCAAAAATAGTATATGTCACGTACACTTGCGTTTTCTGAATCATTATCCCTTTAAACAGACCTTTAGCTGTAATCAACATCGTCACGTAATATTCACTGTTTCGTCAAGTTAAATTACGCATCCGCTTCTCAACCTTTCAGACATTGAAACAAATTCCACTATTCTTTCCATGAATTCCTTGACACATCTATAGAAAAGGAGAATTTGGACAGCTTTATAGAAAGAAATGAGACCCAAGAAGCACCAGAGACGGGCAGTATTATACTCCTCCTAATACGTGCTCGTCACAAAACCCCATTTCTATTAGCAGTAACCTGTGAGAGAGCCAGTGTTCGACGCTACATGAAAAATTCAAATACATTAACCCAAATAAATATAGAAGATTCCTGAAGGATCTATATCGTAAGAATTCAAATAGTGATAGTCAGTGAATATTGTAATAGTAACATGAGTAACAGACAAAATATGTTTATCTTTGTATCTAGCCCTTTAATTCTATTTAAAAACCGAGAACCCGCACCATTATGTAAGTTTTCATTGCATAGTGATAATTTGAAATATTATTGAAGAAAGAGGAGATATCGCACCCTGAGATCCAAATGGCTTTATGTTTTAGGAGAAGATTGTTCAAGTGGATTTCCTTCTTAACTTCTATGTAAATATCAATAACCCATACTGTAGGGATAATTTCCATTTCATAGTTATAGTATGTATTAAAATTCAAACAAATGTTTGTCTTTTAATTCTTAACTTATTGCACTTTCAAATAATACTACTTAATTAAAAAATAGGACTTGTTTCTAAAGCAGTTACTTTCACTGAATATTACGTGACAAAGGATCAAATTTAGTTAGGTCGACGTATTATTTCATTTTACATAATACATGCTAATTTGTTTTGGGTTTGTTAGAACATATATTGTTTAATGAAATAATTAGTCTTATAAACTAATTTGTTGCCATCATAAGTCACGAGAGGAATTAGAAGCAAGCGTTTTAAGTATTGACTGTTTTTGGACATTAGTTCTAATAAATCCCATACTTGCAGTGCGTCTTGCTCTTACATGTCTCGAGTTTATGCAAGTCACTTGAATTTCTTATATACAGCTATATATCGCCTGTTGAATTACCAAAACATTATGTCCTTTGTAACTAACTTGAAATTTTTTTTACCAGATTTGATATAATACAGTCATGTCACGTAAAATTAAATGGTAGTTTTAGGGGTTCTTCAAATCATGGATGCAGGTAAAGACAGACACCTTTAAAAGAGTGGCCATTATTCATTTTTTACCGTATAGATGTTATACTATCATATCGTAATTAAAATATTGCAATTCTGTAAAGTCAGAATTTTGGAATTTTGCTGGTTGTTTTCGGCCGAAAAAATGAGAATGAGTGGAAAGGTCTTGGTTGGAGGTGTCCATGTGTGAAATATCAAGGCTGTAGGTGTAAAAGGACATGATATATATGTCTGGTTTCAGTCTTTTTAAAAGTAGGTCAAACTCCAAGGTCAAGGATGCAATATTCAAGGTCATGGTCAAATGTGAAAGGTCTTGGTAGGAAATGTCTATATGTGAAATATCAAGGCTGTAGGTGTTATAGGACATAAGATAAAGGCTAGGTTAAAGATTTCTAAAAATATGTAAAAATCAAAGGTCAAGGTCACACAGGCCAAGGTCATGGTCAAATGTGCAAGGTCTTGGTAGGAGGTGTCCATGTGTAAAATATTGAGACTGTATAGGTAACAGGACTTGAGATATAGGCCTAGTTTAAGTTTTTTAAAAGTAGGTCAAACTCCAAGGTCAAGGTCCAAGGTCATGGTCAAAAGTGAAATATCTTGGTTGGAAGAGACCATGTGTGAAATATCAAGGCTGTATATGTAAAATGACATGAAATATAGGCCAGGTTAATGTATTATTAAAGTAGGTCAAACACCAAGGTCAAGGTCACATGATCCAATGTCATGGTCAATAGGGCTGCTGCGAGTATCCGAGTACTCGGATATTCACGAATCTAATCAAAGATTCGAGTACGATTAATCGTCACCTAAGAGATCGCTGGATCGCGATCTTTTACAATAAAGTAAACAAACATGTTCAACACTTAGAGCATAACAAAAAAGATCACCAGTAAGGCGTTTTATTTTAGTTTACGTGAACTTTTACTGTCAAATGGCTAAATGGAAGTAAACAAATGATGTAAGGTAGAGCTAGTTTCCAATTACAAGAGATGTTTGTAAAACATATATGCCCCCTCAAGGGCCTACATTTGATGTAGGTCAAAGTCCAAGGTCAAGTTAACAAGGTCCAAGGTCATGGTCAAATATGAAAGGTCTTGGTAGGAGGTGTCTATGTGTGAAATATCAAAGCTGTATATGTTTACAAAAGTAAAATGAAACATAGGCCAGTTTAAAGTTTTTAAAAGTAGGCCAAAATGCCAAGGTTAAGGTCATGGTCAAATGTGAAAGGTCTTGGTTGGAGGTGTCCATGTGTGAAATATCAAGGCTGTAGGTGTAAAAGGACATGATATATATGCCTGGTTTCAGTCTTTTTAAAAGTAGGTCAAACTCCAAGGTCAAGGTTGCAATATTCAAGGTCATGGTCAAATGTGAAAGGTCTTGGTAGGAGATGTCTATGTGTGAAATATCAAGGCTGTAGGTGTAATAGGACATATGATAAAGGTTAGGTTAAAGATTTCTAAAAGTATGTAAAATGAAAGGTCAAGGTCACACAGGCCAAGGTCATGGTAGGAGGTGTCCATGTGTAAAATATTGAGACTGTATAGGTAACAGGACATGAGATATAGGCCTAGTTTAAGTTTTTTAAAAGTAGGTCAAACTCCAAGGTCAAGGTCCAAGGTCATGGTCAAAAGTTAAATATCTTGGTTGGAAGTGACCATGAGTGAAATATCAAGGCTGTATATGTAAAATGACATGAAATATAGGCCAGGTTAATGTATAATTAAAGTAGGTTAAACACCAAGGTCAAGGTCATAAGGTCCAAGGTCATGGTCAAATGTGAAAGGTCTTAGTCGTAGGTGTCCATGTGTCAAATATCAAGACTGTATGTGTAAAAGGACATGATATATCGGCTAGGTTAAAGTTTTTTTAAAAGTAGGTCAAAGTCCAAGGTCACAAGGTCCAAGGTCATGGTCAAATGTGAAAGGTCTTGGTAAGATGTGTCCATGTGCGAAATACCAAGGCTGTATGTGTAATAGCACATAAGATATAGGCCCAGTTTAATTTTTGTTAAAGTAGGTCAAACTCCAAGGTCAAGGCCACATGGTCCAAGGTCATAGTCATATGTGATAGGTCTTGGTCAGAGGTTTCCATGTGTCAAATATCAAGGCTGTATGTGTAAAAGGGCATGATATATCTGCCAGGTTAAAGTTTTTTAAAAGTAGGTCAAACTCCAAGGTCAAGGTCACAAAGTCCAAGGTCATGGTCAATTGTGAAAGGTCTTGGTAAGATGTGTCCATGTGTGAAATATCAAGGCTGTATTTGTAAAAGGTCATGAGATATATGCCGGGTTTAATTTTTTTTAAAGTAGGTCAAACTCCAAGGTCAAGGTCACAAGGTCCAAGGTCATGATTAAATGTGAATGATGTTGATAGGAGGTATCTATGTGTGAGATATCAAGGCTGTATGTGTAAAAGGACACGAGATATAGGCAAGGTTAAGAATTAAGTGTAAAAATCAACAAAGGGCAATAACTCCAAGAATTTGATCGGCAGAGTTAGGGTTCTTGTGCACTGCACCTCTCCATAATGAAATCTATTCACCTGTAAAGTTTCATGATTGTACCTTACATACTTTTTGAGTTGTGCTCCGGACAAGAATAAAGTTATAAAATCAACAAAGGGCAACAACTCAGAAAATTTGATAGGCAGAGTTACGGTTCTTGTGCACTGCATCTCTCCATAATGAGATCTATCCACCTGTAAAGTTTAATGATTCTACCTTACATACTTTTTGAGTTATGCTCCCGACAATAATCAAGTTTGAAAATCAACAAAGGGCAATAACTCCAAAAATATGGTCGGCAGAGTTACGGTTCTTGTGCACTGCACCTCTCCATAATGAGAGCTATTCACCTGTAAAGTTTCATGATTCTACCTAACATAATTTTTGAGTTATGCTCCGGACAAGAATCAAGTTTGAAAATCAACAAAGGGCAATAACTCAAAAAATTTGATCAGCAGAGTTACGGATCTTGTGCACTGCACCTCTCCACAATGAGATCTATCCACCTGTAAAGTTTCATGATTCTACCTTACATACTTTTTGAGTTATGCTCCGGACAAGAATCAAGTTATAAAATCAACAAAGGGCAATAACTCAAAAAATTTGATCGGCAGAGTTACGGTTCTTATGCACTGCACCTCTCCATAATGAGATCTATCCACCTATGAAGTTTCATGATTCTACCTAACATAGTTTTCGAGTTATGCTCCGGACAAGGTTTGGTCTACGGACAGACCGACCGACATACGGACCGACCGACCGACCTTCCGACCGACCGACACTTGCAAAACAATATACCCCCATTTTCTTCGAAAGGGGGCATAATAAGAAACATCCACTCTGTCGAAATTTGACAGGTGCAGCAGATGAAAAATTGAATGTTGATCATGTATACTATAGCGCATAAAGAATTGAAGCAAATGGGGAAAATGCTGAAAATTTGCATTTCCTTCTTTTCCTCAATCTGAACCCATGATTTTCTATTCAGTGTGTTACAAGGCCCACTGTTTGGGAAAGCGTTACATGCAATATCTGTTTGAGAAAGGATAATCCAAATGGTTAATTACATCATCCCAGTGACTAGTCTCGTATCTCATCCTTTTCAAATATGGCTCAACTTCATCGATAATGCTCTGTTCTTCTTGCACTGTGATGAAATCATTGATTATTATCATGTCTTTTTTCATGATGTTTTCTACTGTGGAATCACTACACTCTAAACAAGCAATGTTATTTTCTAACAATTGTTCATTGGCTTCAGTGTGCAGATTGCTGTTTCGAAGCTGTGTTTTGTTTTTGCGAATGCTCGAACTACCAAACGGCACTATATGATGTAAAGTTCTTGAAAAAGTAAGGTTTGTGACAGTAGCACAATGTTTTGTTCCAAAACTGGAAAGGTCATTCTTCCTCATTGAGCAACTCGATAGCGAAGAACGCAATAGTTTCAAGCAAATTCTGGATGACATCATCGTCTAGTGTTTGATTTAAAAATTCAATTTCTAAATTTCAATGTTGATCAGTATTTGGTTTGGCCAGAAAAGCGAAAGAATGTCCTTTTTCCTGTGTGTTTACAATCTGTCAAAATGTGTGGGTAAAGCGTTTGCATGATCCCGATCAAACCGGAAGCGGAAGTCGACGGTGTTGTCATTGGAAACATTGATTACAAATGGTGGACGTGGTAATATCGCTAGGTTAGGGTAAGTTGTTTAATTTTTAAGAATCAAATGCTAATGTAGAATTTGAGTAATTTGTAATTTCAGAAATTGACTTAATAGTTTATTTTTGTCAAAAGACCACATCATTGTAATGATGAACTTAGCCAAATATGCTGTTAGGTGCTTTTAAAGTTTGTTTACAAATGCTGGATTTAAAAAAAAAAGTCAAGTTCATGATAATTTTGAAAATAGGATAGGACAGAATTTGCGCCCGGTAAACCAGAGACTACCCAAACAATTTTCAGGAACAGAGCAGAAATTAATCTGTCAGACCGAGTGAAATTTTGTCAGACAGAACTCTCATTCACTATCTTGAGTTTGAGTTTATTGGGGTTTTACGCCGTTTTCAACTACCAGGGTCATATCGCGGTGGCTGGAGCACCTACTCATGGAATCCTGTTGTTTCTCAAACCAGTACTACCACAACACCCTTACCGAGCCTCCAGCTGCTCGCTCACTTAGGTTAACGATTTCAAACCCATTGGTGGGTGACAATTTTGTCAGAAAGGGTATTAGCCGCGGCCGGGTATCGAACCCGCGACCTCTCGAATGAGAAGCAGATGCACTACCAACTGCGCTAAAGCCACGGCTTTCACTATCTTGACAGATAAAAAGGAGGGTCAGATATTTGGACTGAAAAAAGGGTAGATTCCAGTTTAACGGTCCCCAAACAACATGGCCGCCATTCTGTTTGATTTGATTTGATTTGATTTGATTTATTCGTGAATATATACATACATGTCATACATTAAAAAACAAATATAAGAGATCATAAAACAAAGTATGGGTAGATTCCAGTTTAGCGGTCCCCAGACAAAATGGCCGCCATTCTATTACCGCACATTAAGAGGTAAAGGGATGATCATGAAATAGTGTATTTTTTCATCGATAAAAAGGAAAATAAGCGGGGGTGTGGGGGCGGCAGCCCCCATAAATGATTTTAAAATGAAATTAAGCGGGGGTGTGGGGGCGGCAGCCCCCATAAATACATTCAAGTGGACAAGGTGAATGGACGCCATTTTGGTAGGGACCGCTAAACTGGAAGTGTTCCCAAAGTATCACAGATGTAAAGTATGTAGAGATCTATAGGTAGCACAGACAGATTTACAATTATCACAATTCATGTTTGATTTAAAGATTAACAATCATAGTCTCAAAATATTGGTTTGTTTGTTACTTTAGATTTCTAGACAATAATGTATATATATACACACAGGATAACCCATGAAAGTTTTACAACTTGTTTCCAATGGGGTCCTATAGTAGTGGTATGGCTCAAAGTGAGCCATATTTTAAGTTTTAAAGAAAAAATTATGAAAATTTTATGAATTAAAATTTCCACACAGACCAATATAGTGTAACTATGACATAGGTCTAAAATATATTATTGAAGATATACATATGTTACATTCTTATTGCACGAAAATCAAACTTTCAAGCATAGGTTACGAATTAAGACAATAAATATTAATAAAAGATATATTCTGACTCTTCACAAATTTTCATGTTTTGAGTGAGATAAGACTTAACTTTCTTTTTAAAATCAGTTTTATTTGTAGAATTTTTCACCATTATTGGGAGACTATTCCAGTCCTTAATAGATTGGTGATAAAAGGTGTTGACTGTAAAACTGTTAACTGATTGGATATAAAAGTTACATTTACTATTTCTACTGTTGTAAGAGTGTGTCTTAGAGACCAAGCTAAAATTTTCTAACATATATAAGATGGACATGTTTTATGATATATTTTATGAACATGATTCAGCCTTAGCTGTTTGACCCTATTTTCAACATTCAACCACCCAATACTACTAAAATCTTTTACATTCAATGAGTATCTAAAATCATGATCATGAATAAACCTTACAACTTTATTTTGAGCAACCTGCAATCTATTTTTCAATTGTTTGGTGATACCACTATACCATGAAGAACTAGCATAGTCAAATTGACACTGAATAAGAGCATTACACAAAAGTTTTTTCATATTCATGTTTAAACAATTTTTGTGTCTATACAAAAATTTAA
The DNA here is from genome assembly GCA_963680895.1 of Fragum sueziense. NCBI lineage: Eukaryota > Metazoa > Mollusca > Bivalvia > Cardiida > Cardiidae > Fragum > Fragum sueziense. Next base: position 80,777,500 of record OY804594.1, on the reverse strand, counting down.
GTCTAGCATTCACCTTTTTTACTATACTATTAACAATAGATGTACCTGAAAGATCATCATCTAACACAGAACCAAGATACTTGACAGATGATTGTGAATTAATAATATGGTTATTACATTCAACTTTAAAGTTCTTTACTTTAGATAACTTTCTCTTTGAGCTAAAAAGTATACATTCTGTTTTGCCAAGATGAAGGGAAAGTCTATTATCCACCAACCATTTACTGCAGTTTTCCAATTCAGTGCCCAAAACTTTACTAATAACCTGTGGATCTTTGTGAGAAAACAGTATAGCACTATCATCTGCATATAAAATAAGTTTACATTTTTTACTAATACTAATACTCATATCATTGACATAACATAGAAAAAGCAGAGGCCCTAAAATACTTCCCTGGGGTACACCACAGGTGATATTCATTGACTCAGACATTGTGTTATTAACATTTACTACTTGACTACGTTCCGATAGGTAAGATTGGAACCATTCCACTGACTCAACTCCCATTACCTTTAGTTTATTACACAAAATGTTATGGTCTACAGTGTCAAATGCCTTCTGTAGATCTAACATAATCATACCAGTATACAGGCCTTTGGAGGATTGATTTTTTATGTGGTCAGTAAGGTGTATAAGACAAGAGTCAGTAGAATAATTACATCTAAAACCACTTTGGAGTTCATATAAAAGACCATTTTTAATACAAAAAGATTCTTACTGTGTATATACCGCTCTCTCTAATATTTTTGACACAATGGACAAGATACTGACTGGTCTGTAGTTAGATACATCTGATCTATTATTCTTTTTGAAAAGTGGTTTGACTTTAGCACATTTCAGCTCACTAGGAACTCTGTTAGACGTAATAGAGCTATTTATTAGAAAAGTAATGTGAATCTTTAAAAATGGAGCAGCATCTTTCAAAAATCTTGCAGGAATATCATCCAGTCCTGTACTTTTAGAACAATTTAATTTACAGAGTTCTTTGAAAATGAAATTTTCACTTACAGTCTTAAGTTTAAACTTAATACCAGTTGGATTCCTGTCTTTGTAAAAATTAATAAATGATTCAGAATCAGCACTAAAAAAATTATAAGGGTTTGGTAATTTGTTTACTAGAACAGAAGCTACAGTTGTGAAAAATGTATTAAAGTGACTAGCAATTTTATGTGCTTCAAAACAATTTTCATTGTCAATGTTCAAAACAACATTTGGAGAAGATTTTGACTTGTTACTGTATCCAAGATCTTTCAGCTGTGACCACAATTTCTTAGAATTATGCTTATTTTCTTCTAGCTGATGTGAAAAATATTCTGATTTTGCATTTTTCACTAGTCTTTGAACTAAATTTCTGTATTGACAATACTTAGTGTACATATCTTTGTCCTTGGATTTTTTAAATTTGTAAAGAAATGTGTTACCGCACATTAAGAAGTAAAGGAATGAAATAGTGTAATTTTTCATCAATCCAAAGGAAAATATAACCTGCACATAATCCTCGCGAGAGGGTGCTGCAAAATGTATAGATAGATAGGAAAATGAGCGGGGGTGTGGGGGCGGCAGCCCCCATAAATAAATTTAAAATGAACTCAAGCGGGGGTGTGGGGGCAGCATCCCCCATAAATGCTTTCAAGTGGATGAATGGGCGCCATTTTGGTAGGGACCGCTAAACTGGAAGTGTTCCAAAAAAAAAAATATGTTGTTGTTGTTTATCTATTCATAAGGCACTCATTCGCTGCCTAAGGCTATGACCTCATGGTGCTCAATAAATAACACTTGTGCATAAAAAATACTCTGTGCAATACTCATGTGACATTTGCGCATGTGTATCCATGCACATAAAAAAATCATCAGACAAAGGGAAATTTTATCAGATATGTCTGACTGTCTGATGGTTTTCGCCATGTCTGCATTAACCTATCACATGTGGCAATCATGTGACTTTGTTATGGTATGCTTTCCTAACTTATGTAAACAAGACACTCGCTAAGTACACATCTCCAAATTTAAATGAAATTCTTAACTCTCAGTATTGAGACATGTACCATTTGATGTGTCATACATGATACTCTGCGGTTTATTTTGATACCAATATCTTCCCTCACATCCCAGTCGAAGCTGAGAACATTCATGCAAAGTGCAAGAAAATACACAGGGCTTTTCTTCCAGAAATTGGGAAGGGGCCCTGGTCAGTCATTTTGGGAAATTTAGCACAATTTTGGTCAAATTGGGAAAAAGAAAACACAGGAGAATAAATGTTCAAATGTAAATAAATCTCCTTAAACAACACTTTTTTAACCAGAATAACTTAATCATATAATCACACACTGCTTATTTGTGACTATAATTGCCAGCATGTAATTGATCATTATTTATTTTCATTTTTTTTTTGGGGGGGGGGGGGAAATTTTAGTTTGGAAAATTGGGAAATTCTTACTTTGAAATTGGGAAAAAGGAGCCATATTCCAATTGGGAAGCCGCCGAATTTCGGCCTCTGGTATTGAAGGAAGAAAAGCCCTGATACATCATGGCATTCAAAAATACTTTGCACGAATGTTCTCAGCTTTGACAGGGATTTGAGGAAAGATCTTAGTATCCAAATGGACTGGAGAGTACGACATATCGAATGGCATATAATTATCTCAATATTGAGCACTGGTATTTGATTTAAAATTTGAGAAAAATGTGTACTAACCGCGCATGTTTGTTTACAAAAGTTAGGAAAGCACATCATAACAAAGTTACGTGATTGCCGACTGTGACCTACGTGGGCGAGCAGCTGGAGGCTTTGTTAGGGTGTTGTGGTAGTAATGGTATGAGAAACAACAGAAATCCTTGGTCGGGTGCTCCAGCCGCCATGATATGAACATGTATAGCAGCTGAAAACAGCATAAAACCCCAATAAAACAAACCTATTCAAGCAGCTTAAATTTTTTTGTAAAGAATGCTAACTCTTAAGATATTATAAGAAATTTATCTATATATACTGCCAAACTTCCCTTTCAGGTATTACTGGCAGGAGTCTAAACATAACTCGAAAAATTTTGCTTCAAAGAACATGCCTTTGGCCTTCAGGTAGTGGTTAAATCTTGCAAAAATTTGAAAAAAAAACATTATTTATTGTCTTTTGCAGTTTAGATTTGGAACAAAACAACAACCATGTCCATCGCAATTGCCCAGCCAAGGCATATTTTTGGCCTCAAGTCTGGAGTTAGTGGAAACATCTGCTACCATGATGAACAGACCATCGTCTACCCTTCTGGCGCTAACTGTACCCTCTACAACATCGACCAGAAGGTACAGAAGTTCATCCCGGGGACGGACAAGAGTGAGGGCATGACGGCACTAGCTGTCAGTCCAAACAGAAGATACGTAGCCATCGCAGAGAAACTAGAAAAACCCACCATCACAATCTACGATTTACACAGTTTGAGAAAGAGGAAGGTTCTCAGTTCACCAGATGTGGCCTCCAGTGAATATGTGAGCCTGGCATTCTCTCCTGATTCTAAATACCTGGTAGCACAAGGTGGCAAGCCAGATTACACACTGCTGTACTGGACATGGGAGAAGTCAAAGGTGATGGCTGTAACAAAAACATCAAATCCACAGAGTACCGCCCCAATATATCAGGTTAGTAGACTTCCTTGAATATCCATGGTTTGTACTTTTTGTCTCACAAATTATTCAATATGTTCTTATGTATAAAAAATGATTTTTTTTTTCATTTTCAATACAAATAACTTCGATAGCTTTTTGACCACCTGGGCCAGAAGCTAAAGTAGGCGGGGGATTTTCTATATACAGTCCCTATTAACCCCATGCAAATTTGTCAAAAGTAACAGGGGTTGTACTCAATTTCAGTCAAATAGGAGGGGGAAATGCCTGCCCCCTGCCTCTTAATGAAACCCCTGCTAATACATTTATAGAGAATTCAAAACAATACTCTAAATTATCAGTAACAGATGAAAATTCATATTTAAAGTAAAAATCATTTATTGCAAGGAATCAAATGTTGTTGAACACAACATGCGAGCCTAAACTCACAAGAAATTGTGTACCATCTAGCCGTGCTGTGCAGCCTATGCTTTGTACATGGAAGCAAACACAATTCAATTTTAACTGTTCCCCAAAACAAGACCTGGTTTTGATGTCCTTAACAAATGAGACTTAGGAAAACATTGAGGCAAAAGAAGAAAGTGCTGATAATCAGCACTTTCTCATTTTGCCTCAATATTTATACCCCCGTATCGAGAGATCGGGGGCATATTGTTTTACTCGTGTCCGTCTGTCTGTCTGTCCGTCCGTCTGTCTGTCCGTCCGTCTGTCCGAAAACTTAACCTTTGCCTTTTCTCCAAAAGTATTTGACATACAAAGCTCAAATTTGGTATGCAACTTCCTTTCAATGATATCTATCTGTTCCATGCAGTTTGACCTTTCTCAAGGTCATCTGTTAACCCTTATCAACCCTTTACTCTACGAAAACTTAACCTTTTACTCCGAAAACTTAACCTTTGCTTTTTCTCCAAAAGTATTTGACATACAAAGCTCAAATTTGGTAGGCAACTTCCTTTTAATGATGTCTATCTGTTCCATGCAGTTTGACCTTTCTCAAGGTCATCTGTTAACCCTTATCAACCCTTTACTCTACGAAAACTTAACTTTTTACTCTGAAAACTTAACCTTTGCTTTTTCTCCAAAAGTATTTGACATAAAAAGCTCAAATTTGGTATGCAACTTCCTTTCAATGATATCTATCTGTTCCATGCAATTTGACCTTCCTCAAGGTCATCCCTTAACCCTTAATAACCCTTTACTCCACGAAAATTTAACATTGTAGAAAAATGGCCACATCTTGTTTCTTAACTATTTTGTACACAAATTCAACCTTGATTTACATCCATTTTGTTGTCTACAAACAGCTTTTAAATTTGGGCCAATGGGCTGGTCAAAAATGTTGTCGTTTGGGAAAGGGTTAATAGAACTGATTTCACTATTATATAGTTTGTAATTCCTGTTTTAGGTCAGCTTTAACCCACAAGACAACACCCAGCTCTGTGTTGTTGGTAACGGTATTTTCAAGAATTACCGTTACAGCGAGGGTAACCTAAAAACCTTCAACATACAGAAGGTTGAACCACAGAACTATCTCTGTCATGCGTGGGTGTCGGAGGAGCGTGTTATTGTCGGGACCGACAGCGGACGACTCATGCTGTTTGAAGCTGGTGAGATGAAACATGAGTTCAATATGGCCCTGCAAGACAAAGAAAAGTAAGAAACTGTTTATGATTTTATTACAACTGGTTAACACACTATTTCTCAATGCATACTTGTTCATAACCTGAATTAATTTTGAACAGTTTTCATGCATTTCAAAATTCAAGCTGATCTAGATATACTTTTTTCACAAACCACAAAAGCATCTTCTGTTAACAACTTTAATGAAAAAATTCTGCTATGGCCATATGCCATGAGAAGAATGCTATTTTTAATACTCCATCTAAAATCGCATTTGAACTTTACCTCCCCCCCCCCCTTTTTTATCGCAAATCATTCTCACAATAATAGTCCTTTTGCAAGACATTCTACAATAAAAATGAGACAATACCTGGGAAAAAAGGCATATATAGCATTTGAAACTACCATGTTTCCATGCTAGCCCACGATTACTGTATATGTGCAGTTTGACTTGGATACAAAATGTTCTCTCCCAAAGCTGCTACAAGTCATGAAGAAGGTATCAGAGAACAACATGGATCTAGATCAGACTGCATGTATGTGCAGGATGATCTAGATCCAAGTTGGTCTCAGATACTATATGGGCTCTTTTACCAATTTCTTTCTCAGGTATGCTTTGCTATGTCAAATATATATGAGCAAGGATCTGGAACTACGTCCCTTATAGCATTTGAGAACAACATGGTTCCAGATCAGCCTGCGTATACACGCAGTCTGACCAGGAACCATGTTGTTCTCAAATAGCTTCCTCTTGGCCGGTAGAAACCATTCGCGAGTAACATGGATGCTGGCTAGACTGCATCTAGGCACAGACTGATCTTGAAACCTGGCTGTCTCAAATGCTATGAGGGACGTTTTACCAGATCCTGGCTCATATAGATTGTTGTGTTTGTGTCTACAGAAAGCCCGGTGAGGATGAGCTAACAGGACCACCACAGATCACAGCTGTTGTAGCTTACTCTAAAGGGTTTGCTTGTGCTTGTGGACCTGGTACTGTTCACTTGTTTGAGAAAACTGATGATAAAGATTTCTTCAAGAAGGCCAGGGAAATAAGAGTAAGTGATAGTGTCCTTCTGCTTGAATAGATAATGTACATTTGTAAGTCAAACAAGTTCATTGTAGAAACAAAACCACTTGGATGAAAAAAAAGAAAGTTCTGATGAGAAGCATTTCTCCTTTTTCCTCAATGGTCATAGTCTATATCAAGCTTTTAATGAAATATATCTTGTCATCTGCATTATCTTTGATTGCCATTTATAAATGAGTTAACACAAAACAATTTGTGACAAGCATTTGGGCCATGCAGCCTGATCACTTTTGAATTGATACTTCACACTTGAGCAATAAATTTTCAAGGCATTTTACTTGGAAAAATTAATTGAAAAATGATTAACAATTTAATGTTAAAATTTCGAATTAATGAAAATGAATCCCTTTTAGATCCCACAAGATGCCAACAGTGCTGACCCCACCAAAGCTCAGGGACAGATCATCAACAGTTTGACCGTCAGTCCGTCTGAAGAGACGCTGATAGCCAGCACAGATCTCAGCCAGCTTTATTATATTACTCTGTCTAGTGCTGATATTGGCAAGGTATAGATGATCACATTTTATTCGATTTAATTTATGTTATGCTTACCAGACTTCGCTATTGCCGGTATAAAAACACTTTATTGTCAAAGTTTTATGACCCCTTTGTGAACAGATTGTCCATTTGATATAATGAATTAACCTTGTGCTCCATTTGATGAGAAAATCTGCATGTTTTTGACATTTTTTTGTTTGCCAAATAAGGGAAAAGATGAATCCTGGTTATCATAATTTCCAGCTTATTTTAAGTGTTAATTTGAATTTGTCTGTAATAGGAACATAAAATGCATTGAATTGTCATTAAATTTAAAATGTCAATTTCATCATTTTTTCATGGGCGAATTGTCAACTTGCATTTATACATTAAATAGGGATTGAATAAACATATGAGCAGGAATCTGGAAAAACGTCCCTTAAGGCTTTTGAGCCCAACATAGATCCAGATAAGCCTGTGCATAAGCACAGTCTGGTCAGGATCCACATTGTTCTCTAATAGATTCTTCGTGACCTGTAGTAACTTAAAGAGAGCAGCATGGATGCATATTGGATAGCATTTGACAACAGGCTGATCTTCAAACTCAATTTTCAAAAATGCTTTAAGGGACATTTTTCCAGATACCCGCTCATATCTATTGAAGAATTTTTTGATAAACTTTAACATTTTTTTCTTGCACTTTTGCAGGGTGATCAGGCGCAGTTTGAAGTGCTGGCTCAAGCTTTCCATTATGGACAAATCATGGGTCTAGATGTGTGTTATAGAAAACCTCTACTGGCTACCTGCTCTATGGATAAATCTGTTAGAATATGGAACTATGAAACTTGGTAGGTGTTTTTACTGCTTAATCTTTTGTATTTTGCATGCACCAAACCTTTTGTGGAACAATAGATATGGGTTTAACAGGGTTTCACTATGTTTTTTGTGCCTCTGGAAAACAGAGTCATTCACAATGCAAACATATGTGTTCTCAAAGAATCTTTCCTACCATTTTTATGCCCCCGTATCGAGAGATCGGGGGCATATTGTTTTACTCGTGTCCGTCCGTCTGTCTGTCTGTCTGTCCGTCTGTCTGTCCGAAAACTTAACATTTGCCTTTTCTCCAAAAGTATTTGACATACAAAGCTCAAATTAGGTATGCAACTTCCTTTCAATGATATCTATCTGTTCCATGCAATTAGACCTTCCTCAAGGTCATCCGTTAACCCTTATCAACCCTTTACTCTGCGAAAACTTAACATTTTACTCCGAAAACTTAACATTTGCCTTTTCTCCAAAAGTATTTGACATACAAAGCTCAAATTAGGTATGCAACTTCATTTCAATGATATCTATCTGTTCCATGCAATTTGACCTTCCTCAAGGTCATATATTAACCCTTATCAACCCTTTACTCTACGAAAACTTAACATTTTACTCCGAAAACTTAACATTTGCCTTTTCTCCAAAAGTATTTGACATACAAAGCTCAAATTTGGTATGCAACTTCCTTTTAATAAAATCTATCAGTTCCATGCAATTTGACCTTCCTCAAGGTCATCCGTTAACCCTTATCAACCCTTTACTCTACGAAAACTTAACATTTTACAAAAATGGCCATTTCGGGGGCATTTGTGTTTCACAAACACATCTTGTTTTGCAATCTATTTAATATGTTTAAGTTCACTATTGAAAAATGGGTGATTTACTTACATTTTTTGCCCTAAATGAGCTATTTTGTGCATTAAAAAAATTCCAAATTTGGCCAGACTCCTTTTCCAAAATTGGCTTGCAAAACCCCTGGTTTTAGAAACCCCAGTTTCATGTTTTTGACAAGTCTGCTGAAATATTAATGTAGACAAATTTGATTTTGAAGTAATTTGGAATTGATATGAACTTGTTAAACCTACCAAAAGATTTTTTTTGAATGTACAAAATACAAAAGAATCAGTGTCTGACTAAGTAAAATGTTCCTAATAAAGTAATCCAGGGATACAGATAAAATCATGTTTCTTGTTTGTATATTTTGTCCAAAGCTGTCTTTTATACTTATGACTTTAACTGTTTAGTCTTTTACCTGTACTTTGTGTGCTTTGAACAATTATGCATATTGTTTCTACCCTTTCAGTAACCTGGAGCTATACAGAGAGTTTGCCGAGGAGGCGTACAGTATCGCCCTTCACCCGTCAGGTCTGTATATCCTTGTTGGGTTCAGTGATAAACTGCGACTGATGAACCTACTCATTGATGACATCAGAACATTCAAAGAGTTCACAATCAGAGGATGTAGAGAGGTGAGACATCATGGTACTTGATTCTTTATGTATCTATTTCTAGGTTTTTAGGCTGGATCAAATCGAACTCTGTAGTGAAAATATTCTTTTGCAACTTCTTTTCAGGCTCTGCAAACAACAGAATTTTAGGTTAAATTTGATGTAGACGATATTTTTGTTTTTGAATGTGGAATTTGTGTACATTATAGGGAAGAAAATATCGAGAGAAAAGGAGAAAAGAAACTATTATCATCATTTTCTTCTTTTGCTTGAAAGTTTTCTAAAGCTTCTCTATTGGAATAGGGATGTCAAAACGGGGCTAATTTTGGAAATAATTTTCATTCCATCAAACCAACTATCTTGTTTCCACAAGATGCTACTGTTTCCAGTGCTTATGACATTAAAATACTTGTGGATAGAGCTCTATTTCAGTAATCAAATTCTTACTTAATCAAAACTTTTCTATTCTCAGTGTTCCTTCAGTAATGGTGGTAACCTGTTTGCGGCTGTTCATGGCAACGTGATTCAGATCTACTCCACCATCACCTTCGAGAATGTCGCCAACTTGAAAGGTCACAACGGTAAGGTCAAGTCGATCATCTGGAGCGCGGACGACATGAAGATGGTGTCATGTGGTCTCGATGGAGCCGTGTACGAGTGGGAGACGTCGACGGGGAAGCGTGTCGGAGAGTCCGTCCTCAAGTCATGTCATTATACTGGAGTTGCTGTCACACCTGATGGTAAAACTACATTTGCTGTGGGATCAGATAAATCACTGAAGGAAATCTCTGATTCACAGGTGAGCTTTTAAATTTCTGAGCCACATATCTGTCTATATACATAAGTTTTTTATCATTGTGTTCAGTTAATAACTACATTATACTTGTGATTATTGTAAAAATTGAAGTAGAAATACTGATTAATTTTGCTGAAATATTATATATCTCTTTAGCTTTAAAACCGTCATAAAAATAAAGTAGTTTAATGCTACAAACACGTTTTTCTATAATATGGTAGCCTTTGAGAGAATTAATAAAAGTTTTCTTGCTTTATTCTGTCCAAAAGCCTATTTTTATGCCCCCGATAGGGAGGCATCATAAATTTGACTTGTCCGTCCGTCCGTCCGTCTGTCTGTCTGTCCGTCTGTCTGTCCGTCCGTCTGTCCGTCATTCCGTCCAAAAACTTTAACATTGGCCATAACTTCCTTATTACTTAACATATTCGCTTCATACTTTACCACAACATTCCTTGGTACATTACCTTTCTGTAGGCACATACTTTGGTGACCTTGACCCCTGGATGACCTTGACCTTGAGCATAGATTGGCCATAATTTAAAATCAAAGCGTGTCGGGGGCATTGTCATCTTACAGTGACAGCTCTTGTTTAGAGTTACTTAAATCAATGACTTATCAATAATCTTTTACATATATAATATTTCAGATTTTGAGAGAGGTAGACGCCCAGGAGACTACATTAAGCAGTGTAGCGTTATCTAGGTCAGGTAGAATGTTGTTTGCGGGTACATCTAAGGGGACATTGTGGTCCCTAAAGTTCCCTCTCACTATACCAGGGGAATGGCAGGAGTTACAGGGTCATGGCAGCCAGATTACTAAGGTAGGTGAATTGTAGACTAAACTCTACATGTATTCTAAAGCTCTTTTGTACAAATATGTTATTTACAACCTTAACTTAAGGAATATTTTGATCACAAAATATACTAATATTAATGTTGTACCAACTATCGAGTGGATAATTGATTCTCACATGATTTTTATGAGAAAAGAGCTTAATTCAAGATGATGGCTTGATCAAGGTCCACTTTGTAACTTATAAAGGATCTGGTTGATAATACACTCTGAGAGAAAAACACCACAGAGATCATATTTTTCTCATAGAATATTTAATTTTTCAAATAAAGAGTGTCATAGATGTAAACAAGTAGTTCTACACATGTATAGGAAAATATTAGTTTATGGGTGCTTTATGCTATGAAAACAAGGATATCTCTATCAGAGTGTATTCATTCCTGATTACAGATGAAGATAACCACCGATGACCAGTACCTGGTGACTGTGTCTGAAGATGCGTCCATCGTGTTGTGGAAGATTCAGGACAAGGAGGGGCGTGGTGTAAAACGTGACAAGGAGGTCGGCTGGGCGGAGGAAATCCTCATCACAAAATCTGATCTAGAGGAGAAGAATTCCATGATGGCCGAACTCAAGACTCGTGTTGATGAACTGAAAATGGAAAATGGCTACCAGCTACGTCTCAAGGACATGAACTATAACGAGAAAATTAAAGAATTGACAGAAAAATTCATCCAGGAAATGGAATCTTTGAAAACTAAGAATCAGGTGAGCTTTTACTCTTTATACAGATTAATCCTTTCCAAAACATCAGAATTTTAGACTGCTCCAGCTTGAAACCTGCTGCAGATGACAAAATTGATATTGAAAAAAAATGTATACAAAGTATTGCATAAGATATTGTGGCAAAAGGAGTAAATGCTGATTTTTTTAGAATGAAATTCACGTGTTGGAGATTAAAGTTAGTAGAAGTTGTCATCTTTAACAGCTGACATTTTAAGCGATTTTGAAAAAATGAGTGTTATTGGGTTAAAGGCATGTTGCAAAACTGTTACACCTAGTCCTTTTATATTGTACTATTTTATGACGTTATTTAACATGTCTTTGTACAATACTGAATTCTATTGGATAAATACTTTGCAGAGCGAGGCTATATTTGGACAAGCTGATAGGCGAGTCTAAATATAGACTGGTTCTGCAAAGTATGAATCCAATAGAATTCGGTATTGTACAAAGACATGTTAAATGACCTCTTTATTTCACATCATGTTTTTTTTTTCATGCCAAACATGACAAAGATTAATTTTGTATTAGAAAATAATCTTGATCTAGATCTTGTTACTTTTAAATAGAATTCCGAAGACGTGAAATAAAAAACAAAAAAACACCTGTTTCACGAAATAAATGCAGGCTACATGTACATTTCTATTACTATGAAATATACATGGCATATGGCATTAAAGATCTATATTTATCGACTTATGTTTGTCTCAAAAGATTAAATAGACCGTCATATGATAGTGTGAAATGTACTTTAAACTTGTCAGATAGACTATCTATCACGTCAAGCGAAAATCAACAATGAAAATATTTAGAGAAAAGGAGAATCTGCTGATAAACGGCAATTCTCCTTTTCTCTTAGAACTTGTTTCTCGAACCTTTTAAGGGATATCAAATACAGGTCTTGTTTGGGAAAGGGTTAAGTGTGATTTTATATCATTGCTGCAAATTAAATGCGCTACGATTCAGAAATGTTTTGAAATGAAAATAATCCCTTTAATGATGTTTAAAATCATTTTCTCCTTTTGCCTAAATGTTTTCCCAGGGTTTTTTTTGTCAATCACATAATTAAAACTAGGTCTTGTTTAGGACAGTGATTTCAAAATATCATGTTGAAACAAACATTAAACTCCAATGCCCATTTGCTTATTACCAAGGGAGATTACTCTTCGATGCAAATATAGATATTTTGTATCGCAGCCTCGATTTGGTGAAAAATCCATATTTGTACGGTTCAATCGATATTTGTAGGGTTCAAATGAGTGCAATGCATATTTGGACAGTTCAACCGGTGCATCGTACAATATAGATCTAGCCGCTTTGGAATATCGAGAATCCCGTGCGTCCACGCAATTATCTCGTGCGTACAATATGGCTCTAGGTATTGTATACCCACATGGTTCGAATGTGGCGATTTGATTGGTTTACTATTTACGGGTGTGAAATAATGTCTTTTATCAATATTTTTAAAACAATTAGGTCTCAAAATATTCTTATTTGTCTCTATCTTTGCCATGTAGTGAATAAGTAAGTAATTATGAACAATGTGGAATATTTCAGGTATTGAAAACAGAGAAAGATAAAGAAGAAGCAAAACATGAAGAAGAAATGGCAGAAGTGATGGAAAAACATAGTAAAGAAATGACTGACTTAGGTAAGTTAACAGTCATAGGTATTGTAAAATTTGTGGAATTTGAGAGTTCCATTGTTGTACTTTTTGAAATGAATGTACAATGTATATATTTAAACCCTTAAAGTGATATTTCACAATATTCATTCATGAATTTTACATTTATTTTTATCTGAAATAACATGCATGTATTTTCTTATGAAAATTTCAAGCCAAAATATAGTGCCGTTTACGAGAAATATTTTTTTGTGCTAAAATGAATCAAATTGTTGTCCACAACAGTTTGGATTTATATGTAATTTGCCATTTCTGTCTCAACTTTAAAGGCATATTTTTCGCTTATTGATAACAACTTTAAAAAACGGATAGCATTTCTATGCATTAATATAACCAATCTTTGCATCAAGACATACTTTGAAAAAATAAAATTGGAATGTTATGTCCCTTTAACTATTGCCAGGCCACAAAATATAAGATTTCATATTTAAAAATGTTTCAGACAACAAGACAGATTGTCTTCACAGGAAAATTTGTGTTATTTATTGCATATTGCATAGGAAATTTTTAGGGAAAAGGAGAAAATGCTGATTTTCAGCATTTTCTTCTTTTCTCTAAAGGTTTTTGAAGGTGTTGTCAAATTTAAAACCCAAACTATGATCCTCATATCACTTTGTATTTCTCCTTTTCCTTCAGAATCTGCGAACAACCAGAAGTTGATGTTGGAGTATGAGAAGTTTCAGGAGCAGCAGGCGAAGATGATGAAGATGCAGGAGGAGTACGACCGCCAGCTCGCCGAGATGGAGGACAGTAAACAGCGCGCACTCGAGGAGCTCACCGAGTATTACGAGACCAAAATACAGGAGATGACAACTAAACTGGAACAGGTATGGTGAATTATCATTGAAATTCCTTGATACCAATATTGTTAAAAGCGAAAACTTTCAAAATGAATAATCTTGCAAAGTTCTTAAATGGATACTTTTTGCTCGATGAGTCACTTCAATGTTTTAATTCAGTTTTGTAAATCAATTCATAGTATGATAATAGGGTTTTGATCACATGATTTAGCAATTTCTGATGATTTGTGAAAATATTTCCTGAATTTCAATTACAATTTTCTAATGATCAAGTGGTAATTAATATACTTTCAATAAGTAAATCTTAATGATCAATTATTGATTATGATGAACAATTTACAAATCTATGATGATCAATTTGTAATTTCCCCTGATTAATTAGTACTCTATGAGAATAAATTAGTGATTTTTGATGATCAATTAGTAAATTTCTTCACCCAGGCTAGTGATGAGACAAGACAACAGACGAGGGAGTATGAAGAAACAAAGAAGCAGATAGAGGAAGATGCGGATAGAGAGATCCTGGATATTAAAAACAAATATGAGAGGAGATTGAGGGATGAAGTGGAGGCTAAGATGAGACTGAAAGGTGAAACTGGCATCATGAAGAAAAAGGTAGGCAGTCAGGATTTGATTATGTTAGTCTCTTTAACCCATTACCAAATGGTAAAATTTAAGGGGGTTGCAATTCAAAACCTACTTAAGACGCCAAAATGAGCATCGATTAAGGTTGAATTTGTGTACAATATAACATAGAGAATATTGAGGCAAAAGGAGAAACTGCTGGTTATCAGCAGTTTTTTCTTTGTCTCAATGTTTTCCCAAGCAATTTCTATTATGGGCGTCAAAACCAGGTTTTGTTTGGGAAGGGGTTAACACTTTCCGGATTGAAAAAAAAAATGGATTGTTCCTGTTTGAAAACTGCCACAGACTCCAAAATGTGTGTTTAAATTGGTAGGGTTCCTGTGAATATATACTGCAGAAAATTTTGAGAAAATCAAAGAAAATGCTGGTTTTCAGCATTTTCTTATCTTGTCTTCATATTTTCACAAATCTTTTTCTTTAATCTTTCTTTCATGCTGATAAAGGTGGACATTTCTCTCCTTTGGCCCAACATACATTCATCAATCCATATTTTGTGAAGGCAAATCGTCCTAAATTAATGGGCAGATTTAGATTTAAGTTTTCACTGAACATTTTAGTTACCTGACTTTGTGCACACCATCTGGGTTTAGCCATCTCAGCTTGTGCCAAAGAAACGGACCCCTTCATGCAAAATGGCAACATATTGTTGCTTTTCAACAAAAAACATCATAACTGCAGGTTGCGAGGCTTTTGTTGAAAAACAGCGACATGTTGTGACTGCAGCATGCTTGTTCATTGATTTTATCATTGATTGGTACTTTATGGAAGCTAATTGATTATTTGCTGATTATTATTAATCTTAGATAAAATCTGATAAAGACAGTTTTTTCTTTGTAGCGTGACTATTCGTAGAAAAGGTTGGCTATTCTAGTTTAAAAGTGAAATTACAGAAAAAATAGGAAAAGGGCCAAAAAATGTTCACTTAACTATTCACTAATATTTCCTTCCAGTTTACCAGTCTTCAGAAGGAAATTGATGACCATAAGGAGGAGATCAAGAAATATCAGGCTGAGACAGCTAAACTACAGAACATCATTAAAAACCTGGAGAAGGACATTCAGGGGCTGAAGAAGGAAATCCAAGAGAGAGACGACACCATTCAGGATAAGGTAATACAAATGAGCCAATCATCTGGAAAAAGGGCCCGTTATAGCAATGGAGATTCTCATGTTTCAAGATCAGACTATGTCAAAGTGCTTGATCAGGAGTCATGATGCTCTCATATAGTTGCTACAGATCTTGGAAATGCTATTAGAGTACAACATGGGTCCTGATTAGACTGTGCATATGCACAGGCTGATCTGGATCCATGTTGTTATCTGTTTCCATAAAGGCCTTATTTCTCGATTCTAACTCAGATGTAATATGAAGTGGGGAGCAATTACTAAACCTGACTTGTCACTGATCTGTCACAACATTTAAAAGACTTGGGCAAGGATCTGGAAGCACCTTTATGTCCTTTTGGACCAACATGAACCCCAATCAGCCGGAATGTACTTACAGTCTGATCAGGTTCCATGCTGTTCTCTTATAGCCTCTTCATAACTTGTAGAAAAAATGTGACCAATCACGCTAAAAGGGACCTTATTGGATGTGTGAAAAATATCGACCCTAGTCAGTCTGCGCAATCCGCGCAGCCAGACTAGGGCAGACACTTTTCACTTTTATGTAATTTTCTGAATCCGGAATGTTTTCCCTATCTTACTATATGTTCATTTTTTTGCATTCGGTATCAGGTCGACCCGCTCTGAGTGATCATTTTGTTAAAATTTGGATTTTTGGAAGTTCGGATAAGGTCCCTTTTAGTGTGATGGGTCACATATAAAATAAGGACATACAGGTCTTGAATCTAGGAGAAAGGTGATCAAGATCCATTTTGCTCTGTTATAACCCATTCAGTGACTGTAAGAAAGTAGAACCCATTCTGGTCAAATTGCATTTTGGCAGTTTCTGATCTAGTAACATGGTAGTCTTTAATGCTTTAGGGGTCATTTTTAGCTCGACTTTTTGAAGAAAATGAGAGCTTATACTGTCACCCGGGCGTCGGAGTTGGCGTTGGCGACGGCGTTGCAACAAAGGTTAAAGTTTTTTCAAACATCAATAACTTCCATACTATCAAAGGGATTCAACCCAAACTTGGAATACTTATTCACCATCACACCCACTACCTTACCACCAGGGCCCATGACCCTGGCTCCACTATATTTGGAGTTATGCCCCCTTTATACTAAGCAACTTAGAAAGTCGAGCATGCTGTCTTCGGACAGCTCTTGTTAGAGATCAGTATTCAATTATTCAGATTACAGATTATTCCAAATTATACCTTAAATGGATATACATATTGTTTAGACCACAGTCTTCACCGAACAAACTGCCAGAAAATATTTATGATTATAGATTTATTATTGAGATGTATTGTTGTATATTGCTTTTTGATCAGGTAATTGATTGTATATTTAATTCAAATCATCCCTTTTTTCACAGGAAAAGCGAATTTACGACTTGAAAAAGAAGAATCAAGAGTTGGAGAAGTTCAAGTTTGTGCTGGATTATAAGATTAAAGAGTTGAAGAAACAGATTGAACCAAGAGAAACTGACATCAAAAATATGAAGGAACAGATACAAGAGGTACACAATCTTACTTTACTTACTGCATTTAACCCTTTCCCAAACAAGACCTGGTTTTATCATCCCTAAAACAAATGGCTTGGGAAAACATTGAGACAAAAGAAGAAACTGCTGATAACCAGCAGTTTCTCATTTTGTCTCAATATTTTCTGTGCAATTTTATGCACAAATTCCATCTTTGAAAATATCCCTTGTGTTGTCTGCAACAGTTTTCAAATTGGACCACCCTAAAAATTTTGTCATTTTGGAAAGAGTTAAATTGAAAACTTCTTCAGATGACAAAATGGATGTTGATAAAATAGAAATTGTGTAAAACATAGTAGAAAATATTCAGGAAATAGGGGGAAAATGCTGGTTATCAACATTTTCTTCTTTTTCTCAATATTTTCACAATCATCTTCTGTAATGAGTGTCAAAACCAAGTATTTTTTTAAACAATCCACTCTCTCCTTTTGTCTCTTTGGAAAGCCTATTTAATTTTTTCCCAAATGAAAAATATAACACTGTTTCATTTTGAAAGCTGTTGCAGAAGACAATTTTAAGTGAATGAAATTTTACATGTTTATGTATTTTTGGGTTAAAAACAAAGTAGGAAATAAATAAATTGCTTGAAACAAGCAATTTCTCCATTTTCCACAATGGTTCCTAAAGCTTTAATTTATGGGAACTAGTTTTGGGATCTATGAATTATGATGACTTGGGAAGTTTGTAAACTTACATATTATGTCTTGTCTTGTAGATGGAAAGTGAATTAGACAGATTTGACAAGTTGAACACACAGCTAGAACTGAACATCACTGAGTTACGACAGAAACTGAAGGCAACAGATAAAGAGATGCACCAAGAACGACAGAGGGTAAGTCATCTGTTGTGCTTGACAGAGTATTGCGTGACACAAGAATTGCAGAAAATATTTAATGTATAATATGTTATCAATTTGTAAATGTTTGAAACAGAGAACGCAGAAATATTTCAGGAATTAGATGGATAGGGTAGACCTTTTAAACATCAACCGATAATACAAACCGAATTCAAATTGGTCACATATTAACAGAATTATTGATGATTTACTGAAATTGTAGTGACTAGTGATTCCTCACCCTGTTATAGGAGTTGCCTTTCTTACATCAAATTTCAAACTTACTTACTTGAAGTACTAATTTATTTTCAACTCAATTCTAAAGAATTGATTGTTGTCATGGAGTTGAGCCCGTTCAATGGGAAAGATTGCTTTTGAAAACATATGGAAGAAAATAGAGATTATTTGAAGCAAGCAATTTCTTTTTATCAAAAAATTTTAGACTGATCTGACCTATATGCTTTATGGATGTGTTCCTGCGCTTTCATAATAATATATTGGTAATTAAATAGAAGAGGTTTTTTTTTTTTTTAAATTAAATCTTATTGTACACAAATCCAACTTTACCAACATCAATTCCTTCATTTGCAATAGCTTTCAAATAGGAACAGTCTATACTTTTGTCATTGGGAAAATGGTTAAACTTTTCATTTGAGGTACACCAAACGTCCTTTTCTATTTTGAAATTAGAATTGAACTAGTTGTACATGTATAATTATTATCCATTCAGGTGCGAGACAAAGAAGCTGTTGTTAAGCGGTTCAAGACAGATCTTCACAACTGTGTGGGCTACATTCAGGATCCAAAAATGTTGAAAGAGAGCATTAAAGCCTTATATCAGAAACATGTTCAGGAAGATATTGTAAGTTTTGATTTCCCCATGGATACATATACACTTTTTGACAAAGTTAATAGAAAAGGTTGAGAAAGCCAATGTTTTTTATGGACTTTCAATGGCTTTCACATTTCACATGATAGTGTATATGTGTGTCTTGTTACACAACTCTTCCTTTGACATCAAGGTCATTGTTTAGATCAAGGTCAAATATCAAGGTCACAATTAAAAAACAACAACAAAAAAAAAACCCCAAAGACAAAAAAAAAAACAATGAAAAACAGCAACAACAACAAAAACGTGATAGGGTTTCTCCCAGTTTTGACTGTTTTCACCCTGTCAAAAACAAGACTATAGAGGTAAAAGAAAAAAAATCTGGCCACAAGCATTTTCTCATTTTGCTTCAACATTTTGCTACTCTATAATGTACATAAATTTGAGTTTTTAACCATTTTGGTTTCTCCAGCTAGTCTCAAATTGGAACATCCAAGTTTCTGCCATTAGGGGAAGAGTTAATAATTTTACATTTGAGAAATGTTGAATTGTCGGACATCAGTTTAATAAAGCCACTCAATGCCATCTTTTGATGTCACATTAGGTAAAAGGCTTTGGAAAGCATTGTGGAAAATGAAGAAATTGTCACTAGCAAGTTCTTCATTTCTGAATATGTTTGCTACCTAGAATGACCAAAAAATTAAATTTTCATTCTCTTAAAATTGTTGTCTGCAACATATTTGAATAAGAAAATATCAAAAATTTTGCCACCTGGTAATGGGTTAATGCTTTAAACTTTCTAAGGTCATTTGATAACTTTGTATGATGTTTATTCCAGACTGAGTCAGCCAGCGTAGATGCAGACATACAGAAGGAGTACGCGAGACAGAGAGAACATTTAGAACGATCCGTTGCCTCACTCAGAAAGAAACTAGCCAAGGACTCGGAAATCCACAGAGCTGATAATGTCAGAATTATGCAGGTTAGCATCTTCCTACATTGTTTTCTTAAAACTTGAAATCCCAAACCAGACCTATTTTGGATGTCCATTATAGTAAAGACTTTGGTAATTTCTATATTGTTTTCTTAAAACTTGAAATCCCAAACCAGACCTATTTTGGATGTCCATTATAGTAAAGACTTTGGTAAACATTGAGAAAAAAAACATCATTTTCTCCTTTTACCTCAATATTTTCTGGACTGTATTGACATAAGGCCTATTCTAATCAACATCTCTTTTATCACCTGCATCGGCTCTCAAATTTAGTCAAGGTTTAAGAGCTTTTCTGATTGGCATTGTTAAGATTTCCCCAATGTTGACTGCTTTTAACAACCAGACGGGATTATGATATATTTAGTATCAAAAGAGTTAGAATTAATCTTTTGACCTGCAACACCTTTCAATTTGGATTTTTTTTTAGGAAGAGGTTCAACCGAAGTTAGCTGATACTTGGCCAAATTGCATTAGAACAAATTAAATTAATTAAGTCAATTATGATACAGAAAGATATAGGTTCATTTGTGCATCTTATTGCTAGTCCCGTTCAGAATTATTCCCTTTATTTTCTTCTGCTTTTGTTTGTTAACCCTTTCCAAACAATAGCATTTTATGCCCCCGTGTCGAAAGATCAGTGGCATATTGTTGTACCGTTGTCTGTCCAACCTTCTTTCTGTCAGTCTGAAACTTAACATGAAAAGTTAAAATCAGCTATTTCGGGAGTATTGGTGTTTCTTGTTGTTTATATATTTGCAAGAAGCATTTTAACACGTAAATTGACATTATACAGTAAACATCTCCTTTTCCTTGGGTGTTTTGATTATCAAATAGTAAAAAAACCTATCTGTCATATGCTATTTTAGTTTGTGAGTTGTAATAGCTTTTAGCTATGTCTATCTACAAAATGCAATACAGTACAAATTTTCTTATTTCTCTTCCAGGAAAATGTTTCCCTCATCAAAGAAATCAATGATCTGAGACGAGAGTTAAAGATTGCTCGTACTACCATTCACGACCTTGAAGCTGCCGTTAAACAATACACGAAGAAAACAGGTGGTGAAACTACTGATGTATTTGCGGTCATGATGCGTGCGCCGAACGCTCTAGCGGAGAGTGAGATGGAGGAGAAGAATAAGGTCATTGAAATGCAGAGATTCGAAATCCGGCGATTACGAAGTGAGATGGAAAATGGAGGTTCTAGGCCTTCATCGTCAAATAAACTACCACCTATGCAGGCTGTAGAATCATCAGCGTGAGAGTAAAGTGTTAATGTTACAATTTGTTGGCTTAGTGCAAAACTGTTGTAAGAACATTTAAATGCACTTGTGCATTTAAATTTTCTTACAACAGTTGTACACCTAATTCATCAATTTAATTTGACGTTTTATTGAATGATTGTTTTTTACTTTGTGAAAATGAATTTTTTATACAAAATGTTGATAAAATGTCCACCGACTTACCGCATATTTATAATGATAGCAATAATATATGCAGAAGTGTGCGAAGAAAATATCTTGTGTTGCTACTGACTGAATGAATGTTTTGTGCTATATTGTCTGAATCATGTTTGTTTGCAAATGAAGCAATTATATTTCATGGATTATTTTCACAGTAAAAACAGTGATTGCTTCTTAATAAAGTTAACCTTTGATATCATTCGAAGAAAATTGATTATCAAGACTGAAAATAATTTAAGTTTTATTTCATTAACCATTTTCCAAACAAGACCTGGTTTTGATGTCCCTAAAAGGGAATGCTTGAGAAGAAATTGAGACTAAAGAAGAAAATGCTGGTAATTAGCATTTTCTCCTTTTGCTTAGATATTATCATGTCTATTTAGTTTTAGATCTATTTCTTTGTAAAGATCCATTTTGCCATCTTAATCAGCATTCAAATTTGGATAGTCCAGTTTTCAGCTGTTTAGGATAAAGTTAATACTTCTCATTTCGTCAATTCATAAACTCTGTCACTTTAATGTAGAAATATTGTGCACTAATGTAATAGTTGCTCATCCAAGTTATAGTCAGATAGTTTAAGCCTTCCATATCAATGGAATAATAATTACTTTTTCTTCATCTCTTCCCTCCACGATGAAAATTTAGAGCGGTCCAAAGTCCTAAATATTGCAGAGAAATGGTACAAAGTCAGTGTTACAAAGAATAAACACTCTTCATATTTAAGTACATCTATTAAAAATGAGAAAATGCTACTCATCCACAGTTTCTGCTTTTCTCTTATTGTTTTCTGTAGCTTTCTCTACAATAGACGTCTATGTATTTTGTCCTCTAAACGACGTCGTGTAGTTCTAGGATAAAAATACAAACCATCTTCATGAACATACTGCCAAAATTTCTCAGTCAGGCCTAGGTGGATATTACTGGTACTTTCTTTCAAAGCAATAATACTGAGTAATGATAAAACAACAACAACAACAGACTGAGAACAGGCGTGAAGTTGCCTCCCCATGCATCTGTCTGTGTTATCGTCCGTCCAAAGTGAGGAATTGTGACAAGCATTTTTTACACACCTTCAACAAGTCTTATTTATAGTTTCTTGATGGTGCGAGTTGAGCCACAATTCGTGATTTATCTTTAATGTTGATGAATATACATTATTTGTCTGTGATAAACTATACATGCTTATATGTACAATATTTAAAGTCAGTGTGGATACTATGTAATGAAAATAGAATATCAAACATGATTGGTTCTTTTATCCTTTATATGAGACCCGTCATGCTAAAAGGGGCCTTATCAGATGTGTGAAAAATATCGACCCTAGTCAGTCTGCGCAGTCCGCGCAGCCAGACTAGTGCCGACACTTTTCACTTGTATGTGATTTTCTAAATCTTGAATGTTTTCCCTATTATACTATATGTTCATTTTTCGCATACAGTGTCTGGTTGACCTGTGCTGAGTCTGACAAGTTTGTCAGAGCTTTGACTTTTGGAGTTCGGATAAGGTCCCTTTTAGCGTGACGGGTCACATATATGTCATTCTCCATGCCGAGATCATCGATTCTTACATCTTAACGAGGTCGTTTACCATTTTGATAATGCAAGTCCCAGCCTTTCCATCAAATCTTGCCAAAACCAAAACATTTTGGGTCGTCCAATTAAGATTTAGAATAGAAATTTCACAAAAAGAATATAGTTCATAGATCTATTCATTATTATGCAAAAGAGGAACCAATAGCGGGATTTGGAGAAATTGATTAACAACACTATTTTCTTCTTTTTGTCCATTGTTTCCAAGACAATATGATAACACATCAAAGACATTGATAGTCGTTATTTTTGGGTATCGTTTTGATCAAGGGCCGATTGTATAAACTTGGGTTAGGACTAACTAAGTGGTTAACCCATTACCACACAGTGACTCCTTTTGACTCCCAACAATATAATGGCTTTGGATAACATTGTGGAAAATAAAGAAATTGCTTGTCACAAGCAATTTCTTCATTGTCCACAATGTTTTCTACCCAGAAAGCTATCAAATTTCGAAATTTCTTCACACTGAAATGTCGTCTGTAACTTCTTTCAAATTGGACTAACCCAAAATGTTGTCATTTGGTAATGGGTTTAATACCTGATTTGGTTAGATTTCCCCACAACAACACAGCGCTCACCAATGTACATACAACCGGTCCTTGGTTGGAATTGTTATTGTTACAAAGAAAACGTGAATTTGCTGAAAAAGAAACGATTATCACATGCTAGTCACAAGCTGTATTATGGTTATACTGTTTGACCCTGCTTCACGCAGTCTTTTACGTAATATCTTTAACCGATGTCCTGTTACCCACATAATCAAACGGCTTTTGAGAACGGCTTACTCTCTAAGAACGGCTTTAACCCATTACAACACAGTGACTCTTTTTAACTCATATGGAGATAATGGCTTTGGAAAACATTGTGGAAAATGAAGAAATTGCTTGTGACAAGCAATTTCTTCATTTCCCGCAACGTTTTCTTCACAAAATGACCAAAACATGTAAAAAATAACTCATTTTAAATTGTCGTATGCAACACCATTTAATTTGGACCAACCCAATTTTTTGTCGTTTGGTAATGGGTTAATCCCGACTCAATCAAACTAACAAATACTAGTTAATCAATCAATCGATCAATCAATTAGTCAACAGTTTTCAAATAAAACAGACTTCTTATAGCCTCTTATCTTCTCAAACATAATTTTATTTGGGATTCTTAGTTGAAAGATGCTCTGACAACAAAATTGCTGTTGATATAGGTTTGATTTGCGCAAAAGATAGCACAGAAAACATTGAGTCGAAAGGGCAAAATGGTGATAATTTTCTTCTTTTGTCCCACTGTTTTCCCAATCTATAATTAAGGAAGGACAAAACCAGAAAATGGTACAAGAACGTGCTCATTGAACAGAATTTAATAACAAGAATAGCTACAGGCTAAAAACGGACTCAAGATTGCGACAAATAACAGGCATTTGTCAAAGTAATTCCAAAATAAGCACAGAAAGGAAGAAAACCCACTCTTTTATCATCAATGATCAAATAACTGACAATAATAAACATTTAATCTTCTCATCGACGTCATAATTGTAGTCTTGTTGTTTTGGTTAACCCTAAACCAAACGATATATAAAGGTTAAAGCTAGATATAGTTGGAGGAAACATTTTTATCTTTTCTTTTGCATTTCCTCGTTCGATGTTCCAATTTAGAAAAATTAAAGGAAACCATGATAATCAAACGCCGTGATAATCAAACGCATTTTCATTCCTCTCGTTTTTACTGAGCTATAACTTACATACAAAGTCTCTCTCTTCTTTTGTTAGCATTTTGCCATAGTTTAATTGTAAATTTACATGATGGGAAACATAATTGGCGAAATATCATTTTGATGAAAACTGAAAAGAAATATGTCGAACTCCGGATATCTCGAAGAAAACCGTTGTTTCCTACTACTTCGACGACACAACGAGTTTCAGTGCTATGTACCGGTATTGTATCATCCGCAGTAGTAGTCTACTGAAGAATTGGAAATGCTCTATCATAACATAGAAAATAGATTGAGGAATAGGAAAATATACCGCCAGCATTCTCTCCCCCTCCCCTCCCGAACACACCCCAACCAGTCAACCACCACAAAAAATATTCAAAATCCGTTAAATGAATGACGTCATACCAGATAATTATATTTGGTAACGGGTTCAGATTCAACAGTTCGCGCCATTTCCACGTGGTTCGCCACAAATGACTAGCCACGAAATATTATACAGGAAACAAAATGTGTGGTTAAAGCCAAGAATAAAAAGCTTTGTTATTAGATCTTTGACAGTTTTCCAAATTAAAGATTAGTCCCGGAAAGGCCAGGTCAGTCCTCAAATAAAATAGCAAACTTTATATATTATAAGTTTTATTTTCATACTTACTAGGATTGTTCTTATAGCAACGAATTTTGTGCTAAACATGGACTTATCGATGCACTTTTTCCCCACAAATCAAGGGCCTGCGGAACAAATTGCTGCTATGAAAATAACAAACTGTAGATCTCCCGCACCTTCCATATTCCCGGCCCTTCCTGCTCTTGAAACTCAAACAGTATCTCACCGTAAGAAAATACAAAACATGAAACGAGCTAGGTTCAGCCATTTTTCGGCATCTGAAATGTAGCATTTACCAAGAAAAGACAGAAACTGCTTTCAAAAATTGGTTTCATATACTTCTCGCCCAATCAGATGGCCTGTCAATCAATTGGATATACGGCCCGTATTATCAACGATCGTAAGATTATTTTTTTGCGTAAATACTTATAACAGCAAAGCTGATTGGCTCGACCTGATTTGTCGTGCAATCAGATGTCTTGTTACACAAAAACGTGGTTGTAAGATCGTTGATAATACAGGCCCATTCCTGTCCCATTCTACAGTTGGTGTTGAATACAAGGCCTTTCCATTTTTTTCAGTCTCAATAAGACCCATTTTCTAGTAACACGACATAAATGAGTAGTGGGCCTACTTAACTCTCTCTTGGTTTTATGCTTCATGCATATTTATAGGGTCAGCAGACTTAAATAACAGCTTTAAAGCCATTCTCAACAAAAACCTCTTGATTAAATCTTTGACAGTATTCCAGCATTAGCAATGTCTCTGTATTACTTCATTCCGTCGATTATTTTAGCTCGACCATTTAATGATAGGCTAACTATTCCAATCGCCACGCGGACGAAGGAGTCTGGTTTTTGTTTGTATTCAAGTTTGACATTTCCCAAACCAGAATTAGCTTTGTTGTCCCAAATTAAAAGGAAAAGAAGAAAATACAAAACTACTGATCATCTGCCTTTTGTGTTGTTCCTTGACGGCGAGAAAGAGTTGAATTAAGGACAGATCCTCCATTTATTTCCTACGGTAAGATTTTTTTTTTATTTTTTCTGTACTGATATTTAAATATATGAGAAGTAAAAAAATGACTTAAAAACTATAGGTCATCAAGCGAATTAAAAAGTTATTGGATTTCAAGGGAGACTATTCTTATCTGAAATTGCAAAAATGAGGTGTCACTTAAATACCCACAAAAAGGTGTTCGAAATGACTAGGATTACATAAATAAGTCTTTATTGTGTTCAATATGTTCTATTCTGTCTAAATGAGTATCAATTTGGGAAAATTTAGTGATGATTTTGAAATTTTTAGTAAAATATTCTTTCAAATGTAGCTGAAATTGCTCTTTTTACGTAACGTTTCTGATAATAAAAGATATTCCAGCGGTAAGATTTTTTTCTTTTTGGTATAGACATAGTGCTTGGTCATACCTACAAAAACAAAACAAAAAAAAAAAAAAAAAAAAAAAAAAAAAATGTATGTCAAACCAAGCGTTTTTCTTAGTTATAAGTAAAATTTGGTTTACTTTTTGCAGCTCTGTCCGAAATTGTTTCACTTCTTTTATCCATTTGATTCCTTATTACCAGCTTTAGGTAATAAAAAGTGTCATCTTTTGTGTCCATCTGAAGCAGACTACCTCATAAAGACACCACTTTGTTTTTGTTGCTCCGTTTCCTATCGCTAACGCCACATGTTGAACGCGTAACAGAAAGCGAAATGTACCATCCGAGTACTATTACACTTTAATTGACCAAACAGAGAAAATTGAAATAACCGAAAAGGGTCTTGTCATTTATCAACCAAACATTAACAAAATGTTGAAAATACATTTGCTGAAAAGGCCAATTACTGAAACAGCTTTATTTCGTTATTTAGGATATGCGCAATAAGTTGCGCAGTAACAACTGGAGGATCTGTCCTTAAACGGAAATTCCGGTAGGATAATAGATAAAATACCGTAATTATTCTAATAAACGCCCGGCGATGGAAAAGTTGGGGTGGGCGCAAAGTTTTGTTATAAAGACTGCAAAATACGATTTTTAAATGAAATTTTTTCATTGCAAACAGATTGAGGGCTGTGCATCCTCTTTTTCATTGTTTTTGAAAATGGTCTTTGTTTATGACTTACATAATTTTAATCAAGAATTGGGCGATGAGCGTTTATTAGAATACCCTTTTTCGCTTAAAGTGTGCTTGAAATCATAGGAACTAGGCCAAATATTTTTTTTAATTAATGATCGGTGGATATATACATGAACATGTATATATCCACCGATCATTAATGAAAAATATTTTGCCTAGTCCCTATGCTTGAAATAAGCAGACTTTAGCCGAGATTTTAGGGATGGGCTTTTATTAGAATATGGGCGTTTATTCGAATAATTACGGCACTTTTTTAAGAACAAGAGTGCCAGAATGGCACCGTAATCGTTAACCTGTTGTTCTTGTTGTAAACATGTTTGCATTGTGAAAAATATAATTCCTGTTGTAAACAAACAAGAAGTCCCCTTTTACTATGACGAGGCTTCATATTTGAGAAAAAAAGAAGAAAAAAGTACCTCTTAGCAATACCATAAGTAATGCAAATATGAAGTTTTGTCAGATTGGCTCTGCGTTTATAGAGAAATTGCTTCTGACAAATTTCGCATCTTGTGCTCAGGTGAGCTAAAAAGTTCAAGCGTAAATTTTATTTTGTAATTTTTATAGGTACGAGGGGTGATCCAAAAGTAATGTCACAGTGCTTATAGTTTGGTAACACGACGTATTCTTGTACAAGTTAAGACTTATCATTCAAGTTTATCCTATTTGTAACATGCTTTTCTGAATTATTTTTTTATATTTTTATATATCCGAGAAAATAAAATGCTAAAAAAGATCCATATCATGCATGTGCGCCGCACAACCTAGACTATTCGTTTGAAGATTATTATAACTTAGTGTTCTATATCATCATATTAAAAGAAAAACCGCGACAGTTAAGCTGATATTTAAATGACGCGATGTCATGATATTGCATAGCAATTTTAGAACGTTTCAATAAAATCTATGCACTGAAATACCAAATAAGTCTCATTGAAATCATCACTCGCATTCGGTAAAATGGCAGAATCGGATAATTGCCCACAACGTGCTATTCTGAACTTTTGCTAAAGGCTTAGGAAATAGCCGATTGGAGCAACAGACACAATAAATTCTACCTAAAAGAACAGACTATTAATATGAGTCTCGTCCGTTGGTGCAAGCGTTTTTTTGTGGAATGAAAATAAGTCGTTTGAAGATGAAAAAACGAGCCGGTATACATGAAGAGCAGCGGAATGACGCCAACGTCCAAGCGAGTTTGCGCCCTTTCCGCATCTTAAGCTGGATTTAGGAGGAATTCATCACGCCAACCTTAACCAGCTGAGAACAAATTGGCTCAAGCGATGCATTCAATGAATTCCTGAACGAGTTGTAAATGTAAATGCATTTATGATGTGTGCCGGACGCCACTTACGCTGCATTGAACACGGAGTGCGATTTTGAGACGGAGTAGACTTTGACGTCAATGACGTTGTGTGTTGTGCGGCGCTGGACACCGATACGCTGTATAAAAATGTGGTTTATTTTGGTAGTATTATACGAAACTTTATGAAAATTTGTGTATGTATTAAATAAATGATAAACTTTCGACAGGTAAAATTGCATGACGATGCGTGCATTAATTAACCGAAAACAACGTTTGTGACATTACTTTTGGATCATCCCTCGTACCTCCTACGTAAGTTTAGACTCTGGGCCCATTTGATACGTCGTAAATTGCTGTTTTGCGTATCTCTGCAGAATGAATCTTGTATGCCAATGTCTGACCGTTTCATACCATATCACTCAAAATTAGCTATTTCATCTGCAAATATTCGACAAGCAATTGCTATTGTCGTGGCGGGCACGCCCTTTGCTTTACACAAATGTAATTATAGCTGGTGCAAGCTGTCCCCAGATTCGCGATACAACTGCACATTGCTATCAGCGATATCATGTAGTCTAATTAATTGTTTAATTGGAATATCAGCAGACTAGTTAACCCTTTCCCAAATAACAAAATTTTAGGGCTGTCTAATTTGAAAGCTGCTACAGACTTCAAAATGGATGTTGAAAAAGATGGACTTTTTGTACAATATATCATGGAAAATATTGAGGCAAAAGAAGAAAATGCTGATCATCAGCATTTTCTTCTTTTGCCTCAATGTTTTCCCAACCCTAAACATTATATAGGAACGTGAAAACAAGGTCTTGTTTGGGAAAGGGTTAATGACTGGGACAAACGAAATCGCAGCGTGCACGAGAACGTCCACTTTCATAACAACTATTGGATTCCTCAACGTTGGGGGGAGTTTTGAACCAGTTTCGTCACAATGTGGGGTCTACGTGTAATGCTGGTGGGTTTCGGGCTGTTTATCAGTCCAGCACAAGGATCTAAGTATAAAGAGCCCATGTGTACATCGAGGTTCGACTTTGAGGACAAATTACTACATAAACTGGTACGATTAGAACATGCCATGGAGCTATTACAGGAGAAAGTGAACCAACAACTGGCAGACATTAAGGTAATTCAACATTTATTCATTTATAGCATGGTCCATCAAACGACTCCGTGATGTTCTTCGCGATTATTCAGTTTCCTCGTAAGCGAGATATAGACGGTTCATTTCATGGTAAAGTAGTGAAAGTTCATTTGTGGCTATAGTTTAGCCCAGCCCCACTAACCCCTCCACGCGTACACCAACAAGACAAAAATACCAGTGTTTTTGGCTTTGCTGCGTAGGATCTTAAACCGTTTTCAGAATCTTGAAAGCGGTAATATGACTGGTCATAGGAAAATTTCGTTGAAGATGAGCCCTAACGGGATGTTTCCTTTAAGTTAACATCGGATATTAATCATATTGTGTCAAATTTTAAATAAGTTTTCGTGATTTTATCCTAGAGTCATGGCCCCTTGTAAATTTTGTTTTATACTCCTCACAAAAAGTTAAGCAACAAAAGTAATTCTCTCAATATTCTTTTAATACACGCGGAAATTTTTGCACAGATTTGTTATTCGGACAGCCATATCTATGCTAAAACGCACTTAAAAGAATACTGAATGTTATCGTCTCCAAAAACAGCTATCACTCGATTAGAACACACTCACCCCCAAAACATGCATGCAAAATGTGTCGCATATACGGATTTCAAACTTGGCATTAGCTCCGAATGTGCTTAAAACGCGTCAATTTGACAACTTTAATGTCATCAACATTAATTTTGAATCATGCCAATACGTCACTTGACTCCAATTGAAGTGGCTCAAATTGTTGGAATGCTACAGGGTGGGGCAACCAAGACTGCTGCTGACATTCACTTTAAATTTCATCGCAGTATTGACTGAAGTGCAATAAACCGATAAAATTAAACTGGACAGATGTCAGAGAGACCACGTTCAGGTCGTCTAAGAGTAACAGCGCCTTGTGAAGACCGTAACGTTGCATCCTTAGTCCGTAGGAACTGGAATACAACGGCAAGATCACTGCAAAATGACCTTCAGAGGGTGTCAGGAAACAGACTTTCCATCCAAACCGTGAGGAACTTGTTTCACACAGAAGGTATAAGGTCCAGGATACCACTTCAACGGACCCAACTTCCCCCAGAACATCGACGGCAAAGATTAATATTGGAACATCAAAATCAAAACTGAGGGTCACTCGTTGGCGTCACAAACTCTTAACTGTCTCGTCAAGATTCTGCCTTGGTTCTAATGATGGTATGACACGTGCGTGGAGAAACGGTAATGAACGGTTTGCCGACTGTAACATCGCTGAACACGACCAATATGAACGTGGGAGTTTGATGGTCTGGAGAGGTATCAGTGTTTGCCACAGAACAGAGCTGGTTCTCATCAGACGAGGTTCAATGACTGGTGTAAGGTGCATTTACAAGATCATCACACCTGTTATCATCCTTCTGGCACAGTAAACAGATCAAATTGTTATGTTAATGGATGGTAATGCCCGTCCCTATCGTTCTGGAATTGTGACTGAAGTTCTGTGGACCAGCAACATCAGACATATAGACTGGCCTGCTACGTCTCTAGACCTTAATTCCATAGAACATACATAGGACATTCTTTGAGGGCGTGTCTATGGTCAGCATGTTCGACCACAGACTCTGGATGAACTGCAACAGGTCTTGCAGACAGAATGGAGGATCAATCCACAACGGACATTAGACAGACAAATCTGCTTGATGCCAAGGTGTGTTCGGGCGTGTGTTGAACATCGTAGGGGCCATACCAGGTACTTGATGTTCGATCATGGCCTGAAGTGGCCGGAAAACAACTTTTTACACATTCTGAACCGCTGGCCAGTGACGTTTTTCACCATTGTTTCGTCGGGACGGTTTTCGAGGATCTGTAACTTTGTTATTGTTTGATGATTTTCCCAATCATTTAACGTAATTTGTGTAATAAGACCCCAACTTTGTATTGTATAAAACATAAATCATTAGATGTGATAAAACACATTTGAGAAAGAAAATGATCTTTGTTGCTTATCTTTTTGTGAGGAGTATATTTTGCGACAAGGTATAAGCAGTATGTGTGAGTGGTCGAGTTAAGGTTGTCCACACCTAGATAAATTCACATGACGTCGGATTCATTCGTGTGACGTGGATCGTTCCAATGCCGAAAGTTTAACACGTAACCCGAACAGGCTCGGATACGTAACGAATGTTAACGATGTCACACGGCATATTTCGACGCCGCGTGAATCTCATTAGGGGTGGACTACCTTTAGGTGTGTGTGATTGCATTAAACAATATTTCTATAATTGTGTTTGAAGGTAGAAGGCACGGAAATGAAGGAAGAGTTATCGGCCTTTAAACAAGACCTCCAGGCTGATCAAACAGAAGCCTTGAATACGATGAAGTCTGTTCGTGTTGATATAGAGGCTGACAGGGCACGACTCTCAGATGAAATACAGAAGATGGGAGAGGAAAATGAAGCGAAACTAGGCAGGATGTCCGGGGACATTGTTGACGCACTTAACAAATCTGCTTCGAGTAAATGTAGGTATAAGTTGAATCAATTAATCACTTAAGTATTCATTCGATTCAATTCAATTGAATCCAATTGAACCAATTCAAGCATTTTAACTCAACTCAGTTCAAATAGAATAAAATTGAATTAATTAATTGATAAATTAACACATTAATCAGTTTGTGCAATGTATTTTGTATCGACACCATTTCAGTTGCATTCTCGGTCCAACATGCCAGGGCAGCTCTAGTTGACGGTGCACCGACGTTTTCTACCATCCACGTTAATCACGGCGACGCGTATGACAAGCACACGGGAAAGTTTACGGCGAAAGAGGGCGGTGTTTACGTGTTCACCTTTAACATCCGCGCGTTAAGTTCCAATCAAGTTTATTGTTACATCATGAAAAACGGTTCCACCGTGAATTATGCAAGTGTAAGCGGTGGTTCAGACACGACGTCGGTTACGGTGTATGTTGATATGACGTCTGGAGATTACGTAAACTTGGGGAGCTGCGGTAATTGGAATGGTGCCTATATTCAATTTTCGCATACTTCATTTATGGGCTTTAAAATATAGTTAGAGACAGTGTGTAGAAGTCAAAATGCATTTTGGCAACAAGAATCATTGGGCAATGCTGAAATTTCGAACCAAATGCGTGTAAGAATGAGGTCGTTAGAAAGTCATCCAGTTTTGACGCCAACGACATGCAAATGTGTAAATAATAACGGCTGTACAATTACACCTTTCTTTCCTATCTCTGTTATCCAGTTTATCTTTTTTGTCATGGGTTTAATATTTTTCTAGACAAAACATGGGTTTGACGTCCCTAATAGAAAAGGCTTTTGAGACAAAATACAATGCTAGTGACCATCACCGAAGATGCCTAAAGACAATGCAGTAATTTGTCTCCATAGCTGGAAATATAGACTTTGGTGTAAGGTTCGAACCGAAACATAAACAATACTTAAGTTAAGAATTCGATACACACACCACTCACACTTAGCCATGTAATATGTGTATAAATTCTGTCATTCTCATGTTTGTTATCCCTTGTGATCATTTGGAAGTATGCACGCGAATAAACTGCTTGCTTTGAGGTAGAATTTCCCTGTTGATACAAAACGGATTTTGTTGAGATGAAGCAGGCCTACACCGTGCGCGCATTTGAGGGCAGCCAGTCTACCGTACATTTAAAGTAAAACAAGTAAAGGTTGTTTAGAGTCTCAAATTTACGAACTGGGTCCATATTCGCGCGACTTTCACACTAACTCCACGATCATCGAGTTTCAAGTCGGCTGTTTACAATCGGCGCCACTGGCAGCCACAGCACTTTGGCTTTCAACTCTCCCATTTATACACCTGGGTGAAGAGAAGCAACGTGGGGTAAATTTTTGCTAAGTGAATTCCCGTGACACCGGCGGGATGTGAACCCAGGACCTCTCGTTCCCGAAGCCCGCATCCTTACCACTAGACCACGGCGCCCCAAATACATTTCACCAACCCCACGATTTTTCAAACGCAAGCATTTCTCTGTGCCCCCCCCCCCCCAAAAAAAAATAGAAAACATGCACATCAGCCGTGTATAATTGCGTTTGAATGTTCGAAAAATCTATGGTGTTTGGTGTACCATGAGAAAGTTCATCATTTGAAACTGTAAAGGAATACCATTTATAACTTCAATATTTATAGTATTTAAAGTGACATTTCACAATCATTTTTACATAAATTTTACTTTTATTCTATCTGAAAGTGCATCTTTTCTTATGGAAATTCTGAAAATTTCAAGTCAAAATATTGAACCGTTTACGAGAAATATATATTTTTCTGCTAAAATTAGACAAATTGCTGTGGACAACTGTTCAGATTTATATAGAATTTGTTATTTCTGTCTCATCTTTAAAGGCACATTTTTCGCTTATAAATAACAACTTCAAACAAGAGCTGTCCGAAGACAGCGCGCTCGACTTTCTAAGTTGCTTAGTATAAAGGGGGCATAACTCCAAATATAGTGGAGCCATGGTCATGGGCCCTGGTAGTAAGGTAGAGGGTGTGATGGTGAATAAGTATTCCAAGTTTGGGTTGAATCCCTTTGGTAGTATGGAAGTTATTGATGTTTGAAAAAACTTCAACTTTGGTTGCAACGCCGACGCCAACGCCGACGCCAACGCCGACGCCCGGGTGACAGTATAAGCACTAATTTTCTTCGAAAAGTCGAGCTAAAAACTGATAGCATTTCTACGCATTAGAATAAACAATCTTTGCATCAAGACATACTTTTAAAAAAATGAAATAAATGTGAAATATCACTTTAAGACCACCGGTCCAATATGAAAAAAATACACGTTATATCAAAAACGTCTTAATACATAAGTAACTGTTAAAAGTAAACAAACAATCCAGAAGAACATGCATGTCCAAGGTGAATATGAAATATTTCTACTGAAGCAATATAAATTCATGTAATACATCGTCGCTGTAAATCCAAAACCTCGTATCTCGTTTTTGGGAGATGTTTATGGGGAAGGAAAAAGTGTAATAACTTCCCAAACTGAAAGGTTTTACTTGAACTTTGGACATATTGTTCACAAATAATGTGCCACTAATACTGACCAGTAGAAATATCGCACAACCTGTAATAATAGTCTTGACGGTGCACACAAGAATTTACTTTGAAAATCGCAAGAATCGACAAACGAGGTTTTGCATTTACACCGACGACATGTACATTGGCCAAATCAGCTTTTTTCCTTTCTATTTAGATACTTTAGACAGCTGTAGCCAAACATTTTGCAAGTTTTCTATTAGTATTAACAAACAAACAAACACAATACAATAGAAGTCACATATTTCCCCATATTCCCTCATGTACACTTGCTGGTTTTTGCTGGAGAGAATGCCTCCAACGAGTTCTGTTGTAGAGATCTATTGATACAGAATTTATACCTGAAATGATAGAAAATATAGCCACTTGTTGTCTCGTAACTTAGTACAATGCAATACAATACAATATAGTCTAATATGACTTTATTTAACAATTGAAGGTCAGCGGGCCAAAATAAACTGACACGATTTAAAAACGCAAAATAGTACTTTTACAAATGGTATCTCCTGCGTCTTACAAAACCAATGTATAGCCATGTAAAATTGTAAATGTTACAATTGTTAACATAACAGGACAGAAAATGACCTTTAAAGCCACGAATAATGCCTGAATGGACGTCAGATTTTGCCAAAATGCACGTGTCAAGAGCCTGGCATTGAACATCGACGACAGCGAACCCAGTGTTTTCACAGGCGATTTATCACCATGTCGCGATGTATAGGCCGCCCGCGATTACCAACCATAGAATTTGCTGTAGACTGAGCCGTCACAAATCTGTTGCGTTAGTGACGTTGACGTATACAATTATGTTGACGTACAGTTGTTACACGCAGTTGACCGGGACGTGGGTGGTCTGTAAATCTGCCTGTGTTGTTTACACGTCTCATAAACCTTTGAACCGTCGATTCGGCTACATTAAAGCGTCTAGCTACCTTCATTTGCGAAACACGGCAAACCAAAAGCCAAAAAAGTCGGTTCCTTTTTCGCAAAGTAAGCCTCAATTTTCTTTCGTTGTTCTCGTATGTTTCAATAAGTAAATCAAAGTGGCGATTTGTACACAAAAAAACTTAGTGATTTAACACGTGGTCTGAATGCACGAGACGCACGAGCATTTAGTGATGGGCGGTTCAGATGCCCGGTTAGTTTACAGAAAACATGACAAAATCGTTGGGGCGTGAAGCGTATACATTGTCTCATATATGTCCCCAAACATGGTGCCGATCGAGGCAATAGGAAAGGAATGGTTAATGAAAACGTGTTTTGCGTTTTTAAATCGTGTCAGTTTACTAACATTTCTTA
Organism: Fragum sueziense; assembly: GCA_963680895.1. Taxonomy (NCBI): domain Eukaryota; kingdom Metazoa; phylum Mollusca; class Bivalvia; order Cardiida; family Cardiidae; genus Fragum; species Fragum sueziense. The sequence continues at coordinate 80,741,303 of OY804594.1, read as the reverse complement.
TATAAATTAGTAAAGGGGATTGTTAAAATACCCACAGCAACAGGGGATAGTGATTCTTTCATTATTTTTTATGTTCCTCTAACCCTACGTTGTAGCCATTTTCATCTAATTGCAAGACAAACGAACATGTATTACCATACACTTTTCTTTCTGAGCAAATGCTATATACATGATTGAAATACGTCAGACAAATTACAGGGAGAAATTTCTAAAAAGAGACAATACGTTTATCAAATTATCATATCGGGGCCAGATTTCTCTATTGTGGTCACAAGCGGTAATTTAGAGTTACTTCACGTTTTTAGGTACATTATATTTTGTTAACATTCGCAGAGGCCCAAGAAGTACGTTAAGACCCAATTGTGAAACATGAGGATGTTTTAGTATTTTAATGACCCATTTTTAACGATCGTAAAATGCGTGAAGTAAAACTATGGGAAGAATCAGCATTTATTCATTTGTCTCAATGTTTTCCAAATCGTTTTCTATTGATTTCAAAATGAGACGTTGTTTTGGAAATGGATTAAAGTAATAGAATGTAAATATACAAAATATATTTTAGCCTACTTGTCACATTTTCTGTGGAATGTCTGCCCGCAGTGAGACAGATTATTAGAAACTATTTTTCATGCTAATTTACGACTGAATTATACAGCTTCTTATAATACAAATTCAAATTGTGGCAAATTTTACAGAAAATCCCGACTCTGCATGCAGTTATATGACATTTATTTCCATTGATGCACATAATATGAAGTTATTGCATTAGTGAAGCGCAATGAATATTTGACCGTGATTATTATCAGTGCAACCATTTCCAAAACAAACGAAAGTGAACACTTGTAAAAGTTTAAACATATTGCACATGAAAAAAGACGCTGTTAATACTTGGTATACGGAATTTGTAAATCCTAGCTTGTGTTTAGGTAGGTTACTCTGGTTACTGGTATTTAGCATATTCTTATTTTCTTCAACCCTTTCCCAAACGACACAAGGGTGTTCCACTTTAAAATTTGCTTAAAACAACACAATGACTGTTAAAAAAAAGCCAATATGTGTGTACAATTTAGCACAAAGTGTGTTGTGACAAAAGGAGAAAATGCTGATTATCGGCATTTTCTCCCCTAATTTTAAGGGAGTCAAAACCAGGCCCCGGTTTCTCGAAAAAACTTAAGTATATTCTCATGAGAACATGCTCAACTTCAAAGGGAAACTCTCCAACGTTGAAGGGTATTCGATTGAAGTTCAAGTGGAGTTCGTGCGATTTGAGCACGGTGCTCAGATTTGAGCATGAGAACGTACTTAAGTTTTTTCGAGAAACCGGGGCCAGGTCTTGTTTGGGAGAGGATTAAATGCTTTCCAAATCCTTTTTTGTTATCATAAATGGTTTGTTTTGAATGAGCTTACATAAACTGCTCTGTCAATTATATCTTACGAACACAGGGCAGTGCGAAGAGATAGTGTTTTATAAGACGGGGTTGTTTTCAAAGACTAGACAAAACATTCACCTAAGCCATATAATAACGAATCTTTTACAAAATTTCACCATTTTTTTTTTTAATTCAATTGATGCAAGCAAGTCATTTACCTTCAACCATATTGATTAGAATTATGTTTAGTTATAAGGTTTCGTGGTGTCTCACATTTTCTTTGAGGACATTCACATAAATACACTATATAAACATTTCTGTCAGGATCTTGAAAGAGTTCCTGATGGCGTTTGAGACCAACATGGATCTAGATCAGCCTGTGCATACGCACAGTCCGATCAAGATACACGCTGTTCTCTATTAGCTTCTTGTTCTGTAGCAACTTTTAGAAAGAACCATGAATCCTTATCCGACTAAATGTAGTGATAAACTGGTACAGAAATGTGGTACCTAGCTTTTTTTAATGCAATAATGGCCCCCTGTTCAGATCTGGGCTCATTCGTAATTGATGCAATGAGTCGTCGGAGACAGTTTTCAGATTAAAAATAGTCTTGTTTTATTTGAGCTGCAGTTTCAAGACATTCCATTGATAATACTGGTACATATGACAGCGTCATAATGTCAAGGACACATGTTATCTCGACATCAAATAAGTCATGCTTCCCGGTTCCGTCCTCATCAATTTTCAATCAAAAATATTTTTTGAAATAAATAGGCCTATAGCAATCGAAATCTATTTGAGAAAGGGAACAAAATTGCTAATTTCTTTCCTTATACAACTATTTCATTGACAAAGGTACTTGATGGGGAACAAATACGGTGAAATTAACAGTCGGGTGAGTCGAATTCCGGACATGTCGAGGAAAAGTGCCGTTCCCTACGACTTCGACAAAAAGACTTTCAACCTTAATTTTAACATTAGATTGGACCCAGCGGAGACGCAGCAAATGTCGCATTTCGAAAGGGTACAAAATAGTTCAATTCAATTCAATAAACTTTAATTCTGACTTGAACGATGGTCGTTCCTCGTCATAAACACATATTTACAACATATTTACAACATACAAAATGTAACATATTATATATACAGGAGAGAAAATCCATTATGAAAAATAGTAGATAAATGAATAAAAAAAGGTAGAGAAAAAATATATGCGGAAGTTGCTTAAAAGTTATCCTTGGTTAATCATTAAGTTATTCTTTCTAAGTTCAAAACTTTCATTGCAGAAAAGCGCTAATTTATTTAATGTTTTCCTATCATTATCATTAAGTAATTCAACTAGTTTAAAGACACTGGGATTTCTAAAATAGTGCTTATCAATATATTTTTTCTAAAATTTGTGTAAAATGGACAAAATAGAATGAAATGAAATAGTATGGCAGGATAACATTCCAGTTTCAGAAAATAATCTGTGAGCGAAACGTTAAGACCCTATGTAACGCATGCAGTCCGCGCAGAATTTTACCAGATGATCTACCTTTATGTGTGACGGTCACGCACAGGCCCATAGGAAGCAATTTCATATTGGGTGGGCTTAAGCCCCTGTGTCTGAATATTGGGGTGGGGGGGGGGGCTAAATTGGATTTTCCCAAAATTTTCAGTGTAAAGCAAAGAAAATCTGGTATTTTTGGCCAACTCTGTGTGTGTGTGTGTGGGGGGGGGGGGGGGGTAAGCACCCCCCAACTCCCTGTTCCTACGGGCCTGATTGATACATGTAAAGTAAAATTTGACCCACCACGCTAAAAGTCGAATTCAAATTACTGAGTTATTACAAGAATTATTGACGAGTTAAGACAAGGGTATATTAACCTTTCCAAAACGGCAAAAATTCAGGGTGGTTGAATTTGAAATATTTCTCAAACGTCACAATCAATGTAAAAAAGATAGAATATGTGTACAATATAGCATGGAAAATATTGAGGCAAAAGGAGAAAATGCTGATCATCAGCATTTTCTTCTTTCGTCTCAATGTTTTCCCAAGACTATTCTATCAGAGACGTGAAAATCAGGTCTTGGTTGGGTAAAGGTTAAATGCTAAAGAATTTCCCTTCCTATGGTGGCACTGGAATATGGCATACAGAGCAGAGATTGACATGTGTCAAATTAACAAAGATATGAGTAGATGGAATATGAAATAAGAATCTATAATGAACGTCAAGAGATGTGAGTTTTTAGGTATAACGGAAAAACTAAACTATGGCATTAACTCTTTCCCAAACGACAAAACATTGGAGTGGCACAATCTGAAAAGCTGCTGTAGACGACAAAATTAATATTTATGATAGCCTAACAGAAATTGTATCCATAATAGCCAAGAAGAAAATATTGGGACAAAAGAAGAAAATGCTGGTTATCAGCATTTTCTTCTTTTGTGCCTTTATTTTCCCAATCCTTTTCCTTTGGTATGTCAAAACCAGGTCTTGTTTGGGAAATAGTCAATGAATTCGTAAACTAATCATTCGGATTCATTTGACGTATCTTGTATAATGCGCGGTTTAGATATAATCACAACGTGCGGCTTTCTTATGGTAATTTACTTGTATATAGGCCGGAAGTTGACATGCATCACATTGATAAGTATTAGAGGAATGAAAGAATGAATTTATAATTCATTGTGACTGATCATTAGGACATTTTTGTCATTTTTTCTATAAAAGAAATACTTGCTAATGAATCTGATTAAAACAGATCTTTGAAATAACAAAGTTAACATCTGGCCCCGGTTTCTCGAAAAAAACTTAAGTACGTTCTCAGACTCTAATCTTAGCACCGTGCTCAAATCACACGAAATCAATGTGAAATTCAATCGAATGCCCTTCAACGATGGAGAATTAAAGTTGAGCATGTACTCATGAGTATGTACTTAACGTTTTTTTTTTGAGAAACCAGGGCCAGATGTTAATCAGATTGACTGATCCATATCATTCCAAAACGCGTCCATGAACTTAATTTTCAGATTCGTTAAATGCATCTTGAACAGTGCGAGGTTGAGAAATATACAACCACAGCTTCAAAACACATATCAATTCCGGTAGTTTACTCTTAAAAACAACAATAAGAAGAAAAAAAAACGGAAATTATATATTTCGAACTTTACCCTCTATACCTTCTTTATTTCTTTTCATCTCTTTAATGATATGAACGATCCTTGCAGAATATCTAAACAAAAAATACTTCTAAAATCGACTGGGTATTCTCCAGCATGGATAAGTGTTAATGTTCGGAAATGTTTTCGATTTAAAGCTGGCACGCGCATGTCAAATGTATAGCCACTTAAAAATAAATGAAACGTTTTCTTTGACAAAATACGTCAAATAACAAATTGATATGTTAAACCCCATAACACAAAAATCTCACATTTGTTTTCTTCTCAAAACTTATTTGGCTACGAGGAGAAGTATATCTTAGATGAGATATGGGAAAAGGGAACCCTAAACACTTTTTTGAATCGAGATCAGCCCGCACATGCTCGAATTCTTATCAAGTCCCGTGTTATTCTCGAAACTCATTCAATATGTGTGGCAACTGTATAGAAGGAATGTTTTATTAAACCTAAAACTAACATACGGACTTGATAAAAATTCAAAGCACAGGAAAAATCCCATCTTGAAATACAAATTTTAAAAGTTTGTACCAGCCAACCAGTGGCGGGTTTTGTGCAGTGGCAAAGTGCTGTAGTTGTACAGTCTTTCGAATGAAACTTTAACCCGCGGTCCTGTCCCCATATGACCTAATCTGTTGAATGGGACGTAAAATTTCGTTAAATCCAATAACCTATATATAAACTGAGCCAGAATCTGGAAAAACGTGCTTTATAGCATTTGAGAACATCCTGGGTCCAGATCAGCATGTGCATACGCATAGTCTGATCAGGATCCATCCAGTCCGCAAATACCAGGTAGCTTTTTCTTGATTCGTAGCAACTGTAAGACAGCAAAATCGATCCTGATCAGACTACACTTAGGTACATGCTGATCTGAAAACATGGTAGTCTCAAATGTCATAAGGGAACATTTTTCTGTTCCTGGCTCAATTTTGTAGATCTACCGCGTGTGTTTCTGTTTTTAAAGAGGTCGGCCTTCTCTTGCACAACCGAGACTCGAATCCCTGACCCCAGCATCAGAATTCAGCCTCATACCGATATTTACAACACAAAAACAACTTACTTCAAGCCACTTTCCCCTGCCTCAATGTCGATTGTTTTTACAGAAATGTTTCCATGACTACGGCCACTTCCCGTGACCTTGACATTGATAGACTTGATATATCCAATCGTCTGGTCTGTCACAACCACGTGGTTTATTGTCCGCGATGAACCCAGTCTATTTGCATCCGTTCTGGTAAAAGAAATATAATATTATGCCTTTCGTAGTAGTGAATATTTCGGAACCTATAACACAGATCTATGATCATTCAAGGATTTTCAAATATAAACTATAGACTATCACAAAGTGAAAAGCGCCGTAGAAGGAAAAATATCCACGGTAAATTGAAATTCTGATTAAAATGATTAATCAGCATTTGCTTCCTTTTCCCCAATGTTTTCTGGGCCATTAATGATGAGGACTTCAGAAGCAAACAACGTCTTGTTTGGGGTAAGTAACATTGATTATGTTTATAACTATCAATCTATATATACTGACGTCAAATAGAAACGCTTCAGCACTAATAAATCTCCGATTATTCAGTAAATCTGACTTGAAATAACAAATACTGATTGTAAATTTGACTGTAAATTTGATTATCTGTTGTTGAAAAATGATGATAAAGAATTAATTATCAAATTGTTATAGTTTACAAAAAACGGCACATTTAAACAGAGCGGTATCAGAATTTCCATTTGAAAAGCAGTAGCCCGTGGTTCAAACTTTACTTGCGACGACGAAAGATGCCGTAAAACGTCTTATTTGGTGACCACAGTTAGTGAATACTAAACCCGACGTCGATTTCAACGTCTCAAGCCTAAAACGCATATGACGTTAACGTAAGACAGTTTTTTGTATAACAGGCGTTACATGAGGTCTATCTGACTTTGGCCGATTGGCAAATGTTTCTGTAACTCTTAGTCGTCGACCAAGATGCCTAATCGTGCAGTGCAAGACGTCAAAACGTCAGGCGGCTTGTTCTTTATTTGCCCGTATTCGAAAATGGCTAATCTACGAGCTCTATTTTCCAAGTAGTGTGTCTTTTTCAAACGTTACTTGCAACAACAACAGTTGCCAGAAAAACACTTATTTGGCCACCACATTTACCGACTATTCGACAAAACGATCAAAACGTCACAAACCTGAAACGTAAATGACGTTAACGTGGAGAATTATCTTGCTTTACAGGCGTTACGTGAGGTCTAGTTGAGCGTGGCCGATCAATAATCGTTCGCAGAATTCTAATGCGTTGATCAAGACACCGAATCGAGAAACACAATATGTTAAACTGTCTCGCGACTTGTTTGTGCATTCGTCGCATTCAAAAATGGCTTTATTACGAGCTCCTGTTTTAGAATTCAGTCTTGGGATCGTTCAATTCGGATGTTTTATAAGAAAATCTTTGAATTCGTGGTTACCTATCCACTAGCACATGTTACTGTGTAAAATGTGACAAATTTCATCGCGTGATGTACATACACGAAGCGCACGCAGAAAACGTGACCAGTCACCGGAAATGGACATGTAAATGGATAGGAACGCATATTTTTTCATTTGCCGTAATTGTCGGTCTAAATGATGATATACAGTATACATTTCAACAACATCATAATAGGCATAAGAAAATAACGACAGATTTCATTGGATCGTTTTTATTTGACGTCAGAATATGTCACTGTACGGCATTTCCGCGTCCAAAAATATAGGCCCATTCCCGTGCATGTTTTTAGAAAATCTTTAGAGTTAGCTATATTTATGTCTTTCCCAAAAAACTTAAATCTAATTAATTCGATTTTCTTAGAAGCCCCATAGACTTTCAATGGGACATGGCAGGTAAAATGGGGCATTACGGTGTCTGCATTTTGAACGGAGCAAAGTCCCTCGGAAAGGGGTCAGTAGGGCCTACAAGAATCCAAATAAATGCTTCTCGCCAAAAATCAGCCGTTGAAAATGTAATTGGCAACCAATTTAATTTTCAATTGGTCGCTAATAGCATTTTTATCGCATAATTTTTAAAAGATCTTTCACATCCATCAAATCGCCGACCTTTTCCTACCTTTTTCTTATATTAACGGGGTTATTGAAAATATCGAAAATGTTGAGTCCCGTGATTCCCCACCATGTTGGCATGTTACTTCGTTTTATAATGGTAAAAATAAACCATGACCTCTGGACAGACGAGTCCAACTAAGAAGGTATAACAGGTTTTCGGAACCCCTTTGTTTAAATTCAACCGTTGTTACAATTTTTGATTTAAAAACAAAGGTCTCTTTCACAAATAGTCTCTGTGGTAAAGTGGGTAAGGTGGTGGCCTCCCAATCTAACGAAATATTTTAGCCAGGGTTCGATACCAGAAAACTCCACTATATTTATTTCATGTTTTACTTTTTTTATTATTCGATCTATTTTCTTTTATCTTTTCAGTGCGCCTTTTTTTCTTTTCATATGTTTCGTCCATACAAAATTTGTATACATTCAAATGAGTTCTCTGTCACCAGGGTTATATCTATGTAAGCCTACAAATCAGACACGTCTGACATTTATGACTTAACAAATTGTATTACTTTTATTGAATTATTCAGAACTACGTGCAAAGCTATCATTTAGAACGGTATCTAAGATGATGGGAAAAAATGAATAATAAAATAATGAAAAGAATAAAAACAAAAAATGGTAAATAAACCACGACTATGTGAGATTCGAACCCACATCTTCCTACTTGTAATTGTTGGTCACGCTGTTTTACCACTCGACCACGGTTACTTTGTGTTGACATCGCAGTATTAAATCATTTTGAAAATAAAACACCGTGCAGTATAAACATAAAACCCCTCTCACGTGGATTAGTCAACAATTAAAAGTACATTTGAGTCTCAAGGTCAGTGTTGGCACTATAGTGCCTATAAGGTATTCTATCAATACTGAGATTAGTCTGGCTTACCTGCCCCTAATACTGCGTTATTGGGTCAGGCACACAGTAATCATGGCGCCGTCCACTGGACTGATATTTTAACAAAGGTAAAGAACAAAGTTCTTTAATTTTGTGAGCAGGGAAGGGTCATTAGAAGAGTAGATAGGTTTCGGTATATTTTTAATACTAGCAATAAAAGATTTACATGACCACAACGCTAACCCGAAATAAAACGGTTTTAAAAGATGTACATAAAAACTATATGAAGGCAATTTGGATGTTTACCTAACAGAAGTCCGGTTAGCTCAGTGGTTAGAGCGTCTGACTTTGACTCCAGGGGTCAAGGGATCGAATCCCACGTTGGGCAAATGTTTGTCTTCTTCTTTTTGTTTTAATACATTTTTCATACCAAATGGTTCTAGAGATTGCAAAGACGTAATAAAAACACAATTACAAATTTTGTTTTAATTGCATCTTAGTGATTTCTAGAATAGTTTGGTTTGAGAAAATGTATTAAAACAAAAAGAAGACGACAAACATTTGCCCAACGTGGGATTCGATCCCTTGACCTCTGGAGTCAAAGTCAGACGCTCTAACCACTGAGCTAACCGGACTTCTGTTAGGTAAACATCCAAATTGCCTTCATATAGTTTTTATGTACATCTTTTAAAACCGTTTTATTTCGGGTTAGCGTTGTGGTCATGTAAATCTTTTATTGCTAGTATTAAAAATATACCGAAACCTATCTACTCATCTAATGACCCTTCCCTGCTCACAAAATTAAAGAACTTTGTTCTTTACCTTTGTTAAAATATCAGTCCAGTGGACGGCGCCATGATTACTGTGTGCCTGACGTACTAAAACACATAGTACGACAGGGAACCAGACTATACTGAGATACACAAGACGCGGAATGACCTCTACGGATAAGGCGAGAATTCTCCCTAAAAGCCTCAGCTCGATTGGTCAATTCTCAAAACTAACAAACTGAGAAACAAAATTAAGCTTTATGGTTAGGTAGACAAATAAAGGAAATAAACACCGATTTTTATGTCATTTTAAAAGTTCTATAGGTGCAGATAACTCTTGATTTTAGTACCCACCTAAATGGTTTCGTTTTCTTACACTACCGGTATTCAAAGAGGTAAAATGAAGATTCTTTTATTTTTATTTGCAATTTATTTTCTATAGATACCGGGATAAATGGTGTTGACATCGTATGGCTGCTTTGGTTTTGTCCGTATTGCGCATGCGCACCATTGAAACAACTTTAAACGCGCACTTTCCCGCCAAAAACCGAGGCATGCCTACCTTCCCAAGGCTGGCTACCTGGCTAACATCGTTCCCCCCTTGACCCAGCTTCCCATTGACATATGTTGTGTAACTGGATCATAGGCTTCCTTGGTAAAAAGGATTTGCTGGGTCACGGGGGGGGGGGACGTACTTTTATACTAAAAATAGTAGGCCTACTCATATACCTTATGCCATAATTTTGGCGGGAAGATTTCGCCTTTAAACTCGTTTCAATGATGCGCATGCGCATTAAGGACAAATCGAAAAATGGTTTATGATTTCAACACCAATTGTCCTTACATTTACAGACAATTTTTTGCTTATAAAACTAAAGAAAACTTAAATCTGGTTTAATGAATAACGGTGGGGTAAGAAAATGTAATTTTGGGGGTAGGTACAGAAACCAAGAGTTATCTGTAGGCCTACTTGTCGAATCGTTTTGATCGTACAAAATCAGTTTTCATATGATTTAGATACATATCTAACAATACAGTTCGAAATAATAATCAATTTGCATGTTTTGAAAAATGACTTTTCCATTTGAGCCTTTTAGGGAGATTTGTCGCCTTATCCGTAGCGGTCCTTTTCATGCTCTGTTAGGTCATTTATTGAGACCTATACTCACGTATTTGTTGTCTGTAGCCACTCGCTGGTGCCCCACGTGCCGTTCAGTTTGACCTCCACGTGACCTTTTGTATTTCTCAGATTGGTTCCCATCGTCACAGACACCCTGTAATGGTGCCCTGTAGAAACAGAAAGTAATGTGACATTGAGATAGGGGGGCCGCCTAGAAACTGTTCAAAACAAGACCTGCTTTTGACGTATCTGGTAGAAAGGGCTTGTGAAAATATTGAGGCATATCTGGAAAATGCTGGTAATCAGCATTTCTTTCTTTTGTTTCTATATTTTCTGTGCTACAGGTTATCCTGCGCAAGTCTCTGTCGACATAATTCGTCCCTTGACAGCCAGAAGTGGCTATCAGCAGTTAAAATTTAACTGCTGATAGCCACCTCTGGCACTCAAGGGGCGATATATTCCTATCATAATGTCCACAGCAGCTTTCATATTGGATCACTCTGAAAGTTTGCTGTTTAGGAAAGGATCTAATGGGTATTTATGAAATACAGATAAGTCTCAACACTGTTTTTGTTGAGTTTTTGAAATAATCATATTCCATCAAAAATATTTGTTGTTGCAGAAAAAAGGGGAGCGGGGGGGGGGGGTTGCAAAGGCTCACCGATTTTTGAAATGCTCTTCTACCAAAACCATTTTTTCAAAACTTCTCCATTCCTTGTCAAAAACAATGGCCGGATTTATGGCTTTCTCAGTTATTCGACCCTTTCCCAAACAAGACCTGGTTTTGACGTCGATAAGAGAAAATGCTTAGGAACCAGCATTGGTCAGTATTTTCTCCTTTTGTCTAAATATTTTCTGTCCAAAATTGTAAACAAATCATAGGAATAAACAACATTTCTCCTTTCTATGCTATGTAATATAGACGGTCTCTCTTCAGTAACACGTGTTTTCTCGTCTGCAACATACAGTCGACATTCATTATGTCGACATCGGATTAGTCGAATTTTCGCTTCAGACGAACTTCAAATCTGGTCCCGCCCTCACCAACGAACATAAAATTTTCAAACAAAATAATTTCGAACTGAATATAGCCATTGAAATTTAGTAGGAAAAGGATAGAAATTGCTCGAAACGAGCAATTTCTATCATTTTCCTACTATATTTCAATACAAATCGTACTTGATTAGTTTAAAAACAGTCAAATATCAATTTTATCGATATCGGATTAGTGCAACTCCGGATATGTCGAGGTATTTTGACGGCCCCTCCGACTTCGACACAACGAGTGTCGACTGGTCTGACAACTGATGGTTGTAGAAAAAGTGGAGATGTCAAACGTTTTTGTCGTTACGAAATATTAGTTAAGATTTATTCATTGAAATCTCTGTAAAGATTTATTCGTTATTATTGCCAAAAAATCTGGACATGTGCTAGGCATTCCAGAAACACTTTGGTTATAGAAACCACTTGAAACGAATGGACGCGTCGTTAAATCTCATCAAATTAATTTCCTTTTTTTTAAAAAAGAAAATATGAAAACAACAACAACAATGTTTCGGAATAGGATGAACTACGAAATGGAATGATTATGTTCATAATATGCCAAAAAAAGGCTGACAACAATGAACAATGAACAATGAACAACAATACAAAACAATGAACAATTTGACGTTACTTGGGGAGGATGATGTTTCGATAGGTCGACAACGTGCCCGTCTGAGCACGACCTAACACTTTGGAAAACATTGCGACATGCCATGATATGGCTTATTATTTGCCTGTTGAGTCATAGGCCTACTAAAACCCAAAAACTTTGAAATAGTTCATTGTTTTCAATTACTAACAGATTTTCAAGTCTAATGATATTGTTCTAATTTTGTCGTTTGTACAGGATGTCACTTTGAAACAATCTGTTTTTCTATTGTTTTGAGAAAGGAGTCAAATTACAAATCCTCACCGATTTTCTCTTTTGCAAACTCATCAACATTTTTTCAAGTCGCAGAATCAGCAGACGAAAAATTTAATAAACTTTGACGGCTTCACGCATTCAATGACAATAAAACAGAAAAAGCAGACGAAACCTAAAATAGTTTTAGATGGATGCCATGATCAATTTTGCCACAACATTGCAGTGGGGTCATTAAGTAACGGAGACCCTTAAATTTTGCAATCTTAAGGTGGGAGTTAACAACAGCATTTTTCTTGGAATGAACATTAAAAGTAGTTTCAAATCAAAGCTTGAGGTGAGACAAATTACACGTCAAGTCTTTGTTGGACATTTTTTCTAATTACGTTGAAATAACGTCGTGAATTTGGCGTCTTTTCAACGACACGGTTTTTCAGAGAACACACTTTTCACGTGTCCGAAAGATATTTTTGAATTTTTGATACGTTCATTTTAATGGCATGTATCATGCGAAATTCTAGAGAAATTTCGCCGTTCGGAATTTTTAGAAATACAATATTGTTTTCTTCTTTGGCTTCAAAGCGCAGAAAAGATCTGGCTATGCAGATTGACCATACCATATATAGTATTCCTTGATTATATTTTACCTGTTTGTATATCCTCAAACTAGCATGGGTTCTTTTTATTTCTCATTCTCATGCAGTATTTCTGTGCTACTACTCAGTTGGATTATCATCCATTTTCTTTTTGCATTAGTTTTGCAATTTAACCCATTACCAAACGACACAATTTTAGGGTGGTTCAAATTGAAAGATTCTGCAGACGACAATTTCAAGTGAATGAATTTTTTTAATTCTAAAGTCTTTTTGGATGGAAAACATTGTGGGAAATGAAGAAATTGCTTGTCACAAGCAATTTCTTCATTTTCCACGATGTTTTCCATGGCCACTATTTTGTGTGGAGTCAAAAGAGTCATTGTGTGGTAATGGGTTAAGAAGTCTAAAATATAATCTATAGGGAAAGGATTAAGGATTTAGCTGTAATATATTTTCCTGACTAATTTCCATTAATGCCTTTCTCAGCTCACTTAGTTATTCATTGGGCAAGTATTTCCTAATTAGTCCAAATGCAATCAGGCCTTTAACGCATATCGCCATTTTCCAGACAAACCATGGTTTTGTAGACTTTAAACAAAATGACTTTGGAAAGCATTGAGAGAATATGAGAAAATACAGGTTTTCAAGGCATTCTGTGTTATAGTAGGCCTATTCATATTTCGCTCATCAAGAAAGGTCGAAAAATTGTATGATTTCATCAACTTGAAAATGTTTTCTGCAAATTCTTACAATTTAGACCAGCCTTGATTGGTGTCGTTTGGAAAAGGGTTCATGCCCAAATGCTAACAAACAAACCTCCGTGCACGGCGGAACGTTCCCGTGGGATATCAAAAGCGGAAAATCAATAAGACTTGTCGGAACTGGGAAAAGTTCCCTCTAAATATGGTATATAATATACTTATAGTCCGCGTGGATGTCCGTAGTTGTATAATACAAGCTAATGAGCGGATTATGCGTCCTCGGGGTGAGTCCATATTTGCATTAACTTTGAAATTCTATTTTATACCGTTAATCAATCCATTTTCACGTAATGGCGCTTTTTTGATGTTCTACAAAATAAAGGCTTATGAAACATTGTGGAAAATGAAGAAATTGCTTCAAGCAATTTCTTCGTTACAAGCAATTTCTTCATTTACCACAATGTTTCTACCCAGAAATACAAAAAAGTAACATGTCATACATGTAAAAAAAAATCGTCTGCAATATCTTTGTTTGAATTTAGACCAGTCTAAATTTTTGTCGTGTGTCAACGAGTTTTAAGCTGTTTCTTCTTTCAGTTTTGTGGGTACTTTTGTTTATTCTGTTGTACAATACTAAATTAAAGGAAATTGCACCTTATCACAGCTATACAGAATGTATTTTAAAGAATATTAAAATGAAATGAATTGATTGAAAAAAGACAAAATTGGTCCGTGGTACTAGATGTATTATGAAACTTGGAAAACAGTTACAGAAAATGTCGAAAGTTTCATGAAACATCGAGAGAACTGACGGAGAACGGAAAAAGTTCGGCTAGACGTACTATGCGTATTTAAAGGCTGACAGGGGTTTATGTTTAAGGTCCTCTACCACATTTTGGACGAAATTTGTAAACAAGAGGACCATGGTGGTCCTTAATCGCTCACCTGCACCTAGATAGAATTAAAGTCACAATGTTGTCAAGTTCAAGAACACATAATTAAAGATGCGAGATTATGATCCAGCTGAAAACTGCTTTCATAATCTTGAATGATCAATATTTGTAGCTGTTTACAGTACAGCAAAATGGACGCATTTCGTATTGCTAAAAAGTGGTGTTTTTCATTATGGGTCTTCTACCTTAAAGGGCACATAAATCCGGTCTTCCTAGTCCGACCTGACTCAAAATCAAACTCATCTGAGAACTTATGGTCATACATGTTTTGCCAAGTTTGCTTAAGATTGGTAAATATTTGTAGATACTAGAGTAGTAACAAAGTCAAAACTAGCTATTTTTGACGTTCAAGGGCACATAACTCCGGACTTCCTCGTTCAATCTGACCCAAAATCAAACTCATTCGAGAACTTATAGAAATACATGTTTTGATTAAGTCTGGTTAAGATTGGTCAATATTTGTAGATACTAGAGCGGTAACAAAGTCAAAACTAGCCATTTTTGACGTTCAAGGACACATAACTCCAGACCTCCTTGTCCGATCTGACTCAAAATCAAACTCATCCGAGAACTTAATGGTCATACATGTTTTGACCAAGTTTGGTTAAGATTGATCAATATTTGTGGGTGCTAGAGCGGTAACACCAAAATGTGGACGGACGAACAGACGGACGGACGTCGGACGGTGAGCGACCACAATAGGTGAGCTAAAAAGTAATCAAAATATGCTGAAAACCACCTTTTCGTCCTACAATTTTCAGTGTTTTCAAAAATCAGCTGAACTCATGATCAAGCAGATAAAATGTCTTTATAATGGCATTTAACGACCTTAGTATAAAGGGCTCCCGAAAACATTTGGGCGAAAAAAGAAAATACTGTAAATCAGCATTTCCTCTTTTTCCCTCAATATGTTTTATGTTCTATGATGTACATAAATTCCAATGTTATTTAAAAATGTTCATTGTGTCGTCTGTAGCACCTTCAAGATTGGCCAACACTTCTGTTTTGGTGTTTGTGGAATGTTTAACCCATTACTTACTTAATCCTCTTCGCCCATGGTTGGGCATAGGGCCTTCACTACTGTTCTCCAGGTTGTTCTGTCTTCTGCCTTCTTTTTTGCCTCACTCCATGAGAGTCTGATCTTTCGGAGCTCGGAGTCAAGGGTTCTTCTCCATGTCAGAGCGGGTCTGCCTCTTTTTCTCTTTCCCTGGGGGTTCCAATCAAGAGCTTGTCGGGTAATGTTGGTTCTGTCTCTACGCAGAATATGCCCAATCCATCGCCATTTTCTTTCCTTGATGGTCTTTATTATGGGTTTTTGGTTAGTCCTCCTCCAGAGCTCTTCATTGGATTTCCTTTCGGGCCACCTTATCCTCAGGATCTTGCGAAGGCAGTTGTTAATGAAGACTTGAAGCTTGGTTTCGATGGTCTTGGAGTGTTTCCAGGTTTCTGAGCCATACAGTAGGACAGACTTTACATTGGAGTTGAAGAGTTTCATTTTTGTATTTAGCCTTATAACTGTGCTGTTCCAGATATTCTTGAGGGAGCTAAAGGCACCTCTTGCTTTTCCGATCCTGGTCTTCACATCTTGATCAGAGCCTCCTGTCTTGCTCACCACGCTACCAAGGTAGGTGTAGCTCCCCACTTCATCAATCGGCTGATTGTTCAGCGTAACCTGAGATTCGCTTCTGTTGTTGATTCTCATGTTCTTTGTTTTCTTGATGTTGATGTGGAGTCCAGTCTTCTTGGCAGTTTCATTTAGGCATTCAGTTTTCTCCTGTATGTGCTGGTGAGTGTGTGACAGAAGGGCAATGTCGTCCGCAAAGTCCAGATCTTCCAGTTTCTGTGTGAAGGTCCACTGTAGCCCCCTTGGTTCTGTGGTCACAGTCTTCATGATCCAGTCAACCACAAGCGAGAAGATCAGTGGAGATAATAAACAGCCCTGGCGAACACCTGTAGAAACGTTGAAGGGAGGGGATAGGTCCTGGTTGTGGATCACATGACAGGTTGTATCTTGGTAGAGGCTACGGATTATGTTGATGATCTTTTCTGGAATGCCATAGTGCTTCATGATTTTCCAAATGGTGACTCTGTCGATGGTGTCAAAAGCTTTACGGAAATCTATAAAGTTGATGTATAGGGGTGATTGCCATTCCAGTGACTGTTCAACGATAATCCTCAGCGCTGCTATTTGGTCTGTACATGATCTCCCTTGGCGGAACCCAGCTTGTTCGTCCCTCATTATATGGTCTAGTGATGTCTTCATACGCTTCAAGATAATCCGCGTCAGGACTTTGCTTGGGAGAGATAGGAGTTGAATTCCTCTCCAATTCTGGCAGTCTCCAAGGTCTCCTGATTTCGGCAGTTTGACGATCAGACCCGTTCTCCATTCTGCTGGAACCTCTTCTTTGTCCCAAATATCTTGTAGTAGGCCTATGAGAAGATCAGCTGTAGTTTGGCGATCTGCTTTCAGGGCTTCTGGTGGGATTCCATCTAGGCCGGGTGCTTTTCCACTCTTAAGCTTCCCCACTGCTTCCATGATCTCCTCCTTGGTGATAGGTCCTGTGTTGATGGCCAAATCCTCGCCCTCTGGTATGTCAGGGGGGGTGTCAACTGGTGTGCCACTGAAGAGTTCGCTGAAGTGCTCTCTCCATCTCTCCAGTTGTTCTTCTGGCTTTGTCAGTGTCCTACCATCCTTAGACTTGATTGGTTTGTCTGCAGCGCCTCTCTTTCCAGATAATGTCCTTCTTATTCTATGTAAAGTCTTCACGTCTCCTCTGTCTGATGCTTGTTGGGCTTCTGTGGCCAGTTGGTCGACTCTTTCGTTCTTGTCCTTTCTGGTACTTCTTTTCACCTCTTTCTGCTTAGTCTTGTACTCTGTCTGTATGGTCTGTTTCTGCATTCTGGTCTTGGCTTGAAGAAGTCTATGTCTGATTGCTCTCTTTTCCTCGATCAGCCTTATGGAATTATCAGACAGCCAGTCTTTATAAATTCTTTTCTTGTAACCGAGAGTTTCTTCACAAGTTGTTTTCAGTGTGTCCTTGACAATCTTCCATTTCTGTTCTACTGTTTCTTGATCTTGTTCGGCAAGGGCCTGGAACCTGTTTGACACAGCTATTGCAAAGTCTTGGCACACTTCTTTTGACTGGAGCTTGGAGGTGTCGTAGCGTGGATCTCTCTTCAGGTCTGATTTCTGCACTTTGGAAATCTTGACTCTAAGCTTTGCTAGTACCATATGGTGGTCTGACCCTACGTCTGCTCCTCTGCAAGCTCTGACGTCTAACAGTGATCTTCTCCATCTCTGTGATATAGCAACATGGTCGATCTGGTTTTCTGTGATCATGTTTGGAGAAATCCATGTGGCTTTGTGAACGTGTTTGTGTTGGAAGATGGTTCCACCTATCACTAGGTTGTTGTCTCCACAAAAATCCGCATAAAGTTCTCCATTTTCATTCATACTACCAATACCTTCCTTGCCCATTACGCTGCCCCTCCCGGTGTTATCATTCCCAACTTTCGCATTCATGTCGCCCATCACCAATACTATGTCTCTCTTCGCAATATTGTCAATGACACCCTGAAGTTGTAGATAGAAGTCTTCCTTCTTTTGTTGTTCCGCTTGGTTCGTTGGAGCGTAGCACTGAACTAAAGTAACTCTCTGAAACTTTGACCAGAATCTTGCTGTGATAATTCTCTCATTCACTGGTTCCCATTCCAATAAGCATTGCGTAGCTCTCTTGCTGATGAGGAAGCCTACCCCATGTTCATGCATTCTTCCTTCAGGTGGTCCAGAATACAGAATGGTTTGTCCGGAAGAAATAGTTAGTCTCCCTGTACCTGTCCAACGCACTTCGCTCATCCCTAGGATATCCAGATGGTATCTTTCCATTTCCCTAACCACCTGCGCCGTCCGGCCAGCTTCATAGAGTGTTCTCACATTCCAAGTCGCAATCCGTGTAACGTTCTTTGGTGAGAGTAAATTCGTCTGCAGATTTCTCTGCGTCATAAGCTCTCTCCGTGGTCGATTCCGTAAGTCCGTCCGTTGTTCAGTAGTTTCGGTTTCTGTAGCGAGCTTGTTTTTACGGGATGGGGTTGCTAGCCCTAACCTAACCCTCTGCATTTCTCAGCACGGACTTGGGACCGGCCATGGTTGCATTACGGCAAAATTTTGGACTAGTCCAAATTCAAAGATGATGCAGACGGCAATTTCAAGTGAATGAAACTTTACATGTTCTGGTCTTTTTTACTTGGAAAACATTGTGGGAAATGAAGAAATTGCTTGTCACAAGCAATTTCTTCATTTTTCACGATGTTTTCCAAAACCATTTTCTTGTGGGGAGTCAAAAGGAGTCACTGTGTGGTAATGGGTTAACGTAAACCCTCATGGATGTCCATATTTGTGTAGATAGGAACTAATGAGTAAATTATAATGTCCGTTGGGGATGGGGGATAGTTGTCTCAATTTTGTTTGACCTTTAACAAAACAGCTAGTTGTGTTTATTATATGTTATTAGAGAGGGCTTTAGAACATATGTATAGAAAAGGGAATAATTTTAGGACAAAATAGGACGCAAATATCCTCAAATATCGACAAAGAATGGAAACATTCATAGGGTCAATCTGTGTTAATACTAACTTAAATTTTTTAACCAAACAGGTTTGACGCAGAGAAGGCGGGAAAACGCCAGAAATTAGCCATATGTGGCAGATCTTTTAAAAATCAGCTCACCAAAAAGTTATTGATGACCAACAAAAATTTGGTCGGTCATTAATAAGTTTCTGTCACTTTATTTTTAAAAGACCATTCGCATTTAGCAAATTCTAGGCGTTTTCCGCCTTCTATGCACCAATCTGACTTTTCAGGCCATATAATTATGAAACGAGTTATAAAAATATCGAACAATGTTATGTCTTGTGATTCTCTGTCGTGAACAGTCGTCTCAGAACTCATTGGTTGTGAACTAAAACAATTTTCGCTACAACAAGGTACAGATATTTTGCGTTTAAGTGGGAGTTTATAGATTTTTATTCTAATGACAATGAACTTGTTCTAAAAACAGACCGGGTTTACCGTTTTGTATTGACAAACCGTCGGTGTTGTTATAAAATCTCGTAACTACGGCTTTATCGAAGCCGTAGTTACGAGATTTTATAACAACACCGACGGAATACATTGTTCGCGAAAAAACGTCCCTCGTTTGGCCGAGTTCACCACCAGTGATCATGTTCATTTAGATCTACAAAGCATATTATGTAAATGAAACATTAAATTATTTAAATATTTGAGAGACTCTGGGGTTCAAAACTGGTTCTTGATGCAGACGTCAGATTAAATAGCATTGCAAATACACGCGTAGACATGTATTTTCGTAATCCATAACATAGAAAACAATGAGGGAATAGAAGAAATTACTAATGTCTGTAATCAGAATTTTCTTCTTTTACATCCATTGTATTTTAGCTTTCGTCTGAAGGGACTTGTTCTGCCTGTACTTAATAAACACCCAACTTTCTTTAACCCTTTGCCAGACGGATTTTTTTAAACTGGTAAAAAATCAAACATGTTACAGATGACAATTTCGAACGAATGGAATGGTACATTTTTTGGTCTATCTGGGAAGAAAAGCGCAATCAGTTCCTTCATTTTCCAAAATGTTTTCAGAAGCCTTTATCTTGGGGTGTCATAAAGCGTCATTATGTTTGGAATAGGTTAATTGTATGCATGCTAACTGTCTTTTATCGAGGAGACATTTTTAGTTGTTTTTAAGCTTTCGTCTGAAGGGACTTGTTCTGCTTTTACCTAATAAACTGTCAATTTTCTTAAAAACACATACGGCTAAATTTTAGACTGTTCCAAACTCCATGAAATTACACACGACAATTTCAAGAGAATGGAATATTACATTTCTGTGCAGAAAACATTTTGGGAAATGAAGAAATTGCTTGTTACATGCAATTTCTTCATTTTCCACAATGTTTTCAGAGGCCCTTATCTAGCGTGGGCGTCAAAAGCGTCATTATGTCGGAATGGGTTAATAGTATGCGCACTAATTGTCTCTTATCGAGGGGGCTTTTTCGAGTGACGATCCTTTATCCTTTTCTCGAGACGACAAACTCTTAGACTGTGGTCGAAGCTACAAGAACGTTCAACTAACAAATAAACGTAAGAAACATGGGCAAATTAATGAGTCGTTTTGTAGGAAACAGATTGGGAAATGCTTAAAGCTGGACAGCCAGCAGTTTCTCTCCTTCTGTGGGTATTTTCTATAGATTGTTTTATAGGAGTAGTAAAACCCGTTTTGAGAAAAAATGATAAAGGAATACATTGCCTACTTTCTTATGATGCATATGCATGCAAATTGTGCATAAGTCTTTTAAGGTGGAGACGGTTCAGTCTATGTACAGACTAGCAACCCTTTTCCAAACGATATCTTTTTTTCACTAAAATGCAAGCTATCGAAGGTTACATAGATCTAATTGGCTTTGAAAAATTGGATTTTTGTTAACATAATAAAACTGGCCTACAAAATATTTAGGCAGAAGGAAAAATGATCATTATGAGAAATGTTTTCATTTACCCCATTGTTTTCCCTTTTTTGGGGAGGGGGGGGGGTCATCAAAACTAGGTCTTGTTCCGGATAGGATAAGCTGGGAGGATATGGAGATTTAACTAATGTAATGGTTAGCCGTTATTTCCAAAGCACGCAGTATGCCTATTTCGTTTATCTTTCCTAAAACTAACCCTTGTTATGGTGTCCCCGACAGAAACCCCTTTGGAAAACATTGTAGCAAAAGGAAAAGAATGGTAAATATTATGATTACCAGGATGTTGCCTTTCTTTTCACTATTTTATGTGTGCTATTTTTTGTAGATAAGTCCTATTTCATCAGCATCCACTTTGTCGTCTGTAGAAGCTGGAAAATTGGAACAGTCCACAATTTTGCCCTTTGGGAAAGGGTTAAACGCATGCAACAGTGGCGTCGCGTGCGGGGCGGCAGGGGCGGCGGCCGCCGCCCCAATAATTCGGCAAGTAAAAAGGCATTTGTCGTTTGGGGCGGCGAAAAGGCAATCGTTTGGTTTCCCTTCTTATCGGTTTCCAGGGAAACGGTCACACTTTAAAAGCAATAAAAAAGTGTGAAAGCGTGCTGTACCCGTCGAATATACATTCAGTGATTATCGTAAGACTATTGTAGGTGTATGTAAAATCTATAGAACTTACAATAGTTTCGCGATTAACCCTTTACCTTGCTTAGACGTATTTATTGACTGAATGGGTCAGATTATCTAATTATTACCCGAAAGCAAACTGATTTTGCGTATTGGTTATCCAGAACTTTTTAAACACAAAATCATTACATGCATAATGTTTTTATGATTTAAAAAAAAAACAACAAAAAACACCGCGACTTTCAATTGACTTTCATCATTAAAGAATTGTTTTGTTCGAGGCCATAATCAAACTTAAAATTAAGTCCACTTTCTTCTCTACCTTCTAACGTCATACCTTACTATATTGTCTGAGAGTAGACATGTCTAAAGGCCCGGTCACATACGATTCCACGGCCGTTCCGCGGCCGTATCACGGCTAAAATGAGCCACCCGTGGAATGGACGCTGTTGGACGCGATGCGGCAGTGATGCGGCCGTGCTATGGTAGTGATATAGACGTGGTAGGACGCAGAATGAAATCGAAATTATTTTGGACGTGGTAATTATTTTTTGAATTGTACCAATTTTTTATCGCAGCCAAACCACGGCTGACAGACGCGGTGAAGCAGTGGAACGGACGCGGAATGACCGCGGAATGGACGCACTAAGCAGTGCTCCGGCAGTGCTATGGACGCGGACAGACGCGGTAAGGCGCGGAAGTGAAAATGTATTGACCAACGCTAGAATCAGCTTCTCTTGCATCTTTTTGCGAGCAAATGTCTAAACTGGGAGCAACGGTAATAGGAAAATGGGGCCCCTCCCTCTACTGACTTGGGATCTCTTTTTTTAAGTGACATTCACCCTTTTTTCCCGTAAATTTTACTTATACATGTATTTTTAACTGAAAGAGCAAGTTTTCGTATGAAAGTTTTGAAAATTTCAAACCAAAATATTGAACCGTTTACGAGAAATAATTTTTTTGTGCTAGAATTAAACAAATTGATGTAGACAACAGTTCAGATTTATATGCGACCAGAAAAACGACAAAAATTCAGATTGTCTTTGTGGTGAATCAAATTTTGGGAAAAGTACGAGTTCCCAAATAAGTCACACATCAGAGGAAATGGCGCAGTAAGGCAAGGTACATGCGACAAATAGGCTAAAACCGCTTGAAAATTGACGCAGAATTAAGATTTTTTGTTTTGCAAAAATTCTTTCCTGAAGCGAAGCTTATTTTGCCATAGTTGTTTCCATTTCGCTGTCTAATCGGTTGGGACAACATTTCGGGAAACTTATTTATAATTTTCTATGAGGCATATATCCGGTGAAATAGCTGAATAATGCCGGGTACATGCAACAAACTGTTTGAAAATTAGTGCAGAAATAAGAAAGTTATTGCAAATATCTTACCAGAATCAGAATTTTGTCCGCAGTCGTTATCCACCCCATGATGCACAATCTCCACCGTTAAAATGGACAGATTGAAAAGCTCGGGGGTAAACAAAGTGCATATATATAGGCCTACGTTGTAATAAAAGGGATTTTTTTTAAAAAAAATCCTAAATTGAAATCAGATTTTAGCCTATTTTGTTTGTGCTTTCAAAAATCGTGTGACCGATTCTTTCGACTGTGGGAAAATAGATAATGATGATAACATTTAATTGTATGTCGATTTTTTTTTATAATATCTGACGATGTTTGCTTCTGCTTTGTATGTATGTTGGCGGCCAAAAACGGCAAGATCTCTAACACGAAAGCCGAGAATACTTTCACCTTTAGTTTCTGCAATTTGAAAGACGCTAATTTTTATACGATCACTGTATTATACTCAATTCTACGTCGTTGAAATAAGCCAGAAATGGGATTTAAAGTCCAGGAAATGGCGCCATTTCGTCTACTCCCAGACAAAATTTTCTTACTAACGGGAGGGGACACCCCTCCCAAACCCTCCCCGTCCGCCGCCCCAATGTTGAAAACCACGCGACGCGCCTGTGCAATGATTCTCCGTTATTCCCAGAGCACGCAGTATTTCATTAACCAAATTAGGGCTCTTTATTATGTATCGACCATCTTATACTAGCTCATTTCAATACATTAGCAATTTAGTATGGCGCACAAAAAGGACCTTAAGTCGAAATAGCGATTTTACCGATAAAAATGACATTGAACCTATAAATTTAAAGATTTTACCGGTAAAATTACATGGCGGCATACCGAGTTGGAATCATCTATGACGTGACTGGTCGACATTTTTATTGACAAACCGTTCTCTCGAATTCAGACCCTTTTCACGGCCGCTTATCTACTAAATCA